>CM059265.1:11843314-12285728 GCA_030347295.1 Setipinna tenuifilis
AAGGGGATTTTCCTCCAAAAGGACCACTGGTGGAAATGCACATGAGAATTGGTGTCTCATAAGCCTACTTCCATTTCTTATTGGTCACTGTGGTCCTGAGGGTGATGACACTTGGGAAATTCTCATGCTGCTCAAAGACATCACTGAGCTTGCTGTGGCACCAAGGCATACTGAAGAGACACTACATTTCCTGGAGTGTAAAATATCAGAGCACAGGCACTTGCTACAGTCAGTATTTCCAGGTGTTCATTTAAGGCCAAAGCATCACTATATAGAACATTACCCTCAACTAATAAGAAACTTTGGTCCCCTGTCTGAGGTCTGGACAATGCGTTTTGAAGGAAAACACAAAGTTCTTTAAAAGGGCAATCCGCAATGCTCAGAACTTCAAGAATGTTGCCATGACACTGGCTTCCAAACACCAGAAAACAGTCAGTTACCATCTTGACTGTAGTTCATTGTTCAGACCATCAGTTGAGATGACAAAGGTTACCCCGGTTTTGCTTGTCTCTTTGCCTTTGAATGTCCAGACAGTTCTTGCTCAAAAAATTGCAACACCAGGGTCAGTGCTTGATGCGTCATCTGTATGTGTTGATGGGATCAAGTATTATGTAGACATGATGCTGACTACTGGTTCGTGTTCAGGTCTCCCTGAATTTGTTCAAATTAAGAAAATTGTTGCCGTTAATGCAGACATTGTCTTTCGTTCTCAGAAGATGACAGCATGGTACTGTGAACACTTACGATCTTACCAACTTCACTGTAATGATGTAGTCACTATGTGTGTGGTCAAGTTGTCAGAGTTAAATGTCATTCCGTTGTCAGCGTACAAGGTACAAGGAGACCTCATGGTGACACTGAGACGATTTGTTATTTGCTAAATACCTGTATCATTTCCCCCCCAGATGGCTGTGCCACAGAAGTTAACTATGAGGGTTATTGTCTCTGAGGGAGATATAAGGAAGATGACAATGACAACACCACCAGGCACACTCAAAGATTTGATTGGCTGGCTCAAAGGCACTCTACTCTAGTCGCATGCATGCGACTTCATAAGTTACATGTTCATTCTTTGTAAACTGGTTTGCTTTTTGGAATGCTTACACGTGACGTAGGTCTGTTGACCTCTGTGTGGAGGCATCTCTTACACGACACCAGTATTTTCATGTAATAGATAATTGATTTAATAGCTAATTTTGAGGAAAAAAGTTTTGTTGGACCACCTAATAATAGATCAATAGCATGGAGACCCCATGATGTTGATGATGCTATCAGTTAGTTGGTTTGTTTGAAATAAAAACATATTGCTTCCTTGTAACACACAGGATTCTGTGTGTGTCCACTGATTTCAGGTTCGGGCCTCAGTTTCGCTTTGGGAGAAGACATGTCTCAATGCATTATACCAGAGATGTGGTGTGCTTGCCGTTTTCATCAGCGTTGACTTTGCACATCCCCAGGGGGGATTTTGGGGCCAGATTGGCCCAAAATGGTGTAGCCAGGTGATAAAAGTGCGTTGGTCCCTTTAAGAACGGACGCATCGCTTGAGGTCATCAGGAAGGGGCAAGATTGGATAAGGAAAACGTGCCGAATAGCAGTGAGTTGGGGTAAACAAGTAAAGTCCTGAAATCGCTCTTGGATAGGCTGTGTAAGTGGATAATTTGAATGAAATATGACTGTTAAAAGGTTAATGAGTTCATGTGTAAAAGATGAGTTTATGTGCTGATGTGTAAACCATAGATGGTGCTCGATTTGCCTGACGCAGTGGAGGACTGCAGGTGAAACGCGCGGGCTAGTTGTGTGTTAAAAGTGAGTATCGCTGCAGTTCATTTGTTCCGAAACTGTGGTTTTTTTTATACAAATAAATTCGAATATGAAGTTGCATGACAAACATTCTTCTTTACCTGTCTTTTCTTTTTAACTCAGTGGGAAACTCTTATGATCTAATTACTATCAGAATAAACCGAAATTTCATACATTTGTTGTGCTGTGTGCATTTTCCCGGCCACAATGGCCTTATAGGAAAAAATTTCTTCACTTCTGATTGGTCAGAAACACAAATGAAGGAAGAAAAGAAGAAATTACAGCAATATTTAGACGGACATTCGCTTTACCGATGGGTCAATCATTTCAGTTTGAATGCTTGAGCACTGTTAAAGGATGCAAAACATTAATGAAACCTAATGTTTCAAGTAGTTTAGTTCAGAAGTGGCATCAATCACGTCGACCACTTGTCTCTAAATCATGTCATTGATACCCAAACCTGTGCAGGCAAACATCGCGGTTATCCAAACGACTTACAAAAGGGGACAAGTAAGGGATAATGTATTGTCCACGGGTGACTATAGGAAAATATTTCCTATATTTTCCTATAGTCGCCCGTGGACAATACATTATCCCGCTTATTCTACGGTTTATTGCAGCTTATTACTGCTTATTTTGAGAAAAGACAGACAATTGTTTTCTTCCATTTTATCTATTTCCTCCTCCTGCAAATCTTGATGTCTTCTTGTTTTAGTCTCCGTGCAGTCTGTCTCTGTAAATTGCACTTCCCACCAGCGCTCAGAAGTGCCATAGTCGCCGTATATTTTAGCCTAAAATTAATTGGAAACTCCTCCATTTTTTTCCACCAGATGTCGCCAAAAACTCCGTAGACGTAGGCCCTACTTCTCTAACAGCCTGGATAAAATAGCCTTTACAACTGCCAGGTTACCGTAGCGAATATTTACTTTTTAAAGTGGTCGAACTACTTGCGGAGTGATAAGGTACCGTGAATTTGAAGTGACAAAACTTGTTGCCATTGGCAGCGGGCGTTAATGGCGCAGCGGGCGGTTATCGAAAAATATCCGCCCGTAGAACGCTGGGAAAGTCCATTCAAAGTGAATGGGAGCTGTCACAACATTCTAGAGGGCCGTAGAATAAGGGAAAAGTAATCAACTTTTAGCCAAATAAAGTGCATAATCAACCTTGCAGCTCATAACTGAGCTCAGTAACATAGTGCTCTTACTTGTAAAGAAAATGAAAACCAAAATCAAAATACCAGTGTTGGAAGATGCTGGAAATGTTGCATATATTGCAAACCGATAAGAAATAAAACAAAGTGCCATGCCCCACAGACTATTCGGCCTCCTGGATACTACAGCATTAGACCTGCAAAGCTCTTGTTCAGTTTAAGCAGGAGTCGATTTTCAAAGTTTGTAGCACTAATCTGTGCTCTCTTTGCTGTGAACAACAAACCAGCAGTGCTGAAAAGACGGTCACAGGTGGCTGAGGCTGGAAGGCCTGTGTTGAGTTTCAGAGAGTTGTTTTATATTTGGAAAGGTTGAAAAGATCCATATTTTCCCAGGCACAGGCAAGGTAGCCCTTTAACTCCCCTGAACCTCTGACCTTCTGGCCTTCATGGTGGTGAAGAAATCCTCTTCATCACATGAATGTTGTCCTTGTCCACCATGCTCCTCTTTTGTCTCCATTTGGTCAAGGTGATGTCTGACATAGAGTAAACCCTGTTTAATGCAAAAACAACATTGAGTAATTAAGTTATATGTTATTTGCTTTAAAATAGTACTACAAACAGCTACAAGTTCCGATACCAGACATATTCTACATTTAAATGTTATTACTATGCATTACTATGCATGCATAGAATTAACAAATGAACAACACAAAAATATATTACTGACATTAAATAATGAAATCACACCTGCTTCAATGATTTCAGCATTGTCAGTCCAGCCAGTCTTAAATTTTGGAAGGATGATTGCTGCAGAAATAAGTTCCCGGTCCTCCATCATCTCTCCAAAACGCTTCTGGACACCTTGCTGAAGCACCTTGATGAGTGGCAGACGCATATTGGTGGACACTTTCTGCCTTCTCAGTTTGGACTTTATTTCATACATGCCTCGGAGCAGCCACCAAAGGTGTGTGTTGCTCTCTGACTGGAGGATGTTCAAGGCCTTTACCACTGACCTCATAACGCAGCAGAACTTGTCCAGGAAAGCCATTTCTGCCTGACAACCTATGCAACATAAATAAAACAAAACACAAGTTGAAATATAAAACACATACAACTTAACAAGTTTCTTACAAAGAAAGATTTGGATTTTGCAGAAAATGTATATTATATTTATTATATAATCAGCACTGTGTTTAATCATCGTGAATTATGACAAATGTTAAGTTACAAATGCAAATTAATTTTTAAAAAATTAAGTTAAAAAAAACCTCACATTTTCAGTTTCAGTTCTTCGCACACACTCCTGATGGCATCCTCCACTTGCTGCAATGTCAGCATCAGCTGTGGCAACCAAGTTAAGTAGATGGCATGCACATCTTTAATGTTTTGGCAGCTGATACTCCAGGCCATTGTCTTCCTCTAGGATGCTGAATGTGTCATGGAATTGAACATCATCATCCAATTCCAAACAGTCCTGGTGGGACTCTGCATTTTCATCATCCGTCTTGGCTCTGCTCACCAAAAATACAGAAGGTCTTCACAAAATTTGAGCCACTATCTGTGGTCGTTCTAACCACTTATCCCCATATTCTGGATGGAGAGTGGATGTCATCCAGCACACCGGCAAGCACCTCAAAGGTGTATGACCCTCTTAGCCTCTTGCATGCCAACACAGCCGACTTCCTTTCGAAGGTCTCCCTATCAATCCAGTGGCATGTCACACCTATGTAGCTTTTCTGGTGGGCAGACCAACAATCTGTTGTAGTGGCAACATAATTCACATTGCTAAGGTGCGATATCATTTTGGCCTTCATTTCACAGGCAGTTTCTGCAATTTCGTTTTTAACTGAGGGTCCGGAGAGCACTTTGTATTGAGGATTCAGTGCTGCTGTGAAGTCTTTAAATGCTGGCTGTTCAACCAAAGAGAAGAGGTGGTGACCTTCGCAAATAAACCTCATAAGGAGCCTGTTAGCTGTCCCTTGAGAGACATGGACTGCACCACCAACCACACGTTTGGCTTGTTGCCTGGTAGCTTGCTCTTACTTTTGCCTCCTTGCTCCTGTTGTGACTTCTGTGTACATGCACTGAAATCAGCAAGCTTTGATGGATGCTTTCTCTGTGAATACACAATAGAAGAGGGTACAGAATAGTAAGGTGATACTAGGCAGAATAACATTTCAAAATAATATCTAAGATTTAAGAGCTACAGTTGTATGTAAGCCTATTCTAGAACACTCGCACCCTTGCTGTAGTAGTACTACAGTTTTCGGCATTTGGTCAGCATTTTGGACACAAAAACATTGCAAACATACTGCATTATGCAGAATTTCGGACACGAAAATGTTGCAATGCTGCCAAAAAAATCACTACAGGAAAAATGCAGGTTTTTTTCATAATGTTGCTGCACGTACGTACAGTTGCAGTAAATAGGCATAAACTGCGGTAAACTAAATGTTACAGTACTACCATTTAATTTCTCTAGAAGAAGCTGAAGTTATATGGGATAATGAATCTGGAGCTGTTGAATGTTCAGAGTTGTGTTATTTTGTGGTGATCTCTTGGCTACTAGGATATCACAGAAAAAAACAGTAAATTCTCTAAAAATTAATTGCCGTGATGTGTGTGTAGTGTAGTTATGTAGGATCGCTCTCTAATATTTAAAACCATCATAACATCCATTTCTTTTAACGTCAGATTTAGCGAACATGCAAAGCTTGCATTCTCAACCAATCCATAGCCTACTTTTGATGGACTACTGTCCACTCGAAGCTAGTCCGGGCAATAACCCATGAACTAGGCCTACTATAGCCAACATACATTAAGATAATTAATTAAAGTCCTACATTCTTATTATTTCTGATGGTCCTCTAAAGCCAATTTTAAACGTGAGGTGATTAATTTCCCTTAGTCCTGGATATTTCATTCAAAACGTTAGTGATCAGGGTGGAAAATAATTCATATCATGAAGCCAGATTGTGCTTAACAGCGTAAGGTGTTAACCAAACAACAATATATACCATATAACAATCAAAAAACATATAGGCCTATATTTGTAGCCTACTTACCACCACATGCTTTCGTAGATTGGATGTTGATGTCTTGTACGTTGAAAGCTTGGTTCGGTGGGGCAGACACATGTTATTGCATGATTATGTTGTTACCTTTCTTGCGAACGCGAATAGGTCTTCGAGGTTTGGCCAAGGGTTTCTATGGCTTTCATCTCCAAAATGTAATGTACCATCTTCTGGTTCTCCATCCTACATGATCTCTAGGCCTATATCTGGCTCCGCACTAGCCATCTTGTTCCAACGCCTTGATCCAAATTGTGTGGAACAACAACCCGATATCGAAACTGATGCGTCCTTAAACCGACGCAACACATATGCACTGAAATGCGTCCGATTTTTGACGCATGGTCCATCATATCACACATGCGCAGTAGGCGACACTGCTGAATCTGGCTGCCTGGAGCCGCCATTGAAACGACTGGACTTCTTTAAATCTTATAAAACAAAACTTTAATGCTGCTCAATATACAACAGTATATGCCAATAGCACAACAAAGTCTACACTATTCATTACTGTGCTTGTATGGGCTATTTAACTTACGTCTGCCTTTTGTTTTGCAGCCAAAACAGTTCGCCAGATTAAAAAGAGCAGATTCAGCACGGTATAGCTATGAAAAATTGCAGAAATATTTTGAGTACCAAATAAGAACATTCTTATTTTTGGAAGAATATCTACTATGGAATTTTGAAATATAATATACCCACCAGCACACCCAGCTAATAATACCTGTGTGGCGAAAGTCCAGATAAGCTTGAAACAATAGTATTAGCCTACCACCAATAATGATGTCATTTATTTGCGACAATTTGCTCTGCTGCTGCTGTTGCCTGCATGTCAATATGGCTCTGCAATGGGCTCTACCCGAACCTTCTGCCTCAACGGGTAAGTTAATTAGATTAATAATATTAATATTTCTTTCCTGGTTTATTTAAACGCACAGCTTTAAGACCGCACCAAGCTTAGGTTTTCATACGTCTTCAAACATTTGCTTCTCGTTTCGAAGAGATCAATGGTAAGCTAATGTTTATCAAAACACCGTTGGCTTACTACTCAGAAAGCAGTATTTCACTGTCTAACTTTGATGTGTATAAAACGACGGTGAAAATATGTCGTAGAGTTTACCCCTAAAGATTTCATTTTGAACCTAACTTGAACTAAAGGATAACAGATTGAAAGTAGTTACACCAACTAATGTAGGATTATTATAATGAAGGTAGCCTGCTTAGCATTTTTGCTAATTCACAGATGTGATTGTACAATCGATAATGCAGTATTAAAAAGCTCTGCCAATAAAAGAAAATAGGTCATTCCCCACCTTCGCAAGTTGGATATTTTTAAGCCCCACCTGTTCCTAGTGTCCCAGCAAAATATTATTCGCCACGGTTTTACAGACCGAATTCATGTAATATTTTTGTTTACTGCCCAGGATCTGATCCGATTCTTACTTTTGATGTAGGTCTATTGATAAGTTTGCTTGCTCGTGGCTGTTTGGTCTTGTATGCACTCTCTATGTCAATGAAAAAGAGCTTTACTTATGTCTGTTTTCATTCTTTTGTATATATGTTATACTCGCTACATTTTGTCCATTCGTTCGTAGTTAATATCTCTTTCCAGGTGTCCCAGAACTTCCAAATTAATGTGGTGTTTTGAAGCGTCTGAGACATGATTGTGACCAAGAAAGGTTAGAAGGGCAAGATCCTCAGGCTGAAAGCATGCATTAATACAGGTCAGTAGCCAGTAGTCTGATTTTAAGCTGTTTCGAACTCATCTCACAATATCTGTACTCACAAAGCACATTCAAAGGAAGCACTTTCTTACACAGCCCTGTCTTTGTAAAATGCAAATAAACAAAAGTATTGATAAGTGAACAAAAGTATTGATAAGACCATACTTTAATGCATGGTGTGATATGATGTGTAGTTTGACTGAAATTATGGTAAACTACACATAAATAAGTCATTATTCAGCTGTAAAAGTGTAAATGTATTTGTCAATGAATTCATGTTTACACAGATGCACCAATCCAATACTGACATAGCAGGAGATTGGGTGTCAGTGACGCACAACTTCAGGTTATTGTGTATAATTGTGCCAGTCTACTGAGTACAACTCTGAGACTTAGCAGAAACTCTAAAAACTTCAATGTTTTTTATTCCACAAGCCAGCACAGAAAATGTCTTTTATGCTCAGTATTAGTCTAGATGAGATAAGTAGCGGTGAAATGGTGTAGCCTGGTAAACTACACTCTTTCACTTCATGTCACTTTTGAGACTTAATAGCCATACATTTACTTTCTTGCAGACATGTTCTAAGAAGGTTAAAACTATTGGAGTTGCATTCAACCAAGTGCAGCTGCTTCAATTTAGCATACATACTTAACGCAAGGGATCAGGTCAGGACTAGAATGGCCAGTTTCAGCCAATTAACAAGCCACTTAAATTAAAAAATACTTTTCCTTTCCCTATGTATGATTTTACTGTTGCATGTCATGTGGCACCTATTGGAGACATCCAATACGCATACGCAAGATGGTGGTGTATTCTACATTTCCTCCATCAGTAAAGTGGCACCTAATTGACTAAAGAATGCAGTGGCTAAAATGCATTCATATTTGGCCAATTTACTTCGGCTAACATGGGCCGTAGTGGCCATAGAAGCTCATTAGCATATCGGGAAAACTTGTCCTTAAAAAGAGGGCTTTACCACCAGGGGGTCAGACAGGGATTTTTTGTGCTATTTTTGTTCCAAAATGCTACAATGATTGCGGAAAACACTAACACGGTGGGAGGACTCCATATTTTGATTCTGATTCTGAACTGATATTAGTTTCATGCTAATGGAGTGTTCTGACCAATTGCAATTTAATGCAAAATGGCATGTGATTGGTCTGTGGACCTATAGGTGCTGATGACATGTCTTTTTTCACAATATACTGAGGCTAAATCATAAATGTGCGTTATTGTGTTGCTATACTTTACAATCACTACTAAGCTCTTTAAAACATTATATTAATAAAAGCCATGCAGTAATTAATTAGCAGTAAATTAGGTCAGTAGCCCCATGTTTCAGTAGCATTGTGTTTGCCTAGGCTAAATCAAATATTTTCAATGTTGGTGTAATTATAACTCAAATATACTAAGCAGACTCACCACACCATCACTTTGGTGTGGCTAACATGCAATACTATGTCTCTGGTCATATATTGGATACGGATGAATAAGAGTGTAATCACTTACTGTTTCACTTCAAACACTAGTTTCATACACATTCGTCATTTGATGCAAATGTTGTCATATATTGATTTGTCCATCAAAGCAAAAACAGTTTAAAGAGACTGGGCCTGATTTAAGAGAAGGTGTGAGCTGTCACACCTTTGAGCTGTGGATGCAGAGCAGATGAGGAAAGCAAGAATTACTCTAGTCCAACATGTATGGTCCTTATACATGGTAACAGGTGAGGTTTTAGAAGAACATTTTGCTTGTTGGTAGATAGAGTCTTTCTTGGGTAATTATGGTATAGAGAGGCAAAAAAAGAAGAAAAAAACATTGTTGGTGACATGCGTCAATTAGGTGTACTGCACACCTCGATACTTTGTGGTACTGCTTTCCTGTGCCTCCCATCTACTGTCCAGTGGCACTGCCCTTTTCTGTTTGCCTGCTATCCTGTGCTTTTACACTGTCTTACACTTTTACTAATGGTATCAATAGTGTTACTGATTATTTAATTTTGTCTATTCTTAATTGTGCTTTATTCCGCTATGCCAAAATATAACCAGGCTGGCCTGGGGGATGTGCAGGTTCTGATGGAGGAGGTTGCAGAGGAGATTAGGAGAGAAAGCAAGACTGTAGTCCATCATGTGAGATCCCAGTGCACTGATGTATGGATATCTATTAAAAGTAAGTTTTGTTTTTAAAAATATGAGTCATTTAGCTGTCCACAGTGCATAACATGAAAAAGGAGTTTTCGCACACTGGGATAACTGTGCTATCTGTTGCAAGTCAAGTCAGCTTTATTTGTAAATTCTTCACATGTGCTAGACATTCAAGAAATTGAAATTGCGTTTCTTACTGTCCCATGTGTAGACAAGACAGGACAACATTAAAGAAAGACCTTATACATTCAAATATTAAAGTGTGGGTCAGGACAGGACATTGGACATTAAACATTAAAGTGCACATCGACGGTTCACACATTTGGTCCACTTCCGATGGCCTCACGGCAAGCCATCCCATTTCTGACACCATTTGTAGCGAAGAGGAGGAGAAGTCATCCCACCCGGCTTCAAACCCAGCTCTGCGGGGGTACCAAACATGTGCTTTGACCGCTATGCCAAAGACCCATGCTTGTTGGTATGGCAGTCAGAGCACACCCACAACCCTAGTGATGGTCACTCCATCACACTGGTTAAAAAAGCAAAAGTATATTTTTAACCACAGTGTGGATACTTTCTCCCCTGATCATTTTGACAAAGTGTGTTGTCACAACTACTCATGTGCACTTACTTTTCATTTTGTTTTGTAGGTGCAACCAGGGAAACAAAGCGATGAAGAAGAATAGTGCCCAGCGTCAAGGTGCCCAGCGTACCCCCAGACAGCAAGGATAGCTCTGACTCTGCTGCCAAATTGGTCATACCCAAGACAGCCAAGTGGCTCGACTGACTTTTCCAGCACTGTATGTCTGTAAATGTTTCCTTCTGATTCGGATACCACCATTAGTGGTCCTAGTGCCAGATTATGGATTCAAGTATGCTTGAGAATGACCACCCATATTATATTCATATTTCTCTCCCCTCCCTGCAGCCCTCTGCATTGCAGGTGATCCCACCCACCCATCCAACAGCCTCTTCAGTCTGCTGCCAGGAAGAAGAGTGAGGAGCCTCCGGTCCAGGACCAGCAGACTGAAAGACGGCTTCATCCACCAAGTTGTCAGGATGTTAAATTCTCTCCCTAACCTGCCCTCCTTCCTCCTTCTGACCCCCCCCCATAATGTACATTATAGTAATGTTGGATATGTTACAACAGATTGGAATTTGAATGAATGATACCCTAGCATCTTGCTGATAATGAAGTGTGTGTAATTTTTAATGGTAAGCACTGTCTACTAGCACTGTCTGTACAGGCTCTGTTGGATAGGGTCTGAAACACACACACACCCACACACCCACACACAGTACTCCATTCCCATTATTCAGAGTCTTAGTGTAAATGTCCCAGCCTGGTGAAGCTTACCTTAAGGCACATCTGCTGTAGAGTTCCTCTTCCACTGCTCCACAGTAATTTCAATGTATACTTTTTTTGCACTACAACTTCATGAGACTTCTGCTTAAATGGTAACATTTTGACACATTTAAATGTATGAACAATGCATTAAAACTACTTGCATTACTCTTTCATCCAGTGAAGTGATGCCTTTGTTGTTGCCCCCCAGAGCTCTTGCTTAGAAGTAGAAGGTTTATAACCAGTTTTTTTTTTCCAGCATTTTTTACAATATGTAACCATAGTCTATTCAGCTTTAATTGGATTTCCATAATTTACCCAAATGCTTAGAACTGTTAATTGTCGGTGTGTTTTATTCTGTCTGAATTAAAAAAATAATGGAATTAAAAATGGAGAATTAGAAATCCTTAAAAGAATCTGTCTTTATTCATAATGCTTGATTATAAACAGTTGTCGTTCATCTAAATTAGTCAATTTTTTTATCGCTGAATAATTGTTCCAGGTAAGTGTGTTTTCGTCCCACATATGTGCTTGTGTTATAAAACACGTCATAATAAGTGTTCTCACAATGAACAATATTCTACAGGTCTTGCATGCATGTGTTACTTACTAAAAGCAAGGCTGTCGAATTTGGCCCGTTTTTTTCACATGATTGTTACTTTCCCCCTCCTTTCTCCCAGAATCTCGTTTTAAATGTTTACCTTTGCACTTTCTGTCCTGACCACAATTTAACATTGAATTAGGCGCTGTTTAGCTCTCGCTATCTTAGATCCGGATGTGCAGTAATTTTATGAACATTACACAAAATTACTTTGCAGGAGTGTCCATTTGCACAAGTATGTTACATAGACATGTTTAAGTTATAGTAGCATATTGCAACATGAATGTGGGGGAGGTGGACATGCCCATATAGTGCGCTGTGTAGGCTAATGAATGCATGAAATCAAGTATAACTATAAAATCTATTAAATTGTACAATGTACAGTGTGCTGTCGTTGCCAAGGAAGTTGGGGACGTTAATAAATATGGGGCAAATCTCAATGTAGTCTATTTAACTATAGGCAAAGTGCGACTATAGTTCGTCTGAGCTAAGCCGACAGTGAGTTGCATAGCAACAGTGGTTCGCAAAGCGCGTTTTTTATACATATTTTGTCAAACTCTGTTATATCGTATAACCCACCAATGTCGTGAAGAACGTGTCATACCTATTTTTCTGTCATTTTCACTCAACAAAACTCGCCTATGGCACTGTTTGCAACCCTAACCCTAGAGGGTTTTTTTTTTTTTTTTTTTTTTACACCAAAACGGCTTCAGTGAACTACAAATTTCAGCGCCATCGTTGTAAGCACTATTCGAATGAACGTTGCACGTGACGGGAAATGTAGTCAAACCACAAAAATGCCTTTATTTTTAAAAGTATATAATAGTTTTATATGTATCATTGCAAACATGTGCAAATAACTAGTATGTATCACTTGCTTACAACATGATTTCAAAATCTTGCAATAATGTTATTATTTTAAAATAAACATTATTTACACATGTTTGCACTCAAAGTAGACCAATGACAGAAATATTATTTATAATACATATCTTCATTGGTTACCATACCAACTTTCTGCCCGATCTGACCAACGGTTCAGGAATTACAGCCATTCAAAATGTGCAACTTTTACAAGATTGTTGGGGGCTCCTGGGGTAACCGGGGGCCCTGGTGCAATACAAAATTCTCTGATGCTTCCTTGCATCAGGGTAAATAACATATGCTCTTTTATTTCACACTCTAAAATTTTTCATTTTCCCTTGACTAGACATACATGGCCTTATGCTATACCACTGCAAGAGCATAAGACACTAAAAGAATAGTCAGGACCAGAAACCTGAAGATGTTTGAAATTTTGGTAAAAACGTTTAACATGGACTTCAATTGATAAAGCAAAGAAAGCTTCTATGACAATCACCAATTTCACTGCATGTCCTACCAAGTATCCCATCCTTGTAGCCTATCCTTGTAGGCCTATATTCTTGGCTTGATATTTGTTTATAATAACTGGTGTAACCCTACCTAGGATTAATATGTTAAATGTTTTTACCAAAATTTCAAACATGTTCGGGTTTCTGGTCCTGACTATTCTTCTAGTGTCTTATGCTCTTGCAGTGGTATAGCATAAGGCCATGTATGTCTAGTCAAGGGAAAATGAAAAATTTTAGAGTGTGAAATAAAAGAGCATATGTTATTTACCCTGATGCAAGGAAGCATCAGAGAATTTTGTATTGCACCAGGGCCCCCGGTTACCCCAGGAGCCCCCAACAATCTTGTAAAAGTTGCACATTTTGAATGGCTGTAATTCCTGAACCGTTGGTCAGATCGGGCAGAAAGTTGGTATGGTAACCAATGAAGATATGTATTATAAATAATATTTCTGTCATTGGTCTACTTTGAGTGCAAACATGTGTAAATAATGTTTATTTCATAATAATAACATTATTGCAAGATTTTGAAATCATGTTGTAAGCAAGTGATACATACTAGTTATTTGCACATGTTTGCAATGATACATATAAAACTATTATATACTTTTAAAAATAAAGGCATTTTTGTGGTTTGACTACATTTCCCGTCACGTGCAACGTTCATTCGAACAGTGCTTACAACGATGGCGCTGAAATTTGTAGTTCACTGAAGCCGTTTTGGTGTTAAAAAAAAAAAAAAAAAAAAAAAAAACCCTCTAGGGTTAGGGTTGCAAACAGTGCCATGGGCGAGTTTTGTTAAGTGAAAATGACAGAAAAATAGGTATGACACGTTCTTCACGACATTGGTGGGTTATACGATATAACAGAGTTTGACAAAATATGTATGCTATAAAAAACGCGCTTTGCGAACCACTGTTGCTATGCAACTCACTGTCGGCTTAGCTCAGACGAACTATAGTCGCACTTTGCCTATAGTTAAATAGGCTACATTGAGATTTGCCCCATATTTATTAACGTCCCCAACTTCCTTGGCAACGACAGTACACTGTACATTGTACAATTTAATAGATTTTATAGTTATACTTGATTTCATGCATTCATTAGCCTACACAGCGCACTATGTGGGCATGTCCACCTCCCCCACATTCATGTTGCAATATGCTACTACATGTCTATGTAACAGACTTGTGCAAATGAACACTCCTGCAAAGTAATTTTGTGTAATGTTCATAAAATTACTGCACATCCGGATCTAAGATGGCGAGAGCTAAACAGCGCCTAATTCAATCTTAAATTGTGGTCAGGACAGAAAGTGCAAAGGTAAACATTTAAAACGAGATTCTGGGAGAAAGGAGGGGGAAAATAGCAATCATGTGAAAAAACGGGCCAAATTGGACAGCCTTGCTTTTAGTAAGTAACGCATGCATGCAAGACCTGTAGAATATTGTTCATTGTGAGAACACTAATTATAATGACGTGTTTTATAACACAAGCACATATGTGGGACGAAAACACACTTACCAATTCTTCAGCGATTAAAAAAAATGGACTAGTTTAGATGAACGACAACTGTTTATAATCAAGCATGATGAATAAAGACAGATTCTTTTAAGAATTTCTAATTCTCCATTTTTAATTCCATTAATTTTTAAATTCAGACAGAATAAAACACACAGACAATTAACAGTTCTAAGCATTTGGGTAAATTATGGAAATCCAATTAAAGCTGAATAGACTATGGTTACATATTGTAAAAAATGCTGGAAAAAAAAACTGGTTATAAACCTTCTACTTCTAAGCAAGAGCTCTGGGGGGCAACAACAAAGGCATCACTTCAGTGGATGAAAGAGTAATGCAAGTAGTTTTAATGCATTGTTCATACATTTAAATGTGTCAAAATGTTACCATTTAAGCAGAAGTCTCATGAAGTTGTAGTGCAAAAAAAGTATACATTGAAATTACTGTGGAGCAGTGGAAGAGGAACTCTACAGCAGATGTGCCTTAAGGTAAGCTTCACCAGGCTGGGACATTTACACTAAGACTCTGAATAATGGGAATGGAGTACTGTGTGTGTGTGTGTGTGGGTGTGTGGGTGTGTGTGTGTTTCAGACCCTATCCAACAGAGCCTGTACAGACAGTGCTAGTAGACAGTGCTTACCATTAAAAATTACACACACTTCATTATCAGCAAGATGCTAGGGTATCATTCATTCAAATTCCAATCTGTTGTAACATATCCAACATTACTATAATGTACATTATGGGGGGGGGGGGGGGGGGGGGGGGGGGGGGGTCAGAAGGAGGAAGGAGGGCAGGTTAGGGAGAGAATTTAACATCCTGACAACTTGGTGGATGAAGCCGTCTTTCAGTCTGCTGGTCCTGGACCGGAGGCTCCTCACTCTTCTTCCTGGCAGCAGACTGAAGAGGCTGTTGGATGGGTGGGTGGGATCACCTGCAATGCAGAGGGCTGCAGGGAGGGGAGAGAAATATGAATATAATATGGGTGGTCATTCTCAAGCATACTTGAATCCATAATCTGGCACTAGGACCACTAATGGTGGTATCCGAATCAGAAGGAAACATTTACAGACATACAGTGCTGGAAAAGTCAGTCGAGCCACTTGGCTGTCTTGGGTATGACCAATTTGGCAGCAGAGTCAGAGCTATCCTTGCTGTCTGGGGGTACGCTGGGCACCTTGACGCTGGGCACTATTCTTCTTCATCGCTTTGTTTCCCTGGTTGCACCTACAAAACAAAATGAAAAGTAAGTGCACATGAGTAGTTGTGACAACACACTTTGTCAAAATGATCAGGGGAGAAAGTATCCACACTGTGGTTAAAAATATACTTTTGCTTTTTTAACCAGTGTGATGGAGTGACCATCACTAGGGTTGTGGGTGTGCTCTGACTGCCATACCAACAAGCATGGGTCTTTGGCATAGCGGTCAAAGCACATGTTTGGTACCCCCGCAGAGCTGGGTTTGAAGCCGGGTGGGATGACTTCTCCTCCTCTTCGCTACAAATGGTGTCAGAAATGGGATGGCTTGCCGTGAGGCCATCGGAAGTGGACCAAATGTGTGAACCGTCGATGTGCACTTTAATGTTTAATGTCCAATGTCCTGTCCTGACCCACACTTTAATATTTGAATGTATAAGGTCTTTCTTTAATGTTGTCCTGTCTTGTCTACACATGGGACAGTAAGAAACGCAATTTCAATTTCTTGAATGTCTAGCACATGTGAAGAATTTACAAATAAAGCTGACTTGACTTGCAACAGATAGCACAGTTATCCCAGTGTGCGAAAACTCCTTTTTCATGTTATGCACTGTGGACAGCTAAATGACTCATATTTTTAAAAACAAAACTTACTTTTAATAGATATCCATACATCAGTGCACTGGGATCTCACATGATGGACTACAGTCTTGCTTTCTCTCCTAATCTCCTCTGCAACCTCCTCCATCAGAACCTGCACATCCCCCAGGCCAGCCTGGTTATATTTTGGCATAGCTGAATAAAGCACAATTAAGAATGGACAAAATTAAATAATCAGTAACACTATTGATACCATTAGTAAAAGTGTAAGACAGTGTAAAAGCACAGGATAGCAGGCAAACAGAAAAGGGCAGTGCCACTGGACAGTAGATGGGAGGCACAGGAAAGCAGTACCTCAAAGTAGCGAGGTGTGCAGTACACCTAATTGACGCATGTCACCAACAATGTTTTTTTCTTCTTTTTTTGCCTCTCTATACCATAACTACCCAAGAAAGACTATCTACCAACAATCAAAATGTTCTTCTAAAACCTCACCTGTTACCATATATAAGGACCATACATGTTGGACTAGAGTAATTCTTGCTTTCCTCATCTGCTCTGCATCCACAGCTCAAAGGTGTGACAGCTCACACCTTCTCTTAAATCAGGCCCAGTCTCTTTAAACTGTTTTTGCTTTGATGGACAAAGCACAATCAATATATGACAACATTTGCATCAAATGACGAATGTGTATGAAACTAGTGTTTGAAGTGAAACAGTAAGTGATTACACTCTTATTCATCCGTATCCAATATATGACCAGAGACATAGTATTGCATGTTAGCCACACCAAAGTGATGGTGTGGTGAGTCTGCTTAGTATATTTGGGTTATAAATACACCAACATTGAAAATATTTGATTTAGCCTAGGCAAACACAATGCTACTGAAACATGGGGCTACTGACCTAATTTACTGCTAATTAATTACTGCATGGCTTTTATTAATATAATGTTTTAAAGAGCTTAGTAGTGATTGTAAAGTATAGCAACACAATAACGCACATTTATGATTTAGCCTCAGTATATTGTGAAAAAAGACATGTCATCAGCACCTATAGGTCCACAGACCAATCACATGCCATTTTGCATTAAATTGCAATTGGTCAGAACACTCCATTAGCATGAAACTAATATCAGTTCAGAATCAGAATCAGAATCAAAATATGGAGTCCTCCCACCGTGTTAGTGTTTTCCGCAATCATTGTAGCATTTTGGAACAAAAATAGCACAAAAAATCCCTGTCTGACCCCCTGGTGGTAAAGCCCTCTTTTTAAGGACAAGTTTTCCCGATATGCTAATGAGCTTCTATGGCCACTACGGCCCATGTTAGCCGAAGTAAATTGGCCAAATATGAATGCATTTTAGCCACTGCATTCTTTAGTCCAGGGGTGCTCACACTTTTTCAGTGTGCGAGCTACTTTTAAAATGAACAAGTCACAAAGATCTACCGACCCATAAAAGCGTATGTTATTTTAAAATGTATTGAAAATTTCAAGCCAATATTGCAACAAAATAAGCTCTGAACATGTTTTTGTAATTACCATATAATAATAATAATAATAATAATAGTAATACAGTGACAATGTATAATAATACATAGTATTAATAATTAGTTCACAGTTTAATTTGATGACTTGCACTGCATTGACTCAGCCAAGGATGAGTAGTCTGGACAGTAGCTGCTGACAGCCAGCCTCAGGCACATGTTCAAATGTTCATCAGTCATGGTGGAACGATACTGGGACTTGATGATCTTCATGTGGGAAAAGGCTGATTCGCAAAGATAAGTGGAGCCGAATAATGCAGTCAAGGAAGTAGCACATTTCCTCATGTTGGGGTACTTTTTCTCTGTGAGTAAGTTCCAGAACTGTCCATGAGCTCTGGCCTTCAGCTCAATGTCGGTTTGTAGAGTTAAAATCTCATCTTCCACTCCAGAAGAATTCAGGTGAAACAGTGTTGCGATTTTTGTTGCAAGTAAATCAATGTCGGCATCTTCCTGAAACGGATAGCACATGAATGTAGCCACTGGCTCGAGTAACGAAAAGTCTTGAAATCGTTTGTCAAACTCTGACAGACAGTTGTCAATCTGCTCCGTGTAGCGTGCGCTGCTGAGTTGCGCACAGGCCTTCCCTTGCGTCTCCAACTCTGACTGCAGGTTCGGGAAATTTGCCAAGTTATGGCGCTGAAGCTTTGAGGACAGATGTTTCATTTTTCGTTTGAAGGCATTGACTGAGCTGATCATGTCGATCACCGTTTTGTCTTTTCCTTGCAGCTCTTGATTAAGGTCATTCAGCATGTTTGTCAGATCGGTTAAAAAAGCCAAATCCAGCAGCCACTGCTCGTCATTCAGCTGTTTGTATTCTGCATGTCCACTTTCACGGAAAAACTCCTTGATTTCTGGACAGAGCTCTCGGAATCGTTGCAAGAATTTCCCGCGACTAAGCCACTTCACGTCAGTGTGTAGCAACAATTCAGAGTGGTCGCTGTCAGCCTTCTCCAGATGTGCGCGGAATAACCGTCTTTGAAGTGTTCTAGCTCTAATTGAGCAGGCGATCTTCGTTGCCACGTCCATGATCTCTTTCATGTTCAGCATCTTCGCGCATAATGCTTGTTGGTGGATAATGCAGTGGTAATTCACGAAGTCTGGAAAAGCATCGTCCTGTCTGCACCTGGCAATGAACCCATTCACGCGACCAACCATTGCGGGCGCTCCATCCGTGGTGATGGACACTAACTTGTAGTGGGAGCTGAGTTTTGTCGCTAAAGTTTTTAAACGACTGAAAAATGTCCTCTCCTGGCGCATGTTCTTTCAAGGGAATCACTGTCAATAGCTCCTCCTTTGCAGTCATATCACTGAACACCATACAAATGAAAATGCACACCTGTGCTGTGTCACTCATGTCCGTAGATTCATCCAACTGCAGTGAGGCCATCCAGCTAACTAGCATGTGCAGGACGAACAGGGAACTTTTTTTTTTTTTTTTCAAAGTTGTATGCGATCTACCACTATTGGCCTCGCGATCGACTGGTAGATCGCGATCGACGTATTGAGCACCCCTGCTTTAGTCAATTAGGTGCCACTTTACTGATGGAGGAAATGTAGAATACACCACCATCTTGCGTATGCATATTGGATGTCTCCAATAGGTGCCACATGACATGCAACAGTAAAATCATACATAGGGAAAGGAAAAGTATTTTTTAATTTAAGTGGCTTGTTAATTGGCTGAAACTGGCCATTCTAGTCCTGACCTGATCCCTTGCGTTAAGTATGTATGCTAAATTGAAGCAGCTGCACTTGGTTGAATGCAACTCCAATAGTTTTAACCTTCTTAGAACATGTCTGCAAGAAAGTAAATGTATGGCTATTAAGTCTCAAAAGTGACATGAAGTGAAAGAGTGTAGTTTACCAGGCTACACCATTTCACCGCTACTTATCTCATCTAGACTAATACTGAGCATAAAAGACATTTTCTGTGCTGGCTTGTGGAATAAAAAACATTGAAGTTTTTAGAGTTTCTGCTAAGTCTCAGAGTTGTACTCAGTAGACTGGCACAATTATACACAATAACCTGAAGTTGTGCGTCACTGACACCCAATCTCCTGCTATGTCAGTATTGGATTGGTGCATCTGTGTAAACATGAATTCATTGACAAATACATTTACACTTTTACAGCTGAATAATGACTTATTTATGTGTAGTTTACCATAATTTCAGTCAAACTACACATCATATCACACCATGCATTAAAGTATGGTCTTATCAATACGTTTGTTCACTTATCAATACTTTTGTTTATTTGCATTTTACAAAGACAGGGCTGTGTAAGAAAGTGCTTCCTTTGAATGTGCTTTGTGAGTACAGATATTGTGAGATGAGTTCGAAACAGCTTAAAATCAGACTACTGGCTACTGACCTGTATTAATGCATGCTTTCAGCCTGAGGATCTTGCCCTTCTAACCTTTCTTGGTCACAATCATGTCTCAGACGCTTCAAAACACCACATTAATTTGGAAGTTCTGGGACACCTGGAAAGAGATATTAACTACGAACGAATGGACAAAATGTAGCGAGTATAACATATATACAAAAGAATGAAAACAGACATAAGTAAAGCTCTTTTTCATTGACATAGAGAGTGCATACAAGACCAAACAGCCACGAGCAAGCAAACTTATCAATAGACCTACATCAAAAGTAAGAATCGGATCAGATCCTGGGCAGTAAACAAAAATATTACATGAATTCGGTCTGTAAAACCGTGGCGAATAATATTTTGCTGGGACACTAGGAACAGGTGGGGCTTAAAAATATCCAACTTGCGAAGGTGGGGAATGACCTATTTTCTTTTATTGGCAGAGCTTTTTAATACTGCATTATCGATTGTACAATCACATCTGTGAATTAGCAAAAATGCTAAGCAGGCTACCTTCATTATAATAATCCTACATTAGTTGGTGTAACTACTTTCAATCTGTTATCCTTTAGTTCAAGTTAGGTTCAAAATGAAATCTTTAGGGGTAAACTCTACGACATATTTTCACCGTCGTTTTATACACATCAAAGTTAGACAGTGAAATACTGCTTTCTGAGTAGTAAGCCAACGGTGTTTTGATAAACATTAGCTTACCATTGATCTCTTCGAAACGAGAAGCAAATGTTTGAAGACGTATGAAAACCTAAGCTTGGTGCGGTCTTAAAGCTGTGCGTTTAAATAAACCAGGAAAGAAATATTAATATTATTAATCTAATTAACTTACCCGTTGAGGCAGAAGGTTCGGGTAGAGCCCATTGCAGAGCCATATTGACATGCAGGCAACAGCAGCAGCAGAGCAAATTGTCGCAAATAAATGACATCATTATTGGTGGTAGGCTAATACTATTGTTTCAAGCTTATCTGGACTTTCGCCACACAGGTATTATTAGCTGGGTGTGCTGGTGGGTATATTATATTTCAAAATTCCATAGTAGATATTCTTCCAAAAATAAGAATGTTCTTATTTGGTACTCAAAATATTTCTGCAATTTTTCATAGCTAGGCCTATACCGTGCTGAATCTGCTCTTTTTAATCTGGCGAACTGTTTTGGCTGCAAAACAAAAGGCAGACGTAAGTTAAATAGCCCATACAAGCACAGTAATGAATAGTGTAGACTTTGTTGTGCTATTGGCATATACTGTTGTATATTGAGCAGCATTAAAGTTTTGTTTTATAAGATTTAAAGAAGTCCAGTCGTTTCAATGGCGGCTCCAGGCAGCCAGATTCAGCAGTGTCGCCTACTGCGCATGTGATATGATGGACCATGCGTCAAAAATCGGACGCATTTCAGTGCATAGTGTTGCGTCGGTTTAAGGACGCATCAGTTTCGATATCGGGTTGCGACAATCGCTTGCGATGGTCTTGGGAGGAACATTCCACAGATTGTCGTACCGATTCTCGTAAGGGCTGTTTTCAATGGAGAATCGGGCCGATTGTCGTGTAGTCTGAGCCGGGCATTAGCTGTCTTCTTAACTGGAGCACAATGAGCAATCGATCTCAGAGTGGCCGATTGGAGCGCACCGTCGGCATAGTAAAATGCTGCCACCTGAAGTTGCAGTATGTTTCTCCGCAATCTTTCTGTCACAAAGCATTGACTGCTCAGTTTACTTTCGTGTACCAGTTGTGTGGTGTCACTTGTCCCTGGTTGTAGAGGCAATGTGTCCTGAGATTACACCTTATTCAACTTCATTTCAGATATGCACTGCCGCTCGAGTTGCTTTAGCGTTCAACAAGCGGCCAAGGAGGAGTAACCTAAATGCTATAGAACATGCCTCAAATAAATATTAAATATTACGGAGGGGACTGCGGTACAACATTTCAAACACATGATACCATATAGATGACACATTTCCCCACAAATATTTAACATTTCATTGGTAGAAGGGGTGCGCGAAATAGCCTACAGGAAAAAAGGGGGAAAACACAATTGGACTATCCGACACATTGCATGACTATCTCCTTGCTTAGTGTCATGTTGCATTATCGGCCTAAGGTGGCGTTGTTTCCACTGTTCTCTCGCTAAGAAGGGTGTAAGAAGGCTCCAGACTCTTCTTAGAGATCCTTCTTAACGGCAGGTCTTCTTAGGCTAAGAAGCAATTTGGGAAACGCGGTTGCTTCTTACAGGAGGGCCTAAGAAGGGTTTAAGAACGTTCTTAGCGCTAAGAACTTCTTAACTGCATCTGGGAAACCCGGCCATTACAGTTAGGCTACTGTTTAACTACTGTTCTTTCAGCAACTCTCCAAAACCCCTATTTTATCCATTAGCACAATTGCAGACATGTTGCTACTTGCCCTGCAATCATTTTAAGTAAAGCTGTCTGTTTCATCCACAGATCTTATTGCTCCCGTAGAGGCCGAGATAAGGAGTCTGGTGGCACAAGAGGGAAAGACTGTTACCTTACAGCCTGACACACCCAAACTAATAAGTAATGAACAAATAACGTGGTTATTTACTTCAACCAAGTTGCTTTCAAAATCACGTATAGTTCAAAGTCAAGTGTTCAAGGGTGAAGTACATACAGAATACAAAGGGGAATTTAAGGACAACTTGCTGCTGAACAGAACCACAGGATCTCTCACCATCACAAACATCACCATCAGTCAGTCGGGTCTGTACCACCTTCAAATAATAGATGACGCTGGAGGGGTGAAAGAATGGCAGTTTAACTGTTCAGTGTATGGTAAGTGCATGCCTATTACACTCAGGCCTGTATTAACACAATTACAGAGTAGTAGACCAAAAATATTTACCTGTGCTAAGGAGGTTCTTATATTTTTGCCCGCACTGGTGTGATTGTTTGTTGGCAGTTTGCACTAAATATTCTGGGAAATATTGACCAATGAAAAAATGATTCTATTTTGGCCTAGATTCAAGAATTTTTTAAAGGATTCTTCATAATTGTGAGATAAAGCATGCCTTGGCAGAGGTCTACGCACTGCAAGTGCTTTCTAGTAGGCCTACACACAGCCAATTTGCTACCAGGGTGTGAAATAGTGCACACTGTCCTTGTTATAACTGTAATTCCATAATGTCGTGTGCTAGTGTGTACACATTAATATTGTGCCATTGATTTTTTCATTAATAATTGTGTTTTTGTGTGTGTTTACCTCACAAGCTCCTGTTTCTGCACCCAACATCAGTAAAGAAACATCCCAGCCCAAGAACTTATCTCACTCAGGAAAGAAGTCTCTACCCAGCTCCAGCTGTCGGGTGTTGTGTTCAGTGAGAAATGACAGGGATGTGTCCTTGTACTGGTTTAGAGCCAATGAGTTACTCAACCAAACAAGCAGTCCTGATGTCAATACTACCCTCTCTCTCTGTCTGGACTTAGACGACCAAGACAACAGCGCCTACAGTTGTGTGTCTGCTAACCCTGTCAGTAATCATACAACCATTCTGCACATCCCTGCAGTTTGTTCTTTTGGGAATCAACCAGGTTTGTCAACAGCGTCCGATGAGTTGTCTTACATTTACTGTCAAAATGTTGCAATAGGGCAGTGGTTCTTAACCTGGGTTCGATTGAACCCTAGGGGTTCGGTGAGTCGGTCTCAGGGGTTCGGTGGAGCCTCGGTGGAACCGTTAATGCACGGTTCATTTTGTGCATCAGTAAAAAAATTATATATATTTTTTTATTTTTTACTAAAGAAGGGTTCGGTGAATGAGCATATGAAACTGGTGAGGTTCCGTACCTCCAACAAGGTTAAGAACCACTGCAATAGGGACTTTGGTGTGTGTAACTTGTTGATTGTACTCTGGCTAGATTGTTTCTAATGTTGAATTAATACCTCTTATTTACTCATGTATTTTTTTGTCTTTCAGATCCATTGTTGTCCAGATCCTATTTTTACCTTTTATCAGCCATCAGTATTTTGATTTCAATTGCAATTGTGGCTACAGCAATATACTGGAAAAGAAGAAGGACTCATAATACATGCACAGGTGGGCATATTTATGCACTGATTTACTGCTGACTCTACAACATTCTCTATGTTGAGCTGAGGGCTCTTCTATTCCATTTCTAGAGCATTAAACACAATATTCCTTTCAGCGAATATATTTCCAATGACTATTCAGATGAGGTTTTCACCAGGCTGTTCCAGTGGCAGACAGTCAGGAAGAGTAAGGCTGTTCTCTGGCTGGTCTGAAACAAGAATCATCAGAATCACTGACCTATGACCTATGCTATCATTTATTCTCAATAGTCTATTGTTTCTTATTTAGTAGTATTTGTTTTGGCTGCACTGCTTTCTCTGTGTGTATGTGTAGGCCTAAGTTAGTTTTAGTCAGATTTCAGCATCTGTTAGTTGCCAGGATCAAACTCATATTCTCTGGGCCTTCAGAATCAGCATGTGTAGCAACTGTATACCTAAAGGAAATTGTAATTAATCAGGAAAAAGTATTGAACACACTGAGAAAAAGCAGAACACAAAGACAACGAAAGGCGATAAACCATCTGAAATCTTTCGATAGTAATTTTAACCAGTATTTACGTGGAAAACTCCTCATGATGGTAAAAGTAAAGAAGCCTCCCAAGGCTTTTGCCAGCTGATTACTGTAAAACATATTGATGAAACTGATTACAGATGTTTTTAGTGTAAACATCTGAAAGCGGTGGAATTGGAACATTACCCCACCATCAACTCCACGTACAAGTGTCCTCACAAGGTGTATGACCAGTGAGTCTGATGGACAAGCCTATACTCTAGTAGCAGAATGGTATCATGCAAAACAAGCCTGAAATTGAACTTAGTTACACAAGTTGCACAATACACTATGTGGAAATGGCAATCATCATCTAAAAGACATGTAACATGCCGACAGTGAAGTTAGGAGTCAGCAGCATCATAGTAACTTCATAATTCTCACCATGTAATAAATTCCAGTTTGTCAGATTTTAGTCACATAACGTCAGTTATGAATTTCGATTGTATAAACGGCTTGAGTTAACACCAAAATCTCATCAAAATGTATATGAACATGATGTAGAAAAGAGTATTTGCCACCATCCAGTCTAGAAATGTCATGTAAATATCCTCATACATAAATTATTGAGGGAAAAGGTACTGGAATTTGTGATTATTGTCCCTCATTACTCCCCAACTGAAAAGCAGAAATGTTTATCAGAAGATACTTTTGGTTTGTATTAAATAGCGAAGACATGAGTTGGTTAATCAAGTCTAACTTTTTATTCAGATCAGGGGATTGTAGAGACACACTATGCTGTTTTGAAGTGTCGTTATACAAAGAAGCAAGAACAGGTGACTATTATGGATTTTTACCTCAACATTTTGCAGTCCAGTTTACATTTTTGCCTTACAATATGACACATGCATGTTGTTACTGAATCCTCTGAAGCTGTAATGATTTTTTTTCTTTTTTGTAGGATGGCTCACACAAGACAGAGCGGAAAAGTGAGACGATATATTTAGGTGTTTGAAAGTGAGATCAAAAACACTGCATACAAGACTATATATATATCAGTAGGCCTAATCTGAACAGTTTGAGGCTAATCAATTAAAATCATTGTTTATAATGATTTTTAAAAAGGTATTTATTATTCATTTATTATATGTGTAATCAGTGGTATGTTTGTTTTGCACTTCTGACCTCTGGTGGAAGGTTGGAGTATTAGTTCTCTCATTTTGCCATTCTCTGGTGGAAGATTTCAGCATTAGTTCTGTCATTCTGTCATTCTTATCTGTCTTGCTTGAAGAGAAGGAACCCTTTATGAATATCAACGATATTGGCCAGTATCATTTATGGACATGTGCAATTCAAAGATTCACTATTTAGTGAGACAAGACTAAAAGGAAGAAAAACTATCTTCAGGATCTGAAAAAACAACATTTTGAGAAGCGGTTTTAGGAGCTGACACTGCTGTCTACAAAAAATCCATGTTTGCCAAAATAATAATAGTTGTTTTTTGCAATATCACGAGTTAACGTTATCAGTGCGCAATCCCTTAATCCCTTTTAAGAACATGGTGCATTCCTGTAGTTGGTGGCCTCCTACTGTAAGCACGCATAAACAGAAGCTGTGCATGGATATGGGCCACTCTGATTCAAGTTTGCCTTCAAGAGTTAAATCAGATGGTTGAATGTATTTAATAAAGAACACATTTTTGTTCACAATGTTTTCATTAGCTATAGATTTCAGTGATGAAAAACCCAGACACCTGACAGTTCTTTAGCTTTAATGACCTTTGTTTGGATACAACATGTACTAGCAGCCTATAACATGGCAGGCAGCACAGGTTGTAGTGTGCCTGCACAGAAGTGACATCACACCCATTTTAACCACAGGGTTTAAAATCAACTGATGGTGTGAAAACCAGTGTAAGGCTATGCATTTGCAACAAAAGTTGTAAAAATTTGAGTACTCACCAGAGGTAATAACAGTTTTAATCTGAATTCTCCTAATAATTTGCATCTTCACTCATATGTGGTCTAAGATCAGCCGCCTTTTAACTAATGAAAGAGCATGTCATCTGTGTTGTCAAACACAAACTTAAGAACAAATATAAACCCATCACTGTTTATAACATCAAACTTACCATATACAATGAGCTGCTGTTTTGTTGCACTGTCAGGGTTTTCTATGGTATATCTGCCTGAGTCATGAGCCGTTATGTTATGAAGAGAAATAGCGATTCTGATTGTTCCACTGAAGATGATTTCCGTAGTTTAAGTAAGTTCTAAGTTGACCATTAAAGACAGCTGCAAGGGTCTGTCCTAGCATCTCCAGAGATCTCTGCTTGAAACACAACAGATTTTCCCTGAAGTCCAACAACCAAGGTCCATTGTGGGGTGATGCTGTTTTCAGAACAACAGAATTCTAAAGAGGGAACAAAATAGATATTCATGAATTGGCACCATGCATTTTGAATTCATGTTTTAGTGGAGCTCAGTTGCTGCCCTACTGTAAATATCTCTTTTTTAAGACCAAGGGAATTACACTGACTTTAGACTGGCATCTCACCATAAGCATTACAACAAATGCATGCTGCACTTTCTTTCTCTGCATACAACTTATTTTGTTCTGTTTTGCACAGATAAAAATCACTGCAGATATAGACTATATTATTAGGCAATCATTTCTGTCAATCATGTATTTGCCAAGCTGTCCTCTTGGGCCCTGGTAGATCATTTTGCTTTGACCAGATATTACAGTCTTGGCAACAACACATAACATTTTTTCCTGTATTTTTGTGGATAAATATTTGTCAATCATTTTCATGTGCATTCAAAGGATTCAGAAAAATGCTCAGCAGTTGTAAGGACTGAACTATAAGCTTCATCATAATAAATAGAAACACATTATAGTAAAGGACCAAGAAGGACTACCATTATTACCATAGCAACTTAATGTCAATACTTGTGTCAAACTGCACAAACAAAAAGTGTTATATGGTGCGAACAGTGTTACACACCCAAAAACTTAAATAAACTTAAAACAAACTCTTTATAGTCTCATATTTACCTTTCAGTTAGTTTTCCATGTTTTATCAAGCCTGTAATTGTATAGTATTAATGTTGACTTACCCCCAAGGAAATACACCAACAACAAATAAGGCTCTTTCCGGCATATCCACATATTTACATGGTAGATCATCCCTCTTTCATATCTCTGTGCTGTATAATGTTCTCTCCTCTACAGAGACTGGAAACAGTCCACACAAGAGTGTGGAGCAATATACAGGGCTGTTTCCTTTTCTAAAATGTCGTATGTCCATGCGCAGTCTCGGGTTAAGTACATGGAAACAAGAACAATAGGCCTAATCTGAACTGTCAATTAAAACCCTCAAAATCAGTGGATTTTTTGTTTGAAACTTCTGACCTCTGGTGGAAAGTTTCAGCATTAGTTGTTTCTTGTTTGGAGAGAAAGAACTTTCTGATCATAAATATCAACCATATTGGCCAATACAATTTATGGATGTGTGCAATTCAAAGATTTGCTATTTTGTAAGACAGGACTTAAAGGAACAAAAACTATCATCAGGATCTAAAAAAAATGAGAAGTAGTCTTAGGAACCAACACAGCTTTCTTAAAAAATCCTTATTTGTCTAAATAACAAGAGTTGTGTTTTGGCAATATCATAAATTAAAGTGATCAGTATAGAATCCCATAATCCCCCTTAAGAACATGTATATTCCTGTAGTTGTGGTGTCCTATTTTAAGCGCACATAAACACCAACATTTCTCTAGCTCATGCACAAGGATAAGATCCTTTCCGGTTCATGTTTGCATTCAAGACTTAAATCAGAGAGGTAAGTGCATTTAATAAAGGACAAATTACGATTCACAATTTTGTCGCCATCTAAAGATTTTAGCGATGAAAAACTCAGTAGTCACCTGACAGTTCTTTAGCTTTAACGACCTTTGTTTGGATACAACATGTACTAGCAGCCTATAACATGGCAGGCAGCACAGGTTGTAGTGTGCCTGCACAGAAGTGACATCACACCCATTTTAACCACAGGGTTAAAAATCAAGTGATGGTGTGAAAACCAGTCTGTGTGTGATCTCAACATGTGTTTATTATTTCTTGGTATTTCCTTACTTCCTCATTGCCTAGCTCTGACATTCTGCAAATACTTACAGTATATTGTACGGTATGTTGCAGACAGTTTATCATTATATTACTATAATTCTACTAGTATAATTCTAAGTTGTGCTCATTAAAAAGCCTAGAAACATTGCTGTCGTGTAGTCTATTAACACTTGTGCATTAATTAACAGACGTGACAACCGTTGTGACAAGTCGTTGACTTTATGTACTGAACGGGCATGTACAACTCCGCAGGCATCGCTTTACAGTAGAACCTAACATACAGTCAACCCCAAGTTGTACCCGAGTCCCATTGGCTGTGCGAACCTGCGGGTGGTCATGGGACACGTAGTCCCATATACTACATCCCCCTTCTTATGAAAGGCACAGTGGCAAACAGTCTACTGGAATATCATTCAAAAATATGAAGTCTTAAAGTAAAAGTACATCATGTAACACTCCTAGTGTCATTGCTAAAACTTAAGAAGGTGTGCTAGAGCAAATCTGAATATAAACTAAAAAGGAGTAGACTCAGGCATTAAACTAATCTTAGAACACAATATTTCAAGGATGCTGCAGTTAACATAACATTTAAAGGATGTTGCAGTTGGAATTAACTAGACGGTTAAGGCTACTTCCTTGCATCTTCAGTCAATGTTTCTGAGAGTACATAGTCCTTTAGTTTAGATGGCAGCCTCAAACTTCTCCCGCTTCTCGATGTGTGGGAGGTGGAAGGCTCAGGATTAGGGACCGGCTCTGGGTCCTGCACGGCCACGCTGACTTCCTCATTGTGCCCCTGCTCACTGTCCTGGTCGACGTCAGAAGTAGGGCCTGTGACGTGATCCGTGTCTGTGTGCAGAGCCACCCTGTCAGGTCTAAGGTGTCTGCGATTTCTTCTGTATTGCGCCCCGTCCGGTGTGGTGATGTCATAGGATCTTGGCTCATCCCTGACTCTCTGCACTGTTGCTGGTTGCCATCCTTTGTTAGTCTTCATGCATACTCTTTCACCCACCTCGAAGGGAGCAAGCAGTGATGCTGCCTTATCGTAAATTGTCTTCTGCTGCCGCTGTCGCTGTACCAGGCACTCCTGGACATTCTCTGGTGTCACCGGCAGAAGGCGCTTTTTGCTTGCTGGGAGGTCAGAGCGGAGGATGCGCCCCATGAGCAGTTGTGCAGGTGAGTATTTCAACCCTGTGATTGGAGTGTTCCGTAGGTGAAGGAGGGCCAAGTGAGGGTCAATCCCAGTCTGTGATGTGGCCTTCAGCATATTTTTCACTGTTTGAATGGTCCTCTCAGCCAGTCCATTGGACTGAGGGAAAGCAGGGCTGGAGTGTGTTATTGTGAAGCCCCATTCCTGGGCAAACTGGGCCATTTCAGCACTGGCAAATGGCACATGGTCTGCAATCAGTTCATTTGGTATGCCGTGCCTTGAAAAGACGCCCTTAAACTTTGCTATGACCACAGCAGAGGTCTTGTTGGAGAGGCGTAGCACCTCAGGATATTTGGAAAAGTAATCCACTATTAGCAAGAAGGGGCGACCCTGAAACTCAAAGATGTCTGCTGCTATTTTTGCCCATGGCGTGTCAGGGACGGCATGAGGAAGGAGGGGCTCTTTCTGATTGTCAGGAAGCTTTTCTTGACATGCCGGGCACGATTCCACCATCCCTATGACGTCTGCAGTGAGCCCCGGCCAGTACATCAGGGCTCTGGCATGCGCAAGGGAGCGCTGGATACCCTGGTGCGCCGTGTGCAGCCTCCTCAGCATTTCAGTTCTACAACCTCTGGGAATGATTATGCGGAGATCGATCATGAGCAGCCCATCCTCAATGTATATGTAATTTCTAGCATGCCAGTATGGCTGTGCTGCCGGTGGCAGGCTTTTCTGTCTGGCTGGCCAGCCATCTTTGTGCAGCCTCATCAGTGTCTGCATGTCATTGTCACTTGCTGTTGCAGCCCTTAACCGCTCCGTGAGTGGGCCAGTCAGAGGTTCATGTGGCCTGATGTCATACACCACCTTTTCATCGCCCAGGACACTGTTCTCTGGTGAGGGTGTAGGGAGGGCCGCCCTAGAGAGTGTGTCAGCCACCAGCATGTCCTTGCCAGGTGTATAGACAATGTGTATGTCATATTTCTGCAGCTGAAGAAGCATCCTCTGCAAGCGCGCAGGTGCTCTGCCGATGGGCTTGGTGATGATAGCCTCAAGCGGCTTGTGATCAGACTGGACTTTGACTCTCACACCGTAGGCATACTGGTGGAACTTCTTCAAAGCGAATACTATGGCAAGAAGCTCTTTCTCAATCTGAGCGTAGTTTTGCTCAGCTGCAGAGAGCGCTCTGGAGGCGGAAGCTACTGGACGTTGGGCCTGCATCAATACTGCACCGAGACCATCTTTAGAGGCGTCAGCTTGTATTTCAATCTCCTCTCGTGGATTGAAGAATTTGAGCTGTGGTGCAGCGGAGATTGCCGCTTTCAGCCTGTCCAGTGCCGCCTGGTGCTCCGGCTGCCACTGCCAGACAATGTCTTTTCTGAGAAGCTCTCTTAGCGGTGCTGTTAGTGTTGCCTCATGTGGAATGTACTGAGCCAGGAATCGTGTCATGCCCAGCAGTCTTTGCAAACCCTTTTTGTCTGCAGGTGGGGCCATCTGGGTTATCGCCATGACCTTTGAATCATCAGCTCTGACACCATGAGCACTGATGATGTGCCCCATGTATGTAACTTCACTCACCATGTATTGGATCTTGTCAGCATTGAACTTGACGTTCAGCTTTGCCGCTCTGTCCATGACCTGCTGCAGCGTTTGATCATGTTCCTCTTTGGTGGGCGCTGCTATGATCATATCATCTGCAATGATGTGGACCCCGGCTATGTCACCGAAGCTCTCTGTGTTGATACACTGAAATACCTCACTGGCACTTTTGATGCCAAAAGGTAAACGTGTGAACTGATATCTTCCCCATGGTGTATTGAACGTGCACAGATCAGCTGATTCTTCATCCAATTTAATTTGCCAGTAGCCGTCTTGCTCGTCAAGGATTGTAAAGAACTTCATGCCGGACAGCCTGCACTGCACATCCTCTGGCGTTGGTATGGAATAGTGCTGGCGGAGTACAGCTCTGTTAAGATCCCTCGGGTCCAGGCAAAGCCGCAGACTGCCGTTTTTCTTTTCAGTTACGACCAGGCTGTTAACCCATGGCGTTGGTTTGGTCACCTTACGGCACACGCCCCTCTGCTCCTGGATGTCGAGCGTCTGCTTCAGTCTGTCCAGCACAGCGAAAGGGATCTTCCGGCAGCCGTGAACAGCCGGTGGGACCTTTGGGTCTATATGGATGTGGTGCTCACCCGGGAACTGGCCTAGCCCCTTGAACACACTGGCATAGCGCTGAAGCAGTTCCGCTTTGGTTCTAGGTGGAGTCTGCTGTGTCATCGTGTGTATTTTCTTGACTAAGTTGAGCTGCACGCAGGCCTCTCTGCCTAGTATGGGCGTGTCAGAAGTGTCAGTGACATAAAACTGCAAGTGGGCTTGTCTGTCCTTGGAGTGCACTTGTAATGTCAATATGCCTTTGGGTTTGATACGAGAGCCACCATAAGCTACCAAGACAGTATCTGTGTTTCTCATTTCACCTGCTGCAGTAAGTGAGCTGGCTACTGACTGGGGAAGCACGTTCGCCTCAGCCCCTGTGTCCAGTTTGAAGGTAACTGTCTGACCCCCGAGACGTAGCGCCGTGCGCCACCCAGTGTCCTTAGGGCGAGCCTGTGCTCTACTGATGGCGCCTACAAACAATGCGTCCACTCCAACGCTCTCTGTGTCAACAGGCGCAACGTCGGCTGCTGAACGGCATACTGCTGCAAAGTGGTTCTTTTTTCCGCATTTCCTGCACTCAACATTGTATGCCGGGCAGTTTCTGGGTCGGTGTGATTTTCCACATCTGTCACAGTTACGTTCCGCATTCGGTCGTACTGCTCGTGCCTTCGGTGTGGCCGGTTGCCGTTGACGCTGCTCTACAGCGAGCACAGCTTGTTCTGATAAGCCACCCGACATCACTTTAGCCTGTGCTGTGATTACTTCTTTTGCACGACGAATATCAATGGCAGCTGTGAGAGATAATTCTGGAATAGCCAAAAGTTTCTCCCTAAGCCTGGTGTCCGACACACTGAACACAATTTTGTCTCTTATCATCAAGTCCTCGCTTTCTTTAAACTCACATGTACGTGCCTTCTGTCTTAACTCTGTGACAAACTTGTCCATTGTTGTGTGTTCGCTGAACTGGTGTGTCCAAAACTGATGTCTTTCAAAGACAGTGTTTTTCCTCGGTGCACAATACTTCTCAAAAGCTTTCAGCACTTCTTCCATTGTTTTATTTGCATTGTCTGCATACGTAATGTCCAGTGTATTATAAATCTCTAATGCATCCTCACCAATGCAGTGTAGCAGCACCGCTATCTTGCGGTCGTCAGGCTTGCCATCGAGTCCACTCGCTGCGAGGTACAGGCGAAATCTTTGCTCCCATTTTCGCCAATTTTCTGCGAGATTCCCGGTCAACTGCAGAGGCGACGGTTGCGTGAACGACTGCATCTGCTATGAAGCGAAGTGGAAGTAGCAGCTACTCACTGACTGCGTTCACATGGTGGGATTGGTTTGGTTTGGGATTGGTTCACAACGGGTGGTCTGTCCCCCAAGTCCCTGTTCACATGCAGTTCGTCTAAGCGGATTCGGCGGGAGTTCCGGCCCTTTCCGCTACGCTATTGGGGGCGCTGTAGTCAACTTCTATCTTTCTATTATTATCTTTTAATACAAGGAACGTCTCTTCCACGCATAACTCTTGAACCACTCATCCGCTTGATCTCAAATTTGGACAGCGTCATCATAATGTTACCAGTGTGTGCAGTACCAAGTTTCGTGTTGTTTGGGCAAAAAATGCCAAAGATATCGGTCAAACCGTGCCGACCCAGCCATGACGACCCAGGCTGATAAGATTTACAATGCTATATGCTACAATGTTGGACATAACTCGACTAACGACACATAACTAAAATAATGGACATAACACGAGTAAACATTTGCCCACAACAAAGCTGCTACGTAGGTAAGATGTATCTTATCGTATACGCAACAGCAGACTACAGCACTGCACACATATGCCTACACATACAGACGACACGTAGAGGAGACTGAACTTTTCACCTCTCATTCCGGTTATTCCACATCGCAAAACAGTGGCTAAAGAAAATCTTACAAGTCAGTCAGTGCAAATGTATTTACATAGCCTCCTCCTTTCACCTGATATTATTACCCACTTAAACAATAAGGTGGTTTAAACAAAAACGTAATACTCTGGCACATCTTCTATGGGCTCTGCACTGTTCCTACTAAATAAAGACAATAAACAAACTTTCTGGCGGCATACAAACATGGTGTTCCAGGAGTTTGACGCATTCGCGTACGTGTTGTGCATTCTGCTGTGTTAGAAAGTCTGTATGAAGGAACAAACTGCGTTTTTTATTTCGTTGATACATGCGCAATACATGAAAACCAATCCGATCCCGTTCACATGGCAGTCGAAGTGGTTTCGAAACAGCCCCGGCCTGGAGTCGCAGGGGGATAAGGAAAACCAATTCCAATCCAAACCAATCTCCGTTCACATGAAGCTGGTACGATCCCAAACCAGTTCCAAGTGGTTTCGACTTGTCCATGTGAACGCACTCACTGATTAATCTGATGCGCCGAGCAAGTTAGCAAAGCTAGCAACGTGGGATTCCGTTGAGTTAGCCGTCTGTGTTTGCTAATGTTCTCTCCTGGTTAACACGGTAATGCACCTCTTCTGTGTTCTGACACCATGTCGTGTAGTCTATTAACACTTGTGCATTAATTAACAGACGTGACAACCGTTGTGACAAGTCGTTGACTTTATGTACTGAACGGGCATGTACAACTCCGCAGGCATCGCTTTACAGTAGAACCTAACATACAGTCAACCCCAAGTTGTACCCGAGTCCCATTGGCTGTGCGAACCTGCGGGTGGTCATGGGACACGTAGTCCCATATACTACAATTGCTGTGACAGCAATAGGGGGCAACAGTCCCATTCTGGCTTAACTAGAATGCTGTGACCCTCTGCACACAACACAAGACACTAGATGTGCGTCATCATGCGGAAAGCTGTGGCTTAGCTGTATGTGGTTTATGGGGGGCCCATGTTCTTATAGAAATAGGAAAGAACAGGTTCTTATAAAAAGAAGGCACTGTATGTTTCATAAATATGCAATGCACAGTTACTCTGTTTATAACTGTGGTTTAATACACTTTATTAAACAGACTCAACAGACTAAGAGACATTCACAAACAGAGCATGCACAAACAATATACACACACCAGGCAGAAATAGATTAAAACATTTACAGTTCTTTGTTCCAGTATCTCCAGAACACAGAGGGCCGTGTGTTACTTTGTATGGAGTCACTGACTCAAAAGACATTATAATTCTATTTCTGAACTCTGCAAGGCCTGAAAAAAATGGAAAAACCTTAAGAAACAAACATAAAGCTAACCCACCTTTCCCACCTTGGGTACTTGAGCAGAATTCTAAGAGCATCATTATATGCCACCTTGATCTTATTCATGTTTGTTTTACTATAGTTATACCATAGGTGAAGCCTAGGTTTATTCTTAAATCAACAAGAAACATACATCAAACCCTTTTAGTTTTGACAGTTTCAGCCAACAGACAATGCTCTTTCAATACAATACATTGTACTTTGCGACTCGTAAAAGTATAATTTGGCAATTAAACATTTTATTGTATTTTGCAACATTTTATTGTATTTTGAAAGTTTGACTGTAAAATACAGTATTTTGTATTTTGCTGCTTGCCAAAGTATAATTTGCATTGAAAACCTTATAAACACTGAAGTGTTTGCATTGGGTGGCACATATCATTTCCTGGCTAAACTAGGCCAGAAGCTGTGATGCTGTACAAGCAAGTAAAGCAAGACACTGTGTGTGGTTTACTGAGCCCCCCAGTTCTTAGAAAAAGTTATGTGGCCTTACACATGCACCAGATATTGCATGTAGGCATTGAGGCATCATGTAGCAATTTCATATTTTGCCTGATCACTTACACCTTAACTGTAGCTATAGCATGATGACTAAGAAAAAAACGTATAAATAAATTGTGTGATTGCTGGGGGTAAGGAACAAGATGGCAAGATGGGGAACACCTAAAATTGTGTGACTGGTTTGAGAACACATGCAGGTGCCCTGAATAGCCATGCACATATATCACCACAGACTATTTGCAGTTGGATTTGACAGATCGACAGTCTGAGAACCATCTTGGGAGATCATCTATCTCTCTCTTTTCTATTCTTTCATCTGCACATTACCTCACTTTGTCTCTGGAGTTTGGGGTTCTCTCTCCCTCCCTCCCTCCCTCCCTCTCTCTCTCTCTCTCTTTCTCTCTCTCTCTCTCTCTCTCTCTCTCTCTCTCTGTATCATCTGTGTTTGTTGTTTTTGTGCTTCCACACCCTTACATTACCTGTGATGTCCCATGCTGCAAAAAGATACATGCAAAGTGGTAGCCCCTTCTGAGATTTTAGACATTTCATGTAGTGCTTTTTGCATTAATAAATTGAACATGTGAAATGAATGAAATAACATGTATGTCTTAAAAAATATAACAAAGACAAATGTTCTGCTTTTGCTGGCGTATCAGGCAGTGTATCTTCCACTTGATATTTTAAAAGCAAATATGGGGTGGTGAGATAAAAAGTTGATGAATTAAAGTGAAATGTCAGTCTTAATGCTACATCCACAAACCAGGATGTGTAGCTACTTTGGACATCACTTAACATGTTGTGTTCAAAGAACATGGAACAAGGAACACGCTACACTATGACCTCTACACATCTCTGTTGCTACACCATTACATGCAGCACAGTATGTATCTTATATAAGTGTCCCAAAGTGTCCTTTTCTCTGCAAACCTTGGAGTGTGATAGGGAGCTTAAACACATATGCCCTGTTGATATCAGCTGTGGATATGGCAGACCCAGCACATGTGAGGATACATATGAGAAATGACAACCTCCATTTTGTGATGACAAGCCCCTTCAAATAATACAGGTTGGCTCACATGCACTCCTTTTCAGAAGCCATGGACAACTTTGGAAACTGTCCTATAAAAACAGCCTCCTTCACACACACAAGTGGGACACAGCCCTCACATCTGTTACTACCCCATGCCTACCCCCCAATAGCATGAAGGAAACAGCCCTCGTGCACCAACCCGCCACCACCCCACACACATTTACACGCCCCTGCCACTGGATGTCACTAAATTACCCACCCCAACAAGCTACCTCCTCCCCACACGCATTTCCCCATCCTCACTCACAGCATCACCTCGGCACTGCTGGCTGCACACACAGTGCTCCTTCCCTTCCACACACACAGCCCATCATTGGCCACTGAAGCCATTCCTCCCTTCCAACCCCAATTGCACTTTATCACACCTGCCCCATCACCTATTTTACCTCTGCCCTTCAACAGGTAGCCATCCCCCAACTGCATTCTATGCACTGTACTCCTCCCTCCCCATGCACAGTTTTTGACTAACAATCACCAATTTCACTGTATGTCCTACTCTACCCAGTATGTCAATGCATGTGACAATACCATCCTTGTATCCTTGTAACAAGCGTTAAGGTTCTAGTGGAGATTGCTTTCATTAATGCCTGTTGGGGCCTCACCCCGTTTTCTATTGCCTCCCATTGTCCTGTTATCCCCAGGTTTTGCCAGTGAAAAGGCAGACGTGACCAAAATGAGACCAAAGTGGACCTCTGTCTGTTCCTAAACCTCCATTTTTAGTCAAGCTTAAAGAGGTTTCTCTATTTATGTTCAATGTTCTTGGATAGTAATGTTAAATATTAACACCTCTGTAAGAGCATTACAAAATGAAATCTTTTGTCTGTGCACTGGGTAATGTGCTTCATTTCCTGCCTTGTTGTGTCTGAATTTAGAGCAGCCAAGTTTGGTCTGGTGCCTCAATAAAGGGAAGCAGCACAGGATGTGGTCAAGTCAGTAGGAATAAACAACCCAGACAGACACTTCAGCCTTCAGGCATTCCATCCCACTTAGATCTTCTAGTTTATGACACACATAATGGTATGCACTCTAATGAACATCATACACAACATATTCTGATTAAATAAAAATCCAAATGAATACAAGATGTATAAATTCTAACATTGTCTTAACTGTACTTTGTATATTTTACTGCTCTGAGTTGGTTGGTACAATATTATTTCATTGCTGTATCCAGGTTTAAGAATTTAGGTTAGACCAGCTTTGTGAAAATGAGTTTACTATTAGTGACAGGCTAGGTTTAGTGATGGGGTCTAGCAAACAATATCTGACACTTCTCTAGTACAGATGTCTGTTTGGGCACAGTTATCAGAATGGTTGAACATGGTGGGTGGCAGGCAGCACCTCACACAGGATGTGGTGGGTTCACAAAGAATTAAATGTACATCGCAGAGATTGGTAAACCACAGTGTTAAAACTGTGTGAAAACATGTATATGTGGTCTTCAACACTGGTTTTAATCTGTTTTAGCAGTGGTTTGTTACCTCTCTGGATTTCCCTTGATTTTCCATAGTCAGTTCACTGTAAAGCTAAAAAAAAGTACATGCTGTTAAGGGAAATACATCACAAACAAAGATAAAGAGGGAATGCTGTGCAAAACATCAAAGCCTCCTAACAAAGCATATAAGCAATCTACATGTTTTTTTAAACCATAACTACATTTCTAACATGATGTACAGAGTTGAGGTGTGTATTCTCCTTAACACAATTTGATTAAAAAATAAACTGTTCATTTACAAAGGTGTATCTCCAGTTTTTCAGTATCTCCAGCAATCTCAATCTGACCCTGTGTGCTGTAATGCAGAATTTCAGAGCTATCCATCACATCTGTATGAATTCCGCACGACAGCATACAGTATTCTGGAGTTTATAACGTAGAAACATTGCAGTCACTGCACTGGTTTGCACCTATCACTTCCTGACTAAACTAGGCCAGAGTGCCATGATGCTGCACACACAACAAAGACAAGACCCTGTACGTGTGCATCAACGTGCAGACAGTGACTCCGGTTATAGTTATATGTGGTAAATGGTGACCTCATATTCTTACAGAAACTAGACACTGTATGTGTGCATCAACATGCAAGCGATGGTTGGAAAGTTACTTTGGTTATAACTGTGGAAACAACGAATGTGTTTGTGTGTGTGTGTGTGTGTGTGTGTTTGTGTGTGTGTGTGTGTGTGTGTGTGTGTGTGTGTCTGATGAGGGATAAACACCCAGAACTGTGTTCTTTTATAATAATTATCTGAATTGTCTGGCTTTTAGATTTGCCTATGTTGTATTATAACTTCAAAAAGCAGTCAGTTTATTTTCTTCCCTGGGTCATGCAACAACCAAAATTGGTAGTGACTAACACATGTACACTCTTAAGTTGGAAACCCCCCAAACTCCCAGCCTCCCAAAACCACTGCCCACATGTCAACGAGGAAGAAGAAAGAGCAATAGGCCTATAAGAAATATTAGATGTTGTTTTGGTGGTAGAGGTTAATGCATGCTCGAGGTGGTAATGTGGTCAACACACAGTTCTAAAACTAAAGGTGCTCAAATGGTTCTTATAATCTCTGCATAGTTCAATGGAGAGTGAAAACACTGTGTTGAACCATTATATTCTGTCAAAGGTTCTTCATATTAGAAATGGTTCTTCAGAGTCTCATATTATAATGGGATCTGGTATGTCATATCGGCATCAAATGGTTCTTTAAAGAATTGTTGATTCACGGTTCCTTGAAGCACTGAAAAGGTTGTTCTATAAGATCGCTTTGACGAACCGGTACTGGCCAATTACTTTCTAGAGTGTTAAGAATTTAAGTTGTGGCTTTACTAAATTATTTAGACATAAAAGCGTTTACAGTAATACTTAACTGTCTGCATGCTATTAAGCAAATAAAAGTTAGATTTAGTTCAAATGCAACAATAGGTAATTGTTAAACTGCACAGTACATTAAGAAAAATGTAGCCTAATGCCTGAAATGAAACCTTCAAAAAAATGACGATTATTGGTCATTGGACAAGATATTGCTATTAACATCGTTTCTGCAAAGTAAAGAGGGTGTTTACATATGTACAATATTTACAACAACAATAAATAAAGCAGTAAATCACAGAGTAGGCCGTAGGCCTAATGCATTGGTCTTTTTTTAACGGAAAGGGTGAAACAGAAGGCACGGTGTTGCTGCTGGATAGTCCAAAATAGTGTCATACCATGAAATTAATATAATTTAGTAACAGTCATATCAAGAAATTGTTTCCCCCCTTCTTGCTCATTGTGAACTCCAGGATATTTTCCGCAATTTTCGAGGGCAACAGGGAGCTATGCGGAAACTCCTTGGAGATCTGGGAAGACAGTACGTTTGCGTTTGTTCACGACAAAACGGTTTGACGTTATGCGTCTTTCCTGTAGTGGCAGTAATAGCACATGCACATATACTCTACAAAGTTAGACTACTATGCATCGCTGCCCTAAAGAGGGATCCCCCTACTTATGCCAAAACCGAAGGCGGGGTGAATGACAAAGAGGAAGAGGGTGGTCTAATCCAGTTTTATGGAGATGTTCAACGAACAGAAAATGCCATACTAGTTACGATGATTGTCACGCTGCTGATTATTTTTACTTCTGGTAAGCACTGTTTTTGCTTTTGAATTTATATGTTGGTTAGTTTGTGTGGTTTGGGTAACTATATGGTAGGATTTAGCATTAAATCATTGGGATTTCATGTTTACAGTCGTGGCTTAAGGATACAATGCAGAACGATTCCGTTGCACTGAATGTAATCTGAAATCATACCACGACAATACAGTTGTCAACAAAGTTAACAAGGTTGTTGATATAGCCTGTATCAAAAGACCCACTATGGTGTATTTATTTTTCACAGCAGGGACAACACAACTAGGCTGCTGTTCAACTATTGTTCTTTCAGCAACTCTCCAAATACCCTATTTTATTAACACAAGACGATGAGTTTTAAATAAGTTAAACGTGACTGGCCTATTCAAACGAATTGTGCAAGCATGTCGGTGAGAAACATGAATAGCTCAATTCCAGACATGTTGCTACTTGCCCTGCAAACATTTGGAGTGAGGTTGTCTGTTTAATCCACAGATGTCATTGCTACCGTAGAGGCCGAGATAAGGAGAACGGCGGCACAAAGGGGAAAGACTGTTACCTTACAGCCTGAAACATCGAAACTAATAAGTAATGAAAAAATAACGTGGTTATTTACTTCAACTAAGTTGCTTTCAAAATTAGGTATAGTTCACAGTCAAGTGTTCAAGGATGAAGTACATACAGAATACAAAGGGGAATTTAAGGACAGCTTGCTGCTGAACAGAACCACAGGATCTCTCACCATCACAAACATCACCATCAGTCAGTCGGGTCTGTACCACCTTCAAATAATAGATGACGCTGGAGGGGTGAAAGAATGGCAGTTTAACTGTTCAGTGTATGGTAAGTGCATGCCTATTACACTCAGGCCTGTATTAACACAATTACAGAGTAGTAGACCAAAAATATTTACCTGTGCTAAGGAGGTTCTTATATTTTTGCCCGCACTGGTGTGATTGTTTGTTGGCAGTTTGCACTAAATATTCTGGGAAATATTGACCAATGAAAAAATGATTCTATTTTGGCCTAGATTCAAGAATTTTTTAAAGGATTCTTCATAATTGTGAGATAAAGCATGCCTTGGCAGAGGTCTACGCACTGCAAGTGCTTTCTAGTAGGCCTACACACAGCCAATTTGCTACCAGGGTGTGAAATAGTGCACACTGTCCTTGTTATAACTGTAATTCCATAATGTCGTGTGCTAGTGTGTACACATTAATATTGTGCCATTGATTTTTTCATTAATAATTGTGTTTTTGTGTGTGTTTACCTCACAAGCTCCTGTTTCTGCACCCAACATCAGTAAAGAAACATCCCAGCCCAAGAACTTATCTCACTCAGGAAAGAAGTCTCTACCCAGCTCCAGCTGTCGGGTGTTGTGTTCAGTGAGAAATGACAGGGATGTGTCCTTGTACTGGTTTAGAGCCAATGAGTTACTCAACCAAACAAGCAGTCTTGATGTCAATACTACCCTCTCTCTCCGTCTGGACTTAGACGACCAAGACAACAGCGCCTACAGTTGTGTGTCTGCTAACCCTGTCAGTAATCATACAACCATTCTGCACATCCCTGCAGTTTGTTCTTTTGGGAATCAACCAGGTTTGTCAACAGCGTCCGATGAGTTGTCTTACATTTACTGTCAAAATGTTGCAATAGGGCAGTGGTTCTTAACCTGGGTTCGATTGAACCCTAGGGGTTCGGTGAGTCGGTCTCAGGGGTTCGGTGGAGCCTCGGTGGAACCGTTAATGCACGGTTCATTTTGTGCATCAGTAAAAAAATTATATATTTTTTTTTATTTTTTACTAAAGAAGGGTTCGGTGAATGAGCATATGAAACTGGTGAGGTTCCGTACCTCCAACAAGGTTAAGAACCACTGCAATAGGGACTTTGGTGTGTGTAACTTGTTGATTGTACTCTGGCTAGATTGTTTCTAATGTTGAATTAATACCTCTTATTTACTCATGTATTTTTTTGTCTTTCAGATCCATTGTTGTCCAGGTCCTATTTTTACCTTTTATCAACCATCAGTATTTTGATTGCAATTGCAATTGTGGCTACAGCAATATACTGGAAAAGAAGAAGGACTCATAATACATGCACAGGTGGGCATATTTATGCACTGATTTACTGCTGACTCTACAACATTCTCTATGTTGAGCTGAGGGCTCTTCTATTCCATTTCTAGAGCATTAAACACAATATTCCTTTCAGCGAATATATTTCCAATGACTATTCAGATGAGGTTTTCACCAGGCTGTTCCAGTGGCAGACAGTCAGGAAGAGTAAGGCTGTTCTCTGGCTGGTCTGAAACAATAATCATCAGAATCACTGACCTATGACCTATGCTATCATTTATTCTCAATAGTCTATTGTTTCTTATTTAGTAGTATTTGTTTTGGCTGCACTGCTTTCTCTGTGTGTATGTGTAGGCCTAAGTTAGTTTTAGTCAGATTTCAGCATCTGTTAGTTGCCAGGATCAAACTCATATTCTCTGGGCCTTCAGAATCAGCATGTGTAGCAACTGTATACCTAAAGGAAATTGTAATTAAACAGGAAAAAGTATTGAACACACTGAGAAAAAGCAGAACACAAAGACAACGAAAGGCGATAAACCATCTGAAATCTTTCGATAATTTTAACCAGTATTTACGTGGAAAACTCCTCATGATGGTAAAAGTAAAGAAGCCTCCCAAGGCTTTTGCCAGCTGATTACTGTAAAACATATTGATGAAACTGATTACAGATGTTTTTAGTGTAAACATCTGAAAGCGGTGGAATTGGAACATTACCCCACCATCAACTCCACGTACAAGTGTCCTCACAAGGTGTATGACCAGTGAGTCTGATGGACAAGCCTATACTCTAGTAGCAGAATGGTGTCATGCAAAACAAGCCTGAAATTGAACTTTAAAAAAGTTACACAATACACTATGTGGAAATGGCAATCATCATCTAAAAGACATGTAACATACCCAGAGTGAAGTTAGGAGTTAGCAGCATCATAGTTTGATTCGGTTTCTCATCTGAAAATCCTCACCATGTAATAAATTCCAGTTTGTCAGTTTTTAATCACATAACTTCAGTTATGAATTTTAATTGTATAGATGTCTTGAGTTAACACCAAAATCTTGGCAAAATGTATATGAGCATGATCTAGAAAAGAGTATTTACCACCATCCAATTAAGCCTAGAAATTTAATGTGAACATCCTGATACATAAATTATTGAGGGAAAAGGTACTGGAAAAAATGCAGATTTTGTGATTAATGTCCTTCATTACTCCCCAACTGACAAGCAGAAATGCTTATCAGATTTTTTGTCTAAGATACTTTTGGTCTGTATTAAATAGTGAAGACATGACAAAAAATGAGTTGGTAAATCAAGTCTAACTTTTTTTTCAGATGAGGAGCTTGCAGAGACACACTATGCTGATTTGAAGTATCGTCATACAAAGGAGCAAGAACAGGTGACTATTATGGATTATATATTGTATAAATGTTACATGTAACATTTTGCAGTCCAATTTATATTTTTGCCTTAAAGTATTGTAGTGTTGTTACTGAATATTTTTTAGCCTTCAAATCTTTTGAAGCTGTAAAATTTTCTTTTTTTGTAGGATGGCTCACATAAGACAGAACAGACAAGTGACACGATATACTCAGGTGTTGTAACGTGAGATCAAAAATACTGTGCATACAAGACTACACACACACACACACACACACACACACACACAAATATATATTTGTGTGTGTGTGTATGTGTGTGTGTGTGTATGTGCAACTAGCATGTGTATTGTTTCATTAGAATGTTCATAAACGACTAAATCCTTATTATTTCTAATCATATTTTTAAATGTTTACATTTTTTAAGAAAACATAAGAGAATATTATAATTGTTAACTCCTATGTTTGTGTGTTAGCATTTAGCAGATGCTGTTGTCCAAAGTATTTCTAAAAGTAAACCTATTTTTTTTATTTTGGCTCTAAGCAAGTTTGTTTGACAGTGTTAAGACAAAAATGTTTTTCCCCAACAATAAAAGCCACTGTGTTTGTAACAACAGTTGGTGAAAGAGCTTGAAGTACTTGTAATTATTAGGACTGGTAATACATCTGTCTTTCCAGGTGCTTACTTAAGGCACTTTCAGATTGCACATGGTAGCCGCACCGCTGTACGCTGAACCTCCTTAGTTTCAGTTGCACCAGAGCAGTCTGCTGCTGCCTCGGAGCAGTGCAGAAAATGTTGTGTTTCTACACCCATAACCATGCCTCTCGTTGGAAATCCACTGGCTCCGGAAAGTTCACTGCACTGCACGTATTTAATTCATTTCCAATGGAGTCCGTCAAGTCCTTATCGCTGCTTCTGCAACGCTTATTGGAAAGGTGGCATGGGAGTTTGGATAGCTCTGGCACGTCAACAGGTTGGGCTCTGGTCAACTTTATGTAAATTAATCTGCCAGCGCACCGGCATTATCCAATGAAAGTAGAGCACATAGGGATATCCCATGACACTCGCAATTTTCGTGAAGGTGTATTTCTCTCGTGACAAGTAATGTTTCGGCAGTAATTGAAACTGTGAATTTAAAACATATAGACTGCGGAAAACAATGTGGACATCCATATGGTGTCTGGGTTCCAAAGATTTATCCCTTTCCAGAAGTAGAAAAAAAGGTGGCAATAATCTCCAGTGTCTGGTGGGTTTTATTAGGCAGGACGTTGTAGCCCTACTCCCCACAGGATTTGTGAAAAGTTTAATCTTCCAGCTTGCTCCATTAGTTGTTAGTCCACTAGTTTCTGGAAAGCTTTGTAACTTCCTTCACAATCCGGCTCACTACATATGTCACGATTAGACTTTAATGTTTTTGTAAAGGCAAATCCAATCGTTTTAAATTTCAGCAGAGTCCACACCTCCAGGAAGAAAAACATTTCTCAATACAGCACAGCCAGACCCTCTGTACAAAACAAAGTGAAGTACAAGGGTCTGGTTTACCAGGCTAGGGTTTTATTTGTGTGTATGTAAAAACACATTGTCAGAGTTAGGTAAGGGCCTAGTCATCTGTTATTATGGTTAGCTAGATGTTAGATCGATGAGAGACCTTTGACGTTGGTAGCAGGCACAACACAACCCCAATTGGGCGTATCAAGCAGAGTGGAAAGCAAAGCGGCCCTGGTGATGTGAAAGGTGTGTTACCTTTTTCAAATAGACATGTATGAACATGCAAAACAAAAACTTGTTTCTCTACTTTTCTATTACTCGGTTTCTGTGGCTTCAGAATTGCTGTGGAATTACTGTGTTGTATATGCCTTGCATGCGACTCACCAGCTTGTGTAGAGAATTTTGCAAGCAGGGTGAAACATTTTATGTTAGCAGATATAATTTTATCACACCATATTGTTTTCATATTACTGAAGTGGTAAGATACAACATATTGGACTAAGTTGTTGAAAGAGATTATTTGTTTTTGAAGCTGGTTTTGTAACAGGTAATATTACAGACCTATCATTGATAAAATTGAAAAGTTGTACTCTCTTAATGAACAGTGTCCAGCTGGAAAAAAGAAAAACAAGAAACAAGAAAAATCTATTTTATTATACAATGCTGTAATAAAGAATTTTGATGAAGGGACCTTAAAAGCTCAACCCTGGCCACCCAGGAGCATTTGGGCAAGAAAAAACTCCCTATTGGCTATTTTTGTTTAGGAAGAACCCTTGAGCAAAACAATGGCTCTAGAGGGGAGCCTATCTGCTATGGTTAGATGGATATTAGTGTGAGCCAATCAAAATAGGTCAAAAATATTTCAAGGCGTGCCAGCAGAATCTGCAGTTCAGAAACAAAGGTATAGGAGTCCAGAAACAAAGGTATCATTTCCATGGTATCATTGGTGCTGGGAGACCAAGTTGATATGGTCTGTGGGGTGGAAATGCATAACATATTCCCTTCAAGACATTAAATGTCTTCTAGGATCTATGTGCTTATATGTAGTTCTCCACTTTATAGATTAGTTTTTATACCACTTTGTGCTCTAATATAAAATATATCTATGTGCTTATGTGCACAAAAGCATGTACAGTATATAAGCATGTATATAAGCACATAGACTTATTTTATATTGGAGCACGACGTGGTATAAAACATCATCCAGGCCCCATCTAATATGAATGCATAAAGTAAAGAACTACGTATAGACAAAATCATGTGATTTCTAGGTGGGTAGAAACGATTTTGTAACCCTTTGTACTTAATCTAGCCATTGAAAAGTGTACACTGACTTATAGTGTCTAATATAACATAATTGAGATTGCCACTCCCCAAAACAGGTTACACACCAAAACTTTAGATGACAGGCAGTGTGTGGCTTAATGTGCCTGAGACATGCATCTCACACTATACTCGTCAACTTGTTACCATGTGCACAAAAATAAAAAACAGCAGCTACATACAATGCAGGCAGTGTGGAACAGGCCTCACTGTCAACACTGCCGTTTTCAACAGTGACAGAAGGGTATGCTCCCAGACGAAATGTATAACTATTATAGCAGTTCCTGGAAAGAACAGGTGGTTTTCCAAACCATCTATTTTCCCTTTCTGCTCTTTACTGACCTGCAACAAACATCATTCCTCAAACATCGAAGACATGATGGGAAATACTGCAATATGTGACAATGGCAGAATGTACACAGAGTACACCAGAACTGAAAGCTTTGGTGAGCCTACAGTGCTCTCTTAAGGACAGTCGGTAATTGTGTGTGTTGTGACCTCTTCTGGTTTGTTATTGCACTGCTTCCTGTGCATCTTTGATTTTTTATAGAGTTGAACTCTAAGCCTAATTGAGTGTACATGAATTTAAACAATGCATTTTTTCCTGTCATGGCAGTAATAGTATACACAGATAAGACCTGCAAATGTTTAAATCTTCTGCTACGTCTGTGGTTGGAACTGCAAAAAGGACATATGAGAGGCTGCTGCAACCTCAACCATAATAGGGTCACATTTACATCACCTGTGTGCAAAGTGCAAATGCACGCTCAGCCTGATGCCCAACACAGCTCAGCACAGTTCTGAATAACAAAGAATGGTTATTGTTTTAAGAGTAATCCTACAGATAAAATGCATAATAAGGTTACCGCCTAAGTGTAAAATGTATAAGAACCATTTGTTTCTCATGTTCTGCTTTAACCTCTTTTCAGTAAGACAAGCATGGATTGGCTGTTGTCACTGTCACATACCCAGGGCTTTTTGCCACCCGTGAGAATAGAGGGGGTGGTGCTGCAGACTCAACCACAATGAGGTCAGATGGTTGCATTGTGAGACTTAAAAAATGGCGATCCACCAGTCCACATGAAACTGGCTGACACTCAACAAGAGGATATTGTGCAGAGCTGGGCATATGTCTTTCCACCTCACAACTGCATATAGGCCCAAGGTATTATTCCACCATGAACTCAACTGTGCCTATTTTGAAGGTACATCATTGAAGTCATGACAACTTACGTATGGTGTAGCACCATCTAGTGACACCTATGAAAAAAATCTTACAAGTCAACTGAGTACTTCACAAGCCAACTAACTTAATGACAGTTGATCGTTAATAACATGATAATGTGAACACCCAGCACTCAACACTCCCAGCCTCCCAAACCATTGCCCACATGTCAATGAGGAAGAAGAAAGAAGAAGAAGAGCAATATAAGAAATATTACATGTTGTTTAGGTGGTGGAGGTTAATGCATGCTTGAGATGGTAATGTGGTCAACGCACAGTTCTTAACTAAATACACTAAAAACTAAAGGTGCTTAAATGGTTCTTAAATCTCTGGATGTTTCATGGAAAGTGAAAACACTGTATTGAACCATTATATTGTGTAAAAGGTTCTTCACATTAGAAATGGTTCTTCAAAGTCTCAGATCATAATGGGTGCTGCTTTGTCATATCGGCGTCAAATGGTTCTTTAAAGAATTGTGCCTCACGGTTCTTTGAAGCACTGAAAAGGTTCTGCTATAGGATCGTTTTGAAGAACCGGTAGGCCTACTGTCCCATTACTTTCTAGAGTGCACAATTTAAGTTGTGGTTTACCAAATTGTTTAGACATAAAAGTGTTTACAGTAATACTTAACTGTCTGCATGCTATTCAGCAAATATATTATATATAATTCATACAACAATAGTTGCTAAGTTTCATAGTAGGCCTAGCCTACATTTTAAAAGACGTAATGCTTGAAATGAAACCTTCAAAAAAATTACTGATTATATTAAATCATTGAAAAAGCAAATCTATTGTTATTCACATATTTTCTGCAAAGTAAAGAGGGTGTTTACATATGTACAATATTTACATTGCTAACATTGGTTTACATTGGTCTTTTTTACGGAAAGAGTGAAACAGAGAAGGCACAGTATTGATGCTGAATAGTCCAAAATAGTGTCATAACATCAGATTACTATAATTTAGTAACAGTCATATCAGGATATTGCCACCTCCTGCGTGCTCATTGTGAACTCCAGGATATTTTCTGCAATTTTCGTGGGCATCGGGGAACTATTCGGAGACTCCCTGGAGATCTGGGAAGACAGTAGGCTAACGTTTGCGTTTGTTCACGACGAAACGGTTTGACGTTATGCGTCGTTCCTGCCGTGGCAGCAGTACCACATGCAAATATACTCTGCAAAGTTAGACTACTGTGTGCATCACTGCCCTGAAGAGGGACCTCCCTAGTTATGCTAAAACCGAATGCGGAATGAATGAGAAAGAGGAAGAGAGGGGTCTAATCCAGTTTTATGGAGATGTTCAACGAACAGAACATGCCATGCTAGTTACGCGATGATTGTCACGCTGCTGATTATTTTTACTTATGGTAAGCACGGTTTTTGCGTTTGAATTTATATGTTGGTAATTTGTGTGGTTTATGTAACTACATGGTAGGATTTGGCGTTAAATAATAAGGATTTTATGTTTACATTCGTCGCCTAAAGATAAAATACAGAACAATTCCGTTGCACTGTTCTGTTCAACTACTGTTCTTTCAACAACTGTTATTTCAACACTAAATAAGTTAAACGTCACTGGCCTATTCAAACGAATTGTGCAAATTATGTCGGTGAGAAACATGAATAGCTCAATTGCAGACATGCTGCTATTGCCCTGCAGTCATCTGGAATGAGGTTGTCTGTTTCATCCACAGATCTTATTGCTCCCTTAGAGGCCGAGATAAGGAGAAGGGTGGCACAAGAGGGAAAGACTGTTACCTTACAGCCTGAAACACCCAAACTAATAAGTAATGAACAAATAACGTGGTTATTTACTTCAACCAAGTTGCTTTCAAAATCACGTATAGTTCAAAGTCAAGTGTTCAAGGGTGAAGTACATACCAAATACAAAGGGGAATTTAAGGACAGCTTGCTGCTGAACAGAAACACAGGATCTCTCACCATCACAAACATCACCATCAGTCAGTCTGGGCTGTACCACCTTCAAATAGTAGATGACGCTGGAGGAGTAAAAGAATGGCAGTTTAACTGTTCAGTGTATGGTAAGTGCATGCCTATTACACTCAGGCCTGTATTACCAAATTACAGAGGAGTAGACCACAAATATTTACCTGTGCCAAGAAGGTTATTATATTTTTGCCCGCATTGGTGGCATGATGCCAGTTTTACACAAAACATTTTCATTTAAATATTCTGGGAAGGTTGGAAATAGGCCAATAAAAAAATGATTCTATTTTGGCCTAGATTCAAGAATTTTTTAAAGGATTCTTCATAATTGTGAGATAAAGCATGCCTTGGCAGAGGTCTACGCACTGCAAGTGCTTTCTAGTAGGCCTACACACAGCCAATTTGCTACCAGGGTGTGAAATAGTGCACACTGTCCTTGTTATAACTGTAATTCCATAATGTCGTGTGCTAGTGTGTACACATTAATATTGTGCCATTGATTTTTTCATTAATAATTGTGTTTTTGTGTGTGTTTACCTCACAAGCTCCCGTTTCTGCACCCAACATCAGTAAAGAAGCATTTCAGCCCAAGAACTTATCTCACTCAGGAAAGAAGTCTCTACCCAGCTCCAGCTGTCGGGTGTTGTGTTCAGTGAGAAATGACAGGGATGTGTCCTTGTACTGGTTTAGAGCCAATGAGTTACTGAACCAAACAAGCAGTCCTGATGTCAGTACTACCCTCTCTCTCCGTCTGGACTTAGATGACCAAGACAACAGCGCCTACAGTTGTGTGTCTGCTAACCCTGTCAGTAATCATACAACCATTCTGCACATCCCTGCAGTGTGTTCTTTTGGGAATCAACCAGGTTTGTCAACAGTGTCAGATGGGTTGTCTCTGAAATTTCAAATGCAATTTCAAATTCTGTGTGTGCAACCTGTACATGGTTTTTGACAATAAAACAGACTTTGACTTGACTATGAAAATGTAGCAATAGGGACTTTGGTGTGTGTAACTTGTTGATTGTACTCTGGCTAGATTGTTTCTAATGTTGAATTAATACCTCTTATTTACTCATGTATTTTTTTGTCTTTCAGATCCATTGTTGTCCAGGTCCTATTTTTACCGTTTATCAATCATCAGTATTTTGATTGCAATTGCAATTGTGGCTACAGCAATATACTGGAAAAGAAGAAGGACTCATAATACATGCACAGGTGGGCATCCCATTGATTATATTTATGCACTGATTTACTGCTGACTCTATAACATTCTCTATATGTTGAGCTGAGGCCTCTTCTATTCCATTTCTAGAGCATTAAACACAATACTCCTTTCAGCAAATATATTTCCAATGACTATTCAGATGAAGTTTTCACCAGGCTGTTCCAGTGGCAGACAGTCAGGAAGAGTAAGGCTGTTTCCTGGTTGGTCTGAAACAATCAGAATCACTGACCTATGTTGTATATTTTCCATTAAATTCTATCATTTATTCTCAATAGTCTATTGTTTTCATTTAGTGGTATTTGTGTTGGCTGTACTGCTTTCTGTGTGTGTATGTGCAGGCCTAAGTTAGTTTGTGTTTAATCAGATTTCAGCATCTGTTAGTTGCCAGGATCAAACTGTAAAACATATTGATGAAACTGATTACAGATGTATTTCAGATTTTGTGATTAATGTCCTTCATTACTCCCCAACTGACATGCACACATGCTTATCAGATTTTTTGTTGATACAACATACTTTTGGTCTGTATTAAATAGGATAGTGAAGGCATGATAAAAAATTACTTGGTAAATCAAGTCTAACTTCTTTTCAGATCAGAGGCTTGTAGAGACACACTATGCTGATTTGAAGTATCGTCACACAAAGAAGCAAGAACAGGTGACTATTATGGATTTGTATTGTATGAATGTTACATGTTTTTACTTTAACATTTTGCAGTACAATTTAAATTTTTGCCTTACAAAATGACACAAAAAACGGTGTTGCATGTTGTTACTGAATCTGTTTCAGCCTTCAAATCCTCTAAAGGTGTAAATTTTTCTTTTTTTGTAGGATGGCTCACACAAGACAGAACAGACAAGTGACACAATATACTTAGGTATTGTAAAGTGAGATAAAAAATACTGTGCATACAAGACTATATATATATACAGTGCCCAGCATAAATGAGTACACCCTCTTTGAAAAGTGTCATTTTATACAATATGTCATTGAAAACAAACGATACTGTAGGTCTCTGAGCAAAGCTACATTTTAGGCTCCCAATGTGTAATTGGACAAGCATTCAACCACAGGTCAGTCTAATTAGTCATTACACAGCTACATAAAATGTAGCTTTGCTCAAAGACCTACAGTGGGGTGTACTCATTTTTGCACCACACTAATTTGACTAAAACTGAAAAATATGTCATCTGAGTTATAATATTAACCTTTTAAGAGGGTGTACTCATTTATGCTGGGCACTGTGTGTGTGTGTGTCTGTGTGTGTGCAACTAGTATGTGTATTGTTTCATTAGAATGTTCATAAACGACTGAATCCTTATTATTTCTAATCAATTTTTAATTGTTTACATTTTTAAAGAAAACTTTGGAGAATATTTTAATCGTTAAGTCCTATGTTTATGTGTTAGTATTTGGCAGATGCTTATGGAATGAATTCCCTGCCAAAACGTCTGTACTCGTAGAAATATCTTGTGCTTGTAAAAAGAATTTGTGTACACGTGGAAATATTTTGTGCTTGTAAAAAAAATGTGTGTGTGCGTGAAAATCTGTTTTGTCTCTGTAACAAAGTTTTGTGCTTGTAAAAAAAATGTGTGTCTGCGTGAAAATCTGTTTTGTCTCTGTAACAAAGTTTTGTGCTTGTAATAAAAATTTGTGCTTGTAAATATATTTTTTGTACATGTAAAAATACTTTGTATTTGAGAAAAAAAAAAAATCTCCCACAGGCACATTTTTTTTACGAACACAGATTCTTTTTACGAACACCACAAAACCCAAGTGTGAAATCTCTGCCAAAACTTCTCAGCCAATCACCAAACGTCTTACTCACTGGTCATTATACAATAGTTAGATCCGGTCGATTTTTTTTATCCATTGATCTGGGAGTGAGGTTGTTGTGGAATACCCTCACGGGTGTGATTCGCCGCAGGCTCACGATCACGAGTGTTATATTGCTTTTATACGATAGTTCCTTTGGTAACAAAAATAATTACACAAAATGATTAAAATATATATTATTTTCTTTATTTGGGTTGATTGTTTATTCGATTGTTCCTCCGCTCCAGAAAATAGTCCCAGTTGGCGTCTTGGTTGCTGAGCAACGCACAGTGCACTGTGCACCACTGCGAAAGAGCAAAGATAGATAAGGAATCTAAGCTCTTTGCCACTGCTCTACTTGTAGACTTTGAATTGCACATTGCCGTTGATTGTGCAGCCGCTGAGAAAAGGGCCTGGATGTTCAGTCCGAATAACTAGATGGTCTTACGTGCTGATCTAACTATACCGTACCCTGGCAACTTAGCTAATTTTACGTGTTTTGCTAGCGGAGTTTGGCTAAGCTAGCTAGCCAGGTCATACTGAATGTAATGAGCCAAACCATATGTTGCCATGTGTAGTTAAATGTTAATCTAGCGATCTTTTTAAAACTCTTGTATATCCAAAATGTATACTGTGTTAGTTGTACTGAATTGTATAACATGGCCCTGTTTACTGTAACCCTGGGGAAGAGGACTGTGAAGGAGGACAACTCTAAGCCCCATTGCCCCGTGTGTATTGTCTGTGATGTTACAGAACGCTTGAGTAAAACGTGGATCAGATCACCTGAGTCGGCGTCAGTCCTTCTTCTCCTCCCCACTGTACATACATAATCAATCACAACAACGCAGAGTCATACGACCGGTTACATTGGGTGATATAGGGTATGGTCTATAATTTTCCCATTGCTTAAATGTTCCATGGGAGACGACGCGGGAGCAATGGTACGTGAATTCTATATGTAGCCATGTACAATAAAGTAGCCAGGTTAACAGCGAACTTGCTGCATATTCACGTCCCCTGAAATGAAAAGAGGTGTCGGAACACCACGGCCCACTTCAAGCACGCCTGTTCATAATGTAATTTAGAACTTGTCTTAAAACTGATTAAACTGAAAACCGATTAAAAACACCAGACAACTGCAGCAAGTTCGCCGTTAACTTGGCTACTTTATTGTACATGGCTGCATATAGAATTCACGTACCATTGCTCCCGCATCGTCTCCCATGGAACACAGCAGATATGATCATCAGTGTCCGGAAAATATGCCTCCTCGCCGTTTCTAAATAAAGGCGGCAACTTGATTGGCCGGTGAGTAAGACGTTTGGTGATTGGCTGAGAAGTTTTGGCAGAGATTTCACACTTGGGTTTTGTGGTGTTCGTAAAAAGAATCTGTGTTCGTAAAAAAAATGTGCCTGTGGGAGATTTTTTTTTTTTCTCAAATACAAAGTATTTTTACATGTACAAAAAATATATTTACAAGCACAAATTTTTATTACAAGCACAAAACTTTGTTACAGAGACAAAACAGATTTTCACGCACACACACATTTTTTTTACAAGCACAAGATATTTCTACGAGTACAGACGTTTTGGCAGGGAATTCATTCCATAGATGCTGTTATCCAAAGTATTTCTAAAAGTAAACCTATTTATTAAGTTAGTTTGACAGTGTTAAGACAAAATGTTTCCTCAACAATAAAAGCCACTGTGTTTGTCAAGTCAAGTTTATTTGTATAGCAAATTTAATACACAAGGCAGTTCAATGTGCTTAACAAAAATAAAAGCAAAGAACAATATAAAGGCATAAAAACATAACAGGTATACAATAAATAAAAGACATATTACAGTTTTTACCAATCATTTTCACGCGTTTTGCAGGGCAATGTCCACTTTTGCAAAACTCTTAACACCGTGTGCTGTACCAACATGCGTTTGAGCACATCAATTAACATTTGCTGCAAAATGCGCTACAGCAACCTAACTATAACACGCTGTCGGTCAATAAGTCTACAATGCCAGTCAATGTACAATAACCTAAAAAATGCAAACAACTTGAAACAAATCACTTAAAATCTAGCCTCTGTCTGACAGTATGGCACGTTACTGATATGCATTGTAAATGCACACTTTATCAAACAATCTAAGTGACATTTGTATGTATTCATGCACCTTTGATAATAGATCAATAAAGAGTATAGGCTATACCTATACAGTTTACAAATGAATTACAGTATTTTGTGTAAAGTACCATATGTATTAGAAAATGTTGATGCGAATCACAAGGTGTTTTTCAGTGGATTTTCTATAGTTCGCAATTTTTCTGGATTCTAACTGCAGTACACATTTCAGAACTGAAGATAAATTGTGTCAATCAAATATGCACAATCATACAAACAGAAAACACATCACTCCAGAAACACACCAGGATGAACTGTAACATGTGATACCTTCACCCTGTGCTTACATATAACCACATTGTGTTCCACTGCAGGAAAGGTGAACGCCCATTACCTGCATCAATTAGAGTATGTTTCACTGCAAAAGAATGTACATGTAATATGTGTTGTACATGTAAATGTATGTAAATATTAGCCTGGGCCCGCCCATACTGCCTGTGATGCTACATTGAGGGAGACTTGCCAGACCAAGCTCTGTCTACAAGCTTGGTGCGACAGCCAGGCTATGTAAATATAGTCATCCATAGAAGTCGTTTTTGGCCCTACCTACTGTAATGCTGATCCATGGTGCTGCTGCATTTTGGATAAACCATGATAAAGCCTACAGTACATACTGGTAATGGAATACACAGCAACTCCAATAACAACTTTCTACATCACAATGTTTTGCCCATAAACATGCAAATGTAACCTCTTTCTTTACCTGTTACGTAACAAGCTATAAAAATAAAAAAATATTATGAAGAAATACACACGTAAGTGTAAAAGTGCTAAATATCAATAATTATTTGGCTAAAAGATGCCTTTTTTGTGTGACAAAATGCAAAATGCTGTGCTTTGTTACACTGTATTGTATTGCTTTTAGGTTTTGATCCTAGAGTTAACTGTTTTGATAAGAGTATCCAAATGTCTGCAAATTTAGCTGCAGTTGTACATAATTTTGTTGGTGGTAAACATTAACTGAGAGAAGTATTTATGTATTTTGGTTGAAGTGGTGATTGAACGCAATTGTGTGAAAGCAATGCGAAAGAGAACGTAGTTTGTCTCCCATAGACTTTGGTTCATGCAAATGTGTTAAGAGTTGTGAAAATGTAGACATGGTATGGAGACACGCGTGAAAATGATTGGTAAAAACTGTAAATAAAAGCAAAACAATAGGCAATAGGCAAGCATAAAAGATAAAATAAGTAAAATAATAAATGAATTAAAGGTCAATCACTAGCAGAAGGCATCTAAGAACAGTTTGGTCTTAAGTCTAGATTTGAAACTTCCAACAGTAGGAGCATTGTTGATGTCTTCTGGAACCTAAACTGCAAGCAGCTGAAAGCTGCTTCACCCCATTTTGTTTGTAACAACAGTTGGTGAATGAGCTTGAAGTACTTGTAATTATTAGGACTGGTAATACATCTGTCTTTTCAGGTTCTTACTTAAGGAGCTTTCAAATTGCACATTGCTCCTCCTTTGCAGTCTGCTGCTGCCTCTGAGCAGTGCGGAAAATGTTGTGTTTCTACACCCATAACCATGCCTCTCGTTAAAAATCCACTGGCTCCGGAAAGTTCACTGCACTGCATGTATTTAATTAATTTCCAATGGAGTCCGTCAAGTCCTTATCGCTGCTTCTGCAACGCTTGTTGGAAAGGTGGCACGGCCGTTTGGATAGCGCTGGCACGTCAACAAGTTGGGCTCTGGTCAACTTCATGTAACTTAATCTGTCAGCGCGTCGGCATTATCCAATAAAAGCAGAGCACATGGGGATATGCCATGGCACTCGCTGTTTTCATGAAGGTGTATTTCTCTCCTGACAAGTAATGTTTCGACAGTAATTGAAACTGTGAATTTAAAATATATAGACTACGAAAAACAATGTAGGACATCCTTGTGGTGTCTGGGTTACAAGGATTTATTCCTGCCACAAAGGTGGCAGAAATCTCCAGTGTCTGGTGGGTTTTATTAGCCTGGTATACCAGCCTCTCATACCTCTGGCACAGGTCTCATTTAAATGAATGTCTGTATACATAATCCTTCCTAGCCTATCAGTGAGGGAGTGTTCGTGAGTGATGACGTCGATTGTGTGCGCTATATTTCACTTGAAGTCTATCTGTGGATGTAGATCGCCAATGAGAGCGGAGAACAAAGTAAGCAAGGCCATTCAGTCCGTTGTGGCAGTAGGCCTACTTCAGAATATCGAGGAATTAAAGTTGGAGCAAGAAGAATGTTTATGGAGTTTCATTTGTGAAAGAGACGTTGTGGTCCTACTCCCCACAGGGTTTGGGAAAGGTTTAATCTTCCAGCTTGCTCCATGAGTTCTTAGTCTGTTAGTTTTTGGAAAGCTTAGTAACTTACTTCACCATCCAGTGCACTATGTACAGTTGTGGTCAAAAGTTTACATACACTTGTAAAGAACATAATGTCATGGCCCTCTTGAGTTTCCAGTTATTTCTACAACTCAGGGGTGCGTTTCTCGAACGCAAAATTGCTAACTTGTTAGCCACTACCGTTGTTGGTACTTCCGAAGTACCGCCTCAGAGGCTACTTCGCGTTTCTCGAAGCCTACTATGGTTGTACTTACTTCGGTAGTGAGGAACTTCGGAAGTACGTACTTCTGTTGTGGGGACTTCGGTAGTGAGGGACGTACTACGCGTTTCTCGAAACCTTCGTAGCAGAGATACTTCCAAAACTCCGAAGTAAAGTTGTGTAGTACCTACAACAGCTCACGAGCCATTGTACAAGCATTGTTTTAAAGGTTGATCCCACCCACAGCAAAACTTAAAGTAGATCTTCGACTGTAAAGTTTAAATATCTCGTAATCCTGCAGTACAAATGCAGTGAAATTCAATCGATATGTAGAGGACACTATAATACAGCTCATAGAACTTTTAAATGGCCAATTCATGTTATGTCATTTTTCTTGTTAAAACCGTATGACAAGACTTAATGATTTAATGGGTTGAACAGCAGTATTATAGTCGTCTCTACAAACCGATTGAGTTTCGCTGAGTTTGGAACGTGGGATTACGAGATATTTGCATTAGAAGTTGGCTTTCAATTGAAGCTTTTCCCATTATTGACAGCATATGTATTTGGTAAACAGAAACCCACATGTGATTGTCAGTGGCGCAACTAGTAGTGCAGTCGCGAGCAACATAAGTTTTCCAACATAGACGTAGGTTCGAGACTGAGTGTAGACGAATTGTATGACTTATCTGTTTGTGTGGCCTAGCGTTTCACAGTCATGTTAGTGTGGATTTATGCTCTACTCTGAAGTTTGTCTGGGTTATTGATTTGAAAGAGTACATGTATTGATTATGCTAGTAAAACATGAAGGCTATGTGCTACCAGGCGTGCACTGAGATTTGAACCCAGGAACTAAGGAGAACAATAGCACTCAAGCCACGCAACTTTCTCATTGAGCTATTGGCACAGACAGTGATGTTGTATGGTGGAGTATCAATACCACTGACGAATGATGTCAAGACGCTATTGAAACCTACGGATTTGTAAGAATAAAATTTCCTTCACGACATGTGTCACTGTAGACATTGGGCCAAGTTTTGGCACTTGAGTTAGTTTTACCAGACATTTACCATGCTGTAACCATTTATTATTACCGCTATCGTATGATTTCAACAAAGACAAAGACATGTATTAAAAGGAAATAGCAGTGGCATGGCGTGTCAACAAAGAGTTCGCCATCCAATCAAATCGGCTGTCCCCTGCTTTTCCTCCGTTGTTTCCATGCTTCACACACCGAAGTAGGAACAACAATAGTGGCCACAATGGAAGTACCCACAATGGAAGTACTTACAATGGAAGTACCTACAATGATAGTTCTACCGAAGTACGAGAGCTTCGAGAAACGGAAGGATCTCGCCACTACCATTGTAGATACTTCCATTGTACAATGGTAATACATTGCTAACTTAGCTAGCTGTTCGAGAAACGCACCCCAGATTTTTCTCTGATAGAGTGATTGGAACAAAAAACATTCCTGAAGTTTGGTTCTTTTATGACTTTATTATGGGTTTACAGAAAAAGTGACCAAATCTGCTGGGTCAAAAATATACATACAGCAACAGGAATTAACAATTTTGGTGACTTAGAAAGTTGTGTCAATGAAATGAGCTTCATATCATGGCCTCTTAACTTCTTGTGAGTGATTATGAGTGACTACAGCTGTTGACTTCTCTGAGGCCATTTTAATAGGAATCATTGGATACAAACACCCACAAACACTACAATGGGAAAGTCAAAGGAGCTCAGCACGGATCTGAAAAAGAGAATCATTGACTTGAACAAGTCAGGAAAGTCACTTGGAGCCATTCCAAAGCAGCTGCAGGTCCCAAGAGCAACAGTGCAAACAATTGATTGTAAGTATAAAATGCATGGTACTGTTTTGTCACTGCCACGATCAGGAATAAAATGCAAGCTATCACCTGCTGCTGAGAGAAAATTGGTCAGGAGGGTGAAGAGTCAACCAAGAACCACCAGAAGGCAGATCTGCAAAGAATTACAAGCTACTGGGACACAGGTGTCAGTGTCCACAGTCAAGTGTGTTTTGCATCACCATGGTCTGAGAGGTTGCTGTGCAAGAAGGAAGCTCTTGCTCCAAAAGCGGCACCTTAAGGCTCGACTGAAGTTTGCTGCTGATCACATGGACAAAGATAAGACCTTCTGGAGGAAACTTCTGTGGTCAGACGAAACAAAAATCGAGCTGTTTGGCCACAATGCCCAGCAATATGTTTGGAGGAGAAAAGGTGAGGCTTTTAACCCAAAGAACACCATGCCTACCGTTAAGCACGGTGGTGGTAGTATCATGCTGTGGGGCTGTTTTGCTGCCAATGCTTTACACAGAGTAAATGGGATAATGAAGAAGGAGGATTACCTTCAAATTCTTCAAGATCCTAAAATCATCAGCCCAAAGGTTGGGTCTTGGGCACAGTTGTGTGTTCCAACAGGACAATGACCCCAAACACACATCAAAACACACATCAAAAGTGGTAATGGAATGGTTAAATCAGGCTAGAATTAATGTTTTAGAATGGCCTTCCCAAAGCCCTGACTTAAACCCCATTGAGAACATGTGGACAATGCTCAGGAAACAAGTCCATGTCAGAAACCCAAAAAAATTTAACTGAACTGCACCAATTCTGCAAGAGGAATGGTCAAAGATGCAACCAGAAGCTTGTGGATGGCTAAGAAAAGCATCTACTTGAAGTAAAAATGGCCAAGGGACATGTAACCAAATATTAGCATTGGTGTATGTATATTTTTGACCCAGCAGATTTGGTCACTTTTTCTGTTAACCCATAATAAAGTCATAAAAGAACCAAACTTCAGGAATGTTTTTTGTGACAAGGAAGTATCAGGTTCCAATCACTCTATCAGAGAAAAATCAGAGTTGTAGAAATAACTCATTTTAAATTTCAGCTGAGACCACACCTCCAGGAAAAAAAAAAACATTTCTCAATACAGCACAGCCAGACCCTCTGTACAAAACAAAGTGAAGTATGAGGGTCTGGTTTACCAGACTAGGGTTTTGTGTGTGTGTGTGTGTGTGTCTGTGTATGTATGTAAAAAACACATGTGCAGAGTTAGGTAAGGTCCTAGTCATGTGTTATTGATGAGAGAACTTTGGCGTTGGCAGCAGCCACAACCCCAATTGGGCGTGTCGAGCAGAGTGGAAAGCAAAGCATCATAGCGCTGGTGATGTGAAAGGCGTATTACCTTTCTCAAAAAGACATGTCCGAACATGCAAAACAAAAATTTGTTTTGTTTTTGTTTTTCTATTAGTTGGTTACTGAGGCTTCAGAATTGCCGTAGAATTTCGTGTTGTATATGCCTTGCATGCGACTCACCAGCTTGTGTAGAGAATTTTGCAAGCATGGTAACACATTTTATGTTTAAATTTTTTCACAGCATATTGTTTTCATATTACTCAAATGGGAAGATAGAACACATTGGAATAACTTGTTGAAAGAGATTATTTGTTTTTAAAGCTGGTTTTGTGAGGCACCAGATTATGAAACAGCTAATATTTCAGACATACCAATGATATCTGTCACGGGGTGCAGGAACTCGGAGACAGACAAAGACAGGAATGGACCCAATAGCGTAAGGTGCCCAGGAACAGATCTTTATTAAAGGGGTCCTTCCATCAAAAAACACTTTTAGTAGCTCTATTTACAATGCGGTAGGTCACAACAAGAAGTATATGCACGCAGCATTCCCTAGACGTGAAATTCGATCCTTATGGTTTTACTGGTCATTGAAGGGTCAAGCTAACCAAAACGAGCGGATCAGAGCAGGCTAAACCTATCTACGTCACTAGGTCGTAAGCCCCGCCCAGAGCCATGTATGGCACGCTCACATCCATTGAGAACAGTGGACAGAAGCTAGGTGAACGAAAGACAGAGAATTTGCCCTGTCAGAGGTGCCTTATTGACACGTCATGGATATTCACGAGGGACACCGGAAAAGCCAGTCGTTCAACCACTAGACCTGTTCTAGCTTACAGAAAACGGCGTCAAACAACAGAACTAGGACATAATTTTTCACAGAAATGACGCACAATGCATTCAACCATAGTGGCGACACAGAAATATGAATAAAAATAACGATGGAAGGACCCCTTTAAGGGTTAGGGGAAACAGGGAATGAGTCCAATGCCCCGGAACGGGGACGTAGGTCGTGGTCGAGAGTCGGGCCGGGTCTGGAGCCAGGGATCAGAGAGCCATGACTGGTCAGGAGTCGGGCCGGTCAGGAGCCAGAGATCGGTCCGAGAAGACAAGGGAGGAAACACTGGGAAGTAGGGCTCACACAGAAGACTGAGGACAAGGCACAGGCACGAAAAAACAAGAAAACAGGAACACGACACTAGGAAACACAAAGTAGTCAGGAGTCAAAACTTAGCTGTAGAGAAAAACACCGAGGTTAGCAGACAAACTGACAAAGAGGAAATGAACGTAGGGGTTTAAATAGGGGTGCGGTGCAGGTGAACGTGATAACGAGGTGATGGTCGGTAATTGTGTGTGTTGTGACCTCTTCTGGTTTGTTACTGCACTGCTTCACATGCATCTTTGATTTCTTATAGAGTTGAACTCTAACCCTAATAGAGTGTACATGAATTTAAAACAATGCTTTTTTCCTGTCGTGGTAGTAGTAGCGTACACACATATGGCCTACAAATGTTTAAATCTTCTGCTACGTCTGTGGTTGGAACTGCAAAGAGGACATATGAGAGGCTGCAACCTCAACCATAATAGGGTCACATTTACATCACCTGTGTGCAAAGTGCAAATGCACGCTCAGCCTGATGCCCAACACAGCTCAGCACAGTTCTGAATAACAAAGAATGGTTATTGTTTTAAGAGTAATCCTACAGATAAAATGCATAATCAAGTTACCGCCTATTTGGAACAAGGATTAGACTCAAAGTGTAAATGTATAAGAACCATTTGTTTCTCATGTTCTGCTTTAACCTTTGTTCACTAAGACAAGCATGGATTGGCTGTTGCCACTGTCACATACCCAGGGCTTTTTGCCACCCGTGAGAATAGAGGGGGTGGTGCTGCAGACTCAACCACAATGAGGTCAGATGGTTGCATTGGGAGACTTAAAAAATGGCAATCCACCAGTCCACATGAAACTGGCTGACACTCAGCAAGAGGATATTGTGCAGAGCTGGGCATATGTCTTTCCACCTCACAACTGCATATAGGCCCAAGGTATTATTCCACCATGAACTCAACTGTGCCTATTTTTTTGAAGATAAATCATTTGAAGTCATGATAACTTACGTATGGTGTAGCACCATCTAGTGACACCCCTGAAAAAATCTTACAAGCCAACTGAGTACTTCACAAGCCAACTAACTTCACTTTTGATGGTTAATATTATGACAATGTGAACACCAGCAATGGTGAATGCTGCATATGGCACACTAGTAAAATACGTATTTTGCCAAAATGTACTAAATTACCTATTACTAAATTTCACCAAATGTGATTAGGTTCATCACCCTAGCTCTCAAAATTCATGTACAATGATGATAAGGGTTAGTCAGTGGTAAAAATATTATGTTCACTCAGGTGTCAACCCATTCTTAATACAGAGTACAAAGGCACACAACATAATTTACAGTTACTGCTACACAGCAAACCACAGACCATATGTTACAAGTACTGTCTCACACCCTATAAGTGTATAGCTGCCACAAAGTCAAATTAAATTATGTGTAATCTAGCCCTGTATTCAACCCTGAAACTGAAACTCATTACCAGAATTAGGATAACAAAAAAGCAATTCCAATCAGTATTTTGGTAAAAAAAAAATGTTTATTTTGTAAAGCACATTTCCACAGGCAGTACTGTGAATGGTTAGGGTAATGATGACATGATCTCTGATTTCACAGGTTCATGAAGTGAATCATTATTTGCTCCCCTGCACTTGACATTTACTTCTACAAAAAACAAAAATATATAGTAATAAAAAAGGCAATTCAACGTAGTAAAATGATTAGTTGGTTAGGGATTTGTCATAGTGCAAAGTTAGTTTGCAGAATACAGTACCATAATGATACACAGTAAATGAATGTAATGAATGTAATAAAGCTTGTTCTTTACTTATAAACATACAAGATATTTGATGTAATGAGGTTTCTGATACATAACTGTGAAAAAAGCATTTCTGATCATAAGGTATGTAAGGTACTTACATTTAATCATTTCACCCGAGTTAGGTTTTATACTCCATACCTAAGAAAAACACACAGGCCTTTTGCTTCTACCACCCCACTAGTGTATTTTCAGAAGGTTTTTATCTGTAAATCCCAACTACTTACATCAACAGTAGACTTATATGACTTATTGTTTAAATATTGGCAGTGTTTGTCCAAGTCTTTCAGTCTGACATTTAAGACACAAGTCGGTATCAAAGTATAAAATAATCTAAAAAAACCATAGTATGAAATAACCTCGATAGAGAAAATTGCAGCAATACCTTTGGGTAGCACCAGGTTATGGCCATGTAAAAGTTGGAGCCTAAATTGGAGATTCCATGCATGTCAATCTTTTCATTTCATTCTATTAATGTCAGTGTAAATTATCTTGGGATAATGGATTCTACACCAAAACCATTTTTTGAACCAGTCTGTAAATACGTTTATTTTTGCTGTGAGAATTGACTTTTTAACAAGGGAGTCTATGGGAAGTTGCTTACTTCTGCAGCCAGCCTGCAATAGACGTTTGAGGTATTGCAACTTTAAAATGTTCAGTTTGGGCTTCATTGTTTAGCTTGGAACGTTGCTACTTGGTAGGGCCACGTACATGTGTGCAAGGACTATGTCCTTTTTACAGTGGGCATGTTGATATTTCTAGCAGCCCTAAGGGCAGATTTCATTGCTGTCTCAATCCACCCATGTGGAAGTGCTGTATGCTCGCCTGCAAAGTGAATGCGATTTTCTCTTTGAAACAAAGCAGAGGCATAGCTCGTTTTCTGGTAGGGTGTAAAGATGGCAAAGGCCCCCAAGCTGTATGGATCAAGGTCCCACTTTTTGACCACACCCACGCCTGTCCAATATGCCCGGATGCCCTCCCCGTGAATCTTCACCAGGTCGTCAAGCACCAGCTGCATCAGGTCATCATCCCTGAGCCCGTTAAAGAGTGCAGCGTCATCAGAGCAGGTGTAGGATGCCAGCAGAGCCCCACCCTTCCCAGAGAACTCATGGCTGGGGTAGTAGATGTACCGCGACGGCCGGTCCGTTATGCTTCTTCCACCGTGGATTCCATCTTTTTCCCAGAATCTCTCACTGAAGCTGAGCACTACCTTGGTGGAGCTGGAGTAGTGTACCGAGCGCAATGCTTCCATCTTAATGTCAGACAGCTGAGGCTGAAACTCGATGAACAGAGTGGCCTTGGCTGTAGAGGTAACGAGGACATAATCAACAGTAATACTGGAGAGGGTGGAGGGGAAACGATTATCTTGGTAGTAGACAGTAGCCCCGCTATTAGACTGGGTTATGCGTTTCACTCTTGAGTTGAGAAGAATTGGGCAGTGCAGTGCTTCATAAAATGCATTGGTGAATGTGTCAAATCCACCTACAAATTCAGTATACCTGAAAAAGAGATGTATCAAATAACTAATCTGTGTTTAGTACAGTGCCTTAAATTATATTTCAAATGTGTTTTGATCATGAAAGTTACAGTAAAATTAAACTCTCACGTAATGTTGTCCTTGATATCAGACTGTAGATACAGTGCTTCTATTAGTGCTGTGTAGAAAAAGCTGTTTTCATTCAGGATGTCTCCAATCATGCGCAGAGCTCCACTGCTCAAGTTACCCTCCTTTACTAGGTACTCCTGGAATTAATTTTCATCTGTCAAGCTTATGTAGAAGGGTGTCACTTAATATTTATAAAAATACTTAATTTTTGTCTTCTTAAAAGCAGGTTACATGTGCATTTTGCAAGAACATTAAGTTAGACAAGTTAGTTAACATGTCTTGCCTGATTTGTCAGGGCAAAGGGTTTAAGGCTTTAAAATTGGAACATTCACAAAAGAAGGATTACCTTTACAGAAAAAGAGTCGTATTTCTCCATTGCTGCTTTGCAGCCAATTTTTTTCACTTCATCCTTAATCTGTGATGAGAAATATGATATATGTTCCCACGTATGTTGACGAATCGATTATTGCTCATATTAGAATTGGATGGAACAGGAACATACTTTTATCATAACCATCATCCCATGGTAATGTAAACTGACCTTCTGTAATGCCATGGTGAAAAGGTCCTCAGCTGATTGACCACATTCACTCACATCTACAGGATACATGAGCACATCTGGGTCCTGGTTAACTTTGTAGGTTCTTACGAGCAGCCCATTGACATAGTAAAATGTGTTTATGTCTTCTTCGATAAACCTGCTATATGGAAGGCGCCATTTATCCACAAGTGCCAGTAGGATTCTGTGGAATAAATCAAAAGACCTGATTTTTCCAAAGTTCTAAAAATGTTATGTCACATAAATGAATATAGATAGGTAAACAAACAGTTTAGGAGCCCCAACATTCAGTGCAGTTAGGTTATTTGACATTCAAGCTCACTTGTGCATTTGTGGGATCCTCATGGCTCCCAATTCTGCATACCAGCCCTCATTCTTGTTCCTGTACGTCTCCACTCGTCCACCTATTCGATGACTTGCCTCAATTATTGTCACCTAGACACATGAAGTAGTAAGTCTCTTGCACTGAGTGGAGATTTTTTTGTTTTGGATGTAAAGACATTAATGCATATTGGAAAGGCAAAACTACAAATATTAGGGAGTTATTGATAAAACATCTGTTGAGAAGGGAAGGTGTAAAAGGATGAACACCTTGTGTCCTGCATCCTCCAAAAACTTTGCTGCCGTTAGTCCAGCCACACCTGCTCCAATTACAGCAACACGTTGAGGAGACTGTGTAGGTGGCAGGCCATTTTTTACAATTGCCAACAGTTCATTGTAATCAGGGTCATGTAGACAGTCAAAGAGATCCGAGGCATCTCCAGCCAGGCTGAGAAGGCATATCAGTGCAACTGCAATAAATCAGTTTAACAGATGATTAGGAACTTGATCAAAGTTTGACAATATAAAATAGTATGTAAAGATATAGCTGTAATATTGTTGGCATGTCTTAACAACAATGCAAAGACTTTAAATTACACTACACAGATGTGTCTAGGGTTGTGCTGTCCTGCCAATAAAATGAGGATAAATCTTTCTCCTAGGGGAAATTTAAAATGAGCCAAGTGATCTAAAGGTAGTGGAGATTTAAAAACAAACAAAACAAAATTACAAAGCACTTAGTTGACATTAAGTCAAAAATAAAGTTGACTTTCAGTAACAAAAAGAGCATGCAGAATAAAACCTACAGACTGGTAGGCCTACCATATATAATTTTTTTCAGCATTACCAGTCCAGGAAAACATAAACATGGCATTGTATGGGCTATTGAAATAGCTGTTATCAGTGGTGATATTTTCCCCTCCTCTTAAAAAAAAACAAATCTAAAGCCAAAAAAAAAAAAAAAAAAACGCACAACAGCGCCGCGGCACGTTTTACTTTCGTTTCAATTTAGCAATAGCCATTCCAGAGGTCCGCTTCAGTTTTGTTTCTGCTGTAGGGGCACTGCGCTTGTGACGCGCTAAGTCGCCCTCTATTAATAACTTATGGTTAAAGTCTATATAGACTAAGTCTTTTAATTATATTTAAAAATACTGACCAAGCTGTCTTACACCTGACTACGAACGTCCCCAATGTCTCTAGGCTGTCACATAGTCGTTGGTCAGAAACGATTTTTAACTTTAAATAAATCATGTAGCCTAAAAACAAATTTCTTAAATGGTTGTCTCAAACGTATTTAACAAAGTGAAGATGTTCAAATACGTTTTTTCCCTGTAGCTTATTAGAACCTTATTATGGATGGGCCTATGCTGTTTTCTTAAAAAAGAAATAAAACCTTCCATTGGAATAAAAAAAAAAAACACCAGGCATCAGAAAACATCTGTCTCGACTCTCCAACTTACTGACTAGGTTACTCTTTGCAATAACCTAGACTTTTGGCTTTAAAGACCATAACCAACCCCTCTAAAAAAAACATTCCACGAGAGGTGCATCTCACAGGACTACATCATGAGCGTAAGTAAGGAAGAAGTATAGTGTGCACTGTGTAACGCAATAAATATGCCAGCTTACCGTATCGGCAAATCCCCCACTGAGACATCGTGCAAGTAGAATATATTTTCCCACCAGCGTGAGCGTAAGACTCGGAGAATAGAAACCTATCGCAAGAAGCACAAATGAAGTGCGTGCAGCGTCATGTTAAATCAATGCCAGGCAAACCAACTTTTTGGCAATAAGTAACCATTACACTATCCGAAACCATGTAAAAGAGAGACCATTGTTGTTACTTTATCAAATACATTACAGTTTCCCCCTTATCCCTCATAGTAACAAATGTTAACATTCAGCCTACCATCGATCTAAGAAATTTCCTATAAAAATGCAAGGTCAACATAATTTTCTCTTACTGGTTTAAATTCTTAGATGCTGTTGTTGTGTAATGAGAAGGCAACGGCAACATAGACTAAACAAGCAATAGCAGGTTCATCAATTTATAGCCCATGGCTCTAGGGGAAATCGAAAGTATACCAGTCTATCACAGGACATATCACACCACAAACCCCCATAGAAGACAAAAGACACACACACATTGTGCCATTTGAGTCAGCTTCAGTTTTGATGCCTATGCTTATAAAACTGTAAGGCATCCTTTTTGCTTATGAATATTTGCTTATGAATATGAATAGCAAAATTAACATATGAGTGCACAGATTAACCAGTACTCTAAAGCACTGTTATACTGGCAAAAATAATGTTAAATTGTATTCAAGCAGAATTAGATTTAGTTAGTTCTGAACACACTGTTAATAATTATTACAAATAAAGAGGAAGCAAAGTAAGTGTGAGTTAAATAACTAACTATATACATTTTCTCTTCATATTATTGTGTGTTGTATTTGTATTAAACTCTGAAATTACATGAAATGACATGGCTCAGTCAGCAGTTGTGGGTAAAATCAAATATCCTCTCTCACTTTATGGTTTTCATGTGGAGGTAAATGTCTAAGAAGAGAGAGAGGCATCATCATATGCATTAAAAGGATAACAGCTCATATTCTTTCTCTTGTGCAATGGGAGAAAAACTGAGGGTCCCTCTCCTACTGCAGTATCTGGGGTAAGATCTTGGTATGTGTGTGGCTGGGTGATAAGGGCCATGGAGTGCAGGTGGCTGAGCTCAATGCCAGGACAGAGCCCAGGCATGCCGGTAGTCATGCCAGTCTCTCAGAGGGGTACATATTTGGGGTTTCCCGGGCAAGCCAGGAAATGGCAAGTGGTTTTTCCCTTTCTTGTCAATGGCATAGGTATGTCACTCATCTTTATTACTTTGAAAATAATAAACTGACCACTTTTAAGTTTGCATGGTGGGTTCTCACACTTTTAACAGCAGCCTGACCTCTCATATCTGTCTTATGCAAGTACTCATACATCAGCAAAACTTGAGTATGTCAAAAAAAGGTGCACTACAGCTGTCAAGCCAAAATCTAATAATTAAACAACATATACTTTTGGTAGAATATGATATGTGCACCCTCCTTATAAAAAAGTTTTGTCAAATTTGACTCTTGACACCTCCAGGAAAACTCTCCTTGATGCATCCCCCTACACTTTCAGAAAAAAACCCCAGAATTGTACTTTTAGGGGTAAAAGCTGGTCATGCTGGCAGTACCCTCAAAGGCACATAATTGTACCTTTTAACTACTGTTTTACAATTAGTTTGTACCTTATCTGGAGCTGAATAGGTACACATCAGTGCCTTAAAGGCCAAATATAAGCCTTTGGGGGAGGGGCACAGCCAGAAATCATAAAATGGATTGGATTGGTCCTAGCCCAAAACACATATGTCACTACTTAAATAGTCACTCAAAGAAAAGGAGTCTTTTGACTGGGTGGGCATAATTGACATGTGGGTGGGCACCGGTCCACCCCAGCCCACCCGTGGCTATGCCTATGCTTTCGGGGTGCATTAATGCTGATTGTACCTTAATACACATATTTGTACCCTATACTGACTATGTCTTACTTTGGGCAAAACACATACATACGAAAGAGATTTTTAGGCATATTTCAGTGTCCCAATTACTTAAATTCATCTATTTATAAAGTGCATGCGACAGACTGTTTAGATTGGGGTGCAGAGTTAGGATTTTAGGATCCTAGTTAGGAATAGGATTTGAACTGGTTAGGGTGGGACAATGCCGGGAATTACAAAGAAAGGAAATAAAATAGGATACCAACCTTTTTTTATGGAAAAAGATTGTTTATGAAAAAAAAATCAAAATTAGATAGGCTAAGACCCATGTGGGTTTCCATTGGAGTAACTCAGGGCACTTACTAGATGAGGACATTTACAGGAAAAGCCCCGTAATTGTCCCTTTAAAACTTTCTGTCTCCACTTCTCATTGACACAACCCTTACACTTCAGTTGCACGCATGGGGAAATGGTTAGGGAGTTGGTCTTGGGATTAAAGGGTCACAGGTTTGATTCTCATATACCAGTATGAAGAAATGTGGGTGGGGGAGTGAATAACCAGTGTGCCCCAGCAGCCTCATCCAATTGTTGAAGTGCCCGCAAGAAAGACACCTGTGTGCTTTTTTCCAACTTCTGATTTCTTAGTTCAATTTTGAGACAGCTGGGCAAAAAGAATCAGGTTTGCTGGGAGCATGGCAGTCAGAAACACCTAAATGGACTATTTAAAGAGAGTGTCATACTGTGTGAATGCCTTGGACAGTTTATTAAGACTGAAACTTGAGGAACCGAACTCGAAAAGAGAACTGAAAGTCTGTCATGATTCATATACTGACTGCACATTAAAAGCAAGGCTGGGACTTTTGAATGAGGACAGTGTTCATGTGATAATGTCTGATGCAGTGTGCTTAAAGTGACTAAGGTGCATGACACCCTCCCTAGGTCAGCTGTTTGGGTGGATTTTTTAAGAGAAGTAAACAAAGAAAAAAAAATACATCCCAAGTAAATGTGATCTATTTTTTTGTCTGGAATTTTTTGAGAAAGTTCTTACTCATCTGATGTCTGTTACAGTTGGTCTTTCCCCATGTCTCTCAATCTAAAACCTCCCATTAGTCCTGGCCAACATTTGCTTGTGTAAGACTATTCTCCGCATTCATAAAGGCTCATTTAACTATTCGGTTCATTTAACTAAGGCTCTGGAACATGAAACTGCATGTGATGGAGCACCATCACTAGAGTTGTGCTCTGACTGCCATACCAACAAGCCTGCCTCTTTGGTGTCACGTCAAAGTGCATGTTTGGTACCCCAGAGACCTGAGTTCAAAGCTGGGTGGGGTGACTTCTCTACCCCTTTGCTACAAATGGTGTCAGAAGTGGGATAGTTTGCTGTGAGGCCATCGGAAGCACACCAAATGTGTGAACCATATGAGGGACCCCCAGGTTAGGTTGACCCTGGTGTGAGGGACCCGAGTGATGGGTGAAGCATGAGTATGTGGGACACCCTGGATAGGAGAAGTATGGTGGGAGATGCGTGAGGGACACCTGAGTGTGTAAAGTACATGGGTGTGCTTCCCAAAGGGGAAGGGAAGGCAGTGTGATGAAGTGACCATCACTAGGGTTATGGGTGTGCTCTGACTGCCATATCACTGAGTAGTGGTCAAAGTGCATGTTTGGTACCCCGGAGACCTGGGTTTGAAGCTGGGTGGGGTGACTTCTCCTCCCCTTTGTTATACTGTACTTGTTTTGTTTGCTCGTCTATAAATTAGAGAAGAGCATGTTGAATGCATTGTAAAACATAGCCATGGTATGGTCCACATAGGCATGGTATAGTCCAGAAGCTCACTGCATGTGAGCAAAGACTCGCACTAACTAGATCATACATCTGGCCAATAGATTTATCTGTGGAAAGACAACTGTTGAAGGAGGTGATTCACTGCAGTGGTTTCAATTGATAATGTGTTTGATAGTATATAGCACTTGCATTTGTGGAGTGCTGGAGTTTAGGTTAAGTGCTGGAGTTTCTGCCTACAATGATTTAATTTTTTTAGAATATATGAAGTATTCACTTTTATCCACATGGAGGAGCTATTTCACAGATGCACACTGACTTTTTCTATTGCTCTGTAATGTGCCGTATAACACAGACAAGCAGAACACATTGCACATCAACATCGCAACCACAAGGGGGAAGTACAGGTTTTACCTTTTTATAATGTGACGGCAGGCAATGCACAAAGTTCTTGTAGAACTTTACCTTGTCAATTACTAATGCAATCTAAGTTATGACATCAAAATAGATCTGTATAAATATCAGGTCAAAGCAATAAACAGAGGGTTATGCCTGCTGATCTTTTCTGTGGCAGAAAAGTGCAGTCACTCAGTAATGACACAAATACAAGTCAGAGAACAGTCTTAAAAACAATATATGATATATTGAATGAATTAATTAATTGACTATACTTCTCAAGTTAGTAGGTTTTCTGATAGTAGGTCTGCTGTGTTACCCATCAGCACAAACAGGAGCAGTATATAGCTTTTATCATCCTGCCCTGACGACAAAAACAGTGACAACATTATTGCAAATAAATGATCTGTCCCAAATGTGTGCAACAAAATGCTTTTAAAGCTCATCAAAGCAAATAGTAACTTTAAAAGGAAGATTGTTTGTCATTGAGAACTATCATGATGACGATGATGACGTCAACACTTTGTTTTTAACTCAGCCAATGCAAACTTGTTATTGAGACCTCCCAGTGGATTTAACTGCTCCACAGTTTTTTTTTTTTTTCTTGACTTTTTTGGCAAAAGGCTATTTCACCTCCCTCCAAGTGTATTTTTGACAATGCCTTTTAATTTTGTCAGTTAGGATGCAGTTGATAACTGTCTTCTTCTTTTTCCTTTTCTTCACTAAGGGTGAGTAAATACACATTTTACCATATTTTCTTTGAAAAGCAATTGGATGCCTGTAATTTGCAATGCAATAGATTTTAACAAACAGTTTACAGAGGCCATCCAATTGATGGAGTTTTTGCTATTTTACAAATAGGAGGTAGGAGGATTTCAAATATGCCTTTTTATAATGTGTAACATCGATGAGTGTTTTATAATCAAAAAATACATTTCCTAGTAATACATTAAAAAACTACTTGTAATAAAGTATAGAAACTTCTGATTGTATTTCATATCGTAGGTGTGGCAGTTGATGTGAATCAGACTGTGAGAGTAAAGGAAGAAATTGTTATTCTACATACAGACATCTTCAAGCAAAATTACAGTAGGTATCTCACCTCTGGTTATGTTCTAAGTGGTGCACGCCATGTTTTTACATTTCTCATATCTCTATCAGCTCAAGTAAACTCGCCCACCATCAGAAGGGGACAGTCTGACAATGCAGCCCAGTGTGTGATGGTGTGCTCTGTAAAGAATGGAGAAAAGGTGATTCTGTCCTGGAACAGTGGAACTGACGTGTTAAACAAGACCGGCAGCCCAAACATCACTGTAGACCTTTCAGTCTCTCTGGTGACAGAAGATGGAAATAATAGGACCTTCTCTTGTGTGGCCTCCAATCCAGTCAGCAATGTGACAGTCCAAGTAAACATTTCGGATGTCTGTGATCAAGGTACATTATAGCTATTCTTGATGCAACAATCAAACATGATTTACTTTTTTCTTTTCATGATCTTTGGAGCAACAACTTCTTTCCTGACATAGCCAAGCTCTTTATAGCTGTTTAAATATGTGTGCCATTCATTTCAAGTATTCACTGCTTTTGTACATTTCCACAGATTCTATATTGCTGCAAGTAATTGGAGGTCTATGCATGATTTTGCTATTGGGCCTCCTGGTGGTGGCACTATATTTTACGTACAAGACACTTACGGCAATCAAGTTTGAAGGTAGGGCAGATTTATTTTTAAAAAAAAACATGGTTTTAAAAAGTTACTTTGATCATTTACAGGTTTATCTTCATACTGTTTTCATTATGTAGCACACCACAGTGTTGAAGAGATAAACTATGCTGATGTCAACATTCAAGGGCATTCATTCAAACCCGACGTAAGTGCAGATAAAGAAGCAGGTCAAGTTTGTATGTTGCTTTGGATTGGGAGTTATTGCAGTATATTTCTATTAAGTTTATGTCATACACTAAGTCTCATTATTATATTTTTACTTTTATTGAATTTGGGGTGATTTACTATTATTATTATTATTATTATTATTATTGTTATTATTATTATTTGTAGTAGTAGTAGTAGAAGTAGTAGTAGTAGCAATAGTAGTAATAATAGTAGTAGTAGGAAGAGCAGTAGTAGTCATAGCATATACTTTTATTTAATCATCATAAACATTTCCATGCATCTCCTCAGATCTGTTATCTTTTTACAGATAGAGGTCACCAGAGAAACAGCATCTGAAATCGAGAACTTAGTGCAATCTTCAGAGGACTATACTGTTCTGTACTCAGATGTTAAGACTTTCTAAGGTTTTTGTAGTTTTATGATTTTGTGTTACCTGCAACTAGCTGTCCATACCTGCTCATTTTTTTCATTTCCACTCATAGTAGGTGTAGTATGTAACACATTCAACTTCCTTGTGGCAATGTATGTAACAAGTTAGCACTTTCATTTCTCCAATCTTGTTTTGCGTTGCTTAGTTTAGTTTCTTTTACAAGAACAACGTTGATGTAATTGTTGACTAAATAGAGTGCTGAACCCAAAAACGTATTTGTCTCTTCCTCTGTAGCATGTGAATGCCAGTCTGTTGCACTGTATGGATGACTACAAATAAGAAATTTTGGTTGAACAACTAGAAGAGTCCATTGCTCCAAATGAGCTCACAGTAGTGTTAATAATTTTACATTTACTTTACACTGCAGTGTGGAGGGCTTTCAATAATCTGTAATGTCGAAGATGAAGTGCATTGGATAACATTTTGCTTAGCGCTTCCCCTATTCCCAAAGCATGCCCATTCTGTCTGTGCCCACTTGTTATTCACATACGTACAAGATGTTGCTGCCATGTTGTTTTCAGTTAGTTTTAGTTGTGTAGATGGTTCTTTTTCATACAATTAAAAAAAAAAAACAACAACACAGGTTTTAAATCAAAGAGTAGCTGTGGTCAGCAGATATATATCTAAAACGCACATAATGTTTACTCGCAAACCTTTTTGTCCCCAAGATTGACATTAAGATAAAACTGCTGGCATTTCCTGCAATTTTTGGAATCTAGTCTTCCTGCCAAATTACTTACAGAGAGCAGTATGCACTTCCAGCTGTGGGGTAACTTTCCGTTTTAAACTTTAAACTTTAAACTCATTTTTTGCTGTTTAATTATTATGATAATGTAGAGTACCAGTCCTCTTAAGGACCATGCTCCTACACATGGGTTATGCCTCATCTGATTTAAGGGTGGGCACTGAGAGCACAGTGGGCACTGAGGAGCTGACAAAGTACTGAGACATTTGAGGACTGTGTTCTACTGTTAAAGTTCCATTGTGTGTAGGATGCCTGCCAGAACCTACACAGGCAGTTTCTCTGCTTTCATGATTAGTCAGAACAGAGTGGGTGAGAGAAAGGCCACGTGTGTTAAAATATTTCAGTACACCCATAAATACATTTTATGAACAATGAAAAAAAGTATCCAAGGTTCACTTGAAGACCTTGGAGATGACTGTGTTACAGTCTGAGGATGTAGTTCTGCAATGGTGAAAATAAGGAAAATAACAAGTGGTGGGTCAACATGTTCAAAGTGCATTGTAACGGAGTGGAAAGTGTATCAGACCATTTGAGTACAGAATGTATTATAGGAGTGCATTAGTGCATATGCAGTAGCTTATAAAGCCTGCACATTTGTGAAGGCACCTTTATTTCTGACTATTTATTACTATTACATTAATTTATTATTTTTACTGCTACTAATTGATTTAGGCTTTGAATCAACATAATATGCTACCTAGCAGATGGTGTCTTCTTTTAGGAAAGGCCTGATTTATTTCAGCAACACGATGCCAACCCACGTGTTTCAGATATTGTGGCTCAGCAGTAAAAGACAGTGGTGCTAAACTGGCCTGTCTACAGTCCCAGGTAGTTAGCCATGACTTTTGTGGCAAATTATGAAGTATAAACATAGCAAGACCGCAGACTATTGAGCTATGAGATCCTTCAAGGTCACAGCAGGGGGTTTCCTCGGTGCCCAGATGCTTACAGACTGTTGTTAAAGGAAGAGGCGAGGCATCAGCGTGGTAAACATGACCCCGTGCAAACTTTGTTTGTTTTCAAATTCAAAATGTGCATATCCTTCTCTAAAAATAATAAAAGTTGCCTCTGATTTTCTTTTAATTAAATATTAGGTGGTAGTGTTTTTCACATGAAGAGTTATTATAATTTCTATAATAATACTTTCCCTGCCATTGTTTTAGAAATGGACTTGCATGTTGGTTGTAGTTGCCATACACTGTTACTGGGCTTAAGTGCTGGTGTAAGAACCTTTCTAGATACATTCTGATTTGTTGTAGACCTGAAAATTATGTAAGTGGTAAAATTACTATTTCTTTCTTTCTTTTTTTCTTTCTTTCTTTCTTTTATTCTTATTTTATCTTGGTAATAGTATTGGGTGTTTTGTTTTAGGAACTACACACAAAAATGTAAAAAACCTCAACCATTACGTCCATTTTCTCATCATGGTCAGGATATAGTCTGTTTAAGGGTGTCATAAAAAACACTCATGATAGAGGCTGGGTCTCTACAGGAGAGGATAGGTAATTTCCCATGGCTCAAAATAGCCTAACAAATGTGTCAGCCTGTATAAATTTGTTCTTACAAAGCATCATAATCACCTCATGAAATGACATACTGGATCTTTAGTAAGGCAAAACAAAATTCACAACTGTGGAAAAAAAAAAAAAAATTCTCTTATGCCCATGTGCAGCTAATGAACACACCGAATCACATGGTTAAGCTTCATACGTTGTTAAGGTAGGCCTACTTGACAGTATCAGTGGATGACATAGAAATAACGAAATGCCACAACTGAAACCTCAAACTGACTACGGAGGCTTGAAAGTCTCATTCTTCTTTGTCACCCACATTTCTCTCTCACCCCTCCCACCTACTGACATCCTTGCGCCTTTTTGTATCAATTTGCATTGCTGTTGGCTTGCTCTTTCAAAATTCTGCCTGTTTAATTTTTTCCTGAAGTCCAAAGCAGTACAGTCAGTATATCAGGTGAGTACATGAATTTACCTACATTTCAGCTGTTTTAAAAAGCGATGCAGTTGTTACAATCCACAAAATTATACTTGGTTTTTAAAAAATAGTACATATAATAGTGCATTTGTCTTTCCCTCTTTTCATATTTGTTGCCGTCGGTATATTTTCTGGGATTCTAATGTTTAGCTAGTATTTACATGCTCTAAATAACCACCTTCAATTGTATGTGAAATGGTACTAGAGGTTTGACACAGGAAGCTTTAATAATGCTGGAATTCTTAGCATCCTTTTTGTGTTTGAGGTAATCAACCTGCTCCCCCGCTGCTGTGTTGTAGTGTGCAGTCTGGCCTGTTCTACTGACCACCAGAGGCCACAGTCCTGTGCTAACACATTTTCATGCGCCAACATGTTTTTTTCATACGAGAGCAGATCAGGTGCGTTGTGACTGAGGCAGGGCTGTAGTGGCGGGCGGGTAAACACAAGTAACGAAGTTAAACTACCTCTCAAATTTCAGAAACAGAGTTTACCCAGCCATAAATACAATGTATTCCACTCAGGTTAATGCACCAAATTAACCTTTTAACTTTCCAAAACCGCACTGCATCATTTATATTTACAATATGTGCTTTAGGGACCATTTGATACCACTGGTACTTTTCAAACCTTTTAAAAATGTCTTTAAAACATCTAAGGCTGCCCAGCACTCCACCTCACTGTGGAGTAATGTAACCACCACTCATTACTAAATTCATAGTTTTGAGTGGTGGTTACATTAATTAGCCAGTGAAGAGACTGTGTGAAGAATCTGTTCAGAAAAAAAATAAATGTGTAAAGGAACTAAGAACATTTCACAGAAGGAGCCTACGATTCTTGATATTTGTATGTGTAGATTTAAGCAGGAATGGAACATTAGGAGGGATCCACACTTAACAACAAGGACTTGTAATGCTGCTATATTATGTAAAATACTGTAATGTAATTTTCAGGAATGTGCATCCCCCCATAGTGCACTAAACCAGCTTTTATTATAGACTATGTATTTGTAAGTGGTGGCACCATAACCTTTGAGGACACTACGTACTGCAGAGAGACTTAATGACAATGGGTGTGAAGAGGGTAGACAACCCTAGCTTCTACCACGTGCACTTTTTATTTCCTGTCTTGCTGTGCAGATTGAAAAGCAAAGAAGCCACATCCTGTGTGTGAGTCTGTGTACTGTAGGTGTGTGCCCTTAAAAACACACTGCTGGCTGCTATAACCTGAGTCTTGATGATGCGTTGAATACTCCAGTTGCAGTACGATTGTTTTCAATGTTACATGATGGATTTGGACAATTTCAATTGTTGTGGCATTTCCTTGATCCATTTCTTTTATTTTCCTTTTGCAGATACAATGAAGCCAATACTTTCCTTCAACTGGTGGAGTCTATTAACCTCTGTGATCCTGACATCAACCCAAGCTAAAAATTTCAACACACCCAAACCAAGTTTTGTCAGCCGAGAAAATGCCTCCTTCTACAATAGTACATCAGCTCTTAATACCTCCACTAACGGCAATTTGCTGATCACACAAACACCACAGAAAACCATAGAAGAATACTCCACGCAGTCCAGCACAGGACCTGTAACAACTCCACAGAAAGCAGTAGTCACCAACAATACCCCTATCCCGAATGCGTCTCATCTCACCTCACCTACAGCACATCCCAATGTCACCAAAACTTCCCCTTCTGCCGCGCCACATCACGTACCTTCAAAAGATGCTAGGATTATAGTGATTCTGCTGGTAATGGTGGTTGTGCTCATCCTGGTGTTGGTAATAAGCTTCAGGTGGGTTACTCGCCAGAGTGGCCCCGCAGGGAACGCAGCACGCCGCTGCTCCAGAGCCCTGCAGGACAGACTGACGTCGGCTGTCACGGCGATTGAAGGATGCCTAGGCTTTAGTCTGTGCCCTCAGAAACATGTGCAGGACGAGGAGGAGGGCGAGGAGGAGGAGATGACTGAGAATAATGGAGAGGTGGGAGCCAAGAAGGTCCAGGTGGACAACCAGAGAGAGAACGAGAAGGATGAGGAAGAGGAAGAAGAGCAGAAAGACGACCAGAGGGAAGAGAGTGGTGACTCCTCTGATGACTACTCTAGTTTGGAGGGCATGGATCTCAGAGACCTGGCTAAACAAAGGCAGGGGGGGGTGGAGGGGCACAATGAAAACAAGGGCGATGGAGAGATGGAGGGAGCAGAAGAGGAGCTGACCTTGGTCAGCTTGGAGGAGACTGAGGAGGGAACGGAGGATAAAATAGAGGATAATGACCTTACAGTGTTGTGAGTTAACCAGAAACGATATAAGAAGTTAGATTTTACTGTTAGTTTTTTGCATTTAGTAGTTTTCCTTTAGAGCAGGTAAATTTTGTAATGGTTTGTTTTTCTTTTCACTGAGGTATGTTTATCTTGATGTAGATTTTTACAAAATGTGCTTTTAATTGCTAAAGTGACATTAAATTACTTGACAAAAGTACACCATTGTTTTTTCATGCGTATATGTGATCATAATATAAATTTATTAACATATGCAACAGCCCAAAGTCCTTTTCAGGTGACTTTGATTAAAATATTTGAGTCACAAAAAGTAAATTTTCCAAAAACACTCTCAATCCCATAAAATCCCCCAAAGTTACATTAATACATTCACAATAATACTTTAAAATTAAATAGTATAACCATATAACCTCTATACCCATTCCATGTGCAACAGGATACAATACACTCCTTCCTCTCATTCCAGAACCTCAGTGTGAAATGACAGGATGTCCATTTAGTTACTGCTCCAACCAATGGAGGGGCATGACTCACCAAGTCTGACAGCATGCATGAAAGTGGTACAAGAGGTGTAGAGGCAAGTGCTTCTCCAGCAGAAAAAAGTCCCAAAAGGTCACCCATAGTTTATACTGTATTTTATCGTGTCATGATGATAGCTCAGACAGCTCATCTTTCTATTTAGTACAATGAATAGTATGAAATTGTACACAGAACCATTATGGGACACAGATCAGGACTACCTTAAAGAAACATTCATGAAATGGTAGCCCCTTTGAGTCAGTGTCGAAATGCTTTGGCAGTAAGAGGTTGGTTTTGACCATTGAGCAGGAGGGTGAGTGTGCTGCTAATGTGGAAACCAGCGCAAGAGAGTAAACACAGCCCCTGAGATGAGTCCCTGGTCACAAGCAGCAGGCCGCCCGTTCATCTCCTGTGGCCCTTCTTCTTGTTGCGCGCGGGCGTCCTGATTGGCTGAGTGGCACTGTTGTCGGTAGGCGGGGGCGGCGGCGGACTCTGGACAGGAGACTCTGACTCTCCATCCATACTCGTCTTGAAGGGCTCAGTGAGAGAGAACTTTAGAGGACTGAGGAAAGAGGAAGAAACAACACAAATAAGAACTAAAAACATGACTTGGTCTCCCTTAGGCATACCCACATCCTGTTTCCGAGGGTGCGTGAGTTAAGTTCAGTACCACTCTTCTCATACTGCAGTATTACAAATATCGGACCAGTCCTGAGTGCACATTGATTATATTGCCAGCCCACAGTTAAACACACACACACACACACACACACACACACACACACACACACACACACACACACACACACACACACACACACACACACACACACACACACACACACACACACACAATGTAAATTACCTTATAGGTGTGTGAGGGCTGCTGGTGTGGCGCCGAACAGGTCGGGGTCGCGGCTCAAAAGAGAAGCCCTCTTTCAAACTCTCCAGCACAGAGGGGGCCACGTAGGTAAAACCCTGACAACGACAACAAAGTGTTCTTATCTATGAAGTTATGATTTAAGGCTCTGTCCCAAAACATATTGAATACATACAACATCACTTTTTTACATTTAAACAACAGCCCAAAAATGCCTATCACATGATACCAAACTCATGTACAGTAGTACTGGGCATTTGGTTTGTTCTTGGAAAGTATCACATGAGAATCAGAGACTGAGAAATCAGGGAAGGACAGTCATGGCAGGACCCAACAGGGAACCGAACATGCATGTCTGAGTCAGTGGTTCCAAAAGTGTCTGACTTGTTTCTAGGCTTTCTATGCCTACCCACTGTGAAGTTTTAAACAAAAATGCGGCACACAGGATTTCTAAACTACTCCTTTTAAAGGGTTGAAACCTCAGAAGCACTGTGGATGCCAGTGTGGCACAGTGTGATGTGTTTTTTTAACACACACAAATTAATGTGAACATTTTTTATTATCCAAAGCATATAATTCATAATATATATTCATATACAGCTCATAATCAACTTTGTGAATGCCACAATAATGTAATCGGTGAAGGTGTGTGTGTGTGTGTGTGTGTGTGTGTGTGTGTGTGTGTGTGTGTGTGTGTGTGTGTAAACACATGATGGAGTCTTACAGCAAAGGCATGATCTGCACTCCCACTCAGAGTGGTGTCATCAGGGCTGTCCACAGGAGTCTGGCGGGTGAACCGGCTGTCAAACTGACTGACATCTTCGTCTGATTGCTTTGAGGAGAATGGGAGAGAAAATAAAAGCAAGAGATGTGGCAAGGAATAAAACTGGGGAAGTAATTAATATTAGGAAAGGACTGATAAAAAATGTTAGCTCTGCAAAGAAGGGAAGAGATGGGCAAATGCAAGTTCATAAAGAGGTACTGATGAGTGGTGCTGTACCAGGGTTGGCCTGTAGGGTGGTTCTATGTGCTTGTTCAACAGGTCATCCCAGTTGATGTGCCGGAAGAAAGGATGTTTCTGTGGAAGTAACAGAAATGTTAGCTTTCTACATTCCTACACACTTCACTCATGTCCTGCATACACCCAAGTTAGTCTAGCATATTTGTCATAAACTGCCCTCTGCATATAGAAACAGTGGTGGTGGGATTCTGTATTTACCTTAATATCTTCACAGTCACCCTTGCTTGAGCCTAGTCTCTGAGATGGGCTCTTCTTCAGTAGCTGTAGGTAGTGAGAGAGAGAAAGGAAGGTGGGAAGGGGACAGAGAGAGAGTGGCAGAAAAAAAAGAATGGGAGGCAAAGAGGGAAACAGCGATTACAAAGACATGTGACAAAGGCAAAGGGGAGACTGATAACTAAACAAATAATACTAATGTTATTGTGCATGTATAAGCATGCATGTGTTGAGGCACATATTATGCAAAATGCACAAATTTCCTGACACTAATTTATTTCAAGTCCTTATGTCAATGCATATTTAATGCATATTGGTGATGCAATGTCATATTGAAAGTCTCACTGCCTAGTCCTAAGTGTCAGCTTTTGTTTTGGTGTAGGGAATTAAATGGTGCAGGATATTAAAACAAACACAGAGAAGCAAGAGACATGGCCTCCTACGCGAAAAACAAACTCAGAGGTGAGAAATGACACCTTTTTGATCATGTCACGGGCATCTGGTGTGAGGTAGGGAGGCAGATTGATTTTGCACTTGAGAATCTTGTCAATTGTCTTCTTCCTATTCTCTGCAGTGAAAGGAGGCTAAAAAAGAGAAAAGAGGATGCATAAAGTGATGCATACATTTACATGGACACAAAATCTTCCAGAGCTAAACAATGTAGGACAACCTAAACATTTGTTTTACTAAGAAATTAAGCATGACTAGTAGTAATGGTGAGTTGGTACAGAATATACACAGTCTCATGTATCTATTTAAACTGCCAGTTTCTGAAATACTTGTTTCCTCACTCACAGAGCCGGTCATCATGTCATACATCAGGGCCCCAAGACTCCACCAGTCCACTGCTCTGTTGTGTCCCGAGCGAGTGAGTATCTCTGGAGCCCTGACAGACAGACAGATCGACAGACACTTCACCTTTGACACTTCAAGTTTGAAAGACAAATCATAGCCAGTAGCTATTATAGTATTCTATGTCTATACACTGCTTTTCAGTCATGAGAGTGGTTTGATGTGGTGGTGGTGGTGTTCATGAGTGGTTTGATGTTTTAGAAGCTTTGAAAGAGCAGACAAAGTGGTATGAGACATAAAGAAAAATATATAGGCTAACACAAATGATTAAAGCTCGGCCTAATTTAAGAGTCCTATCCTGTTACTGAACCAAGTCCTCATGCGTAGTTATGCGTACTTGTTTTAGTTACTTGACCTTGGCATAAATAGGGAAACCACTTTGAAGCAGGCAGAATACCAACATACTGCAAAACATTGAGAGAGATACATTCCTAACTTTGAGTTATTTCTTAACAAAGACAGACTGAAAGACGCGGGCAAAAACATAACCTCCTTGGCAGAGGTAATTACTACCTATGCATGGCACAGTAAACTTACAGGTGTTCTTGCTCGTTCTGAGGCAATAAAACCTAACTACATATCAGCATAAATGCTTGAAACAAAAACACATTTTTGAATAAAAGCACTACATGAGGCAAAGTTCCACTGCATGAACAAACCACCAAGGAGCTTCCATTCTAACCCAGAGTCAGGCAGAGCCAATCATATGTCTTGATTAAGTTACATGATGATAGTAGAAACAGCCAATCCTCAGCTGCATAGCTCAGTCACACCCTTCATATATTGACCCTTACTGTCATCAGCTGAATAAGCACATAGCAAAATAAGCACAGTGGCACATAGATAAGGAGCTAAGTGTTGTGATGAATTGAGAAATATGTTATCAGGGTGTGAGTACTAAGTATGAGGGGTGGGGATGAAGGGAGGCACTCAAATATTTTAAGGTTTGTAATTAGCAATACATATTTTAAATGTTTGATGTCAGGGCTACAAAACAGTGGAATCACAAAGTTATCACATTAATAGTAATCAACAATTAACATAAATCAGAAAGTTTCAGAGAGAATCATTTTCAACATAAAATTTGCACAGTGTATGTGTGTTGTCCCTATGTAAAGATGAACTTACATATATTCTATGGTCCCACAAAAGGTGTGTGTGACAGCCCCATCATGAATAGACTCCTTGCACAGGCCGAAGTCAGTCAGCTTAATGTGTCCTAAGGACAGACAGAAATGCACACGCTTAAAGTATCGACCATATAGAGGAAGGTCTATGTTCCTGACTAGTTTTTTCTGCATAAAGCCGGCCATACTCTCACTCAGTCAGTCTCACACACACACACACACACACACACAGTCACACTCACTCAGACACACACACTCTCACACTCTCTCTCTCACACACACACACACACACTCACACTCACACTCACACTCACACTCACACTCACACTCACCTTGGTGATTCAGCATGATGTTTTCAGGTTTCAGGTCTCTGTATATGATGCCATTAGAGTGGAGATGGCCAAGGGCTAGTGTTATTTCTCCCAGATAGAAGCTGATGGAACAAAGAATAAAGTGATAACTGAGTTCAGTATTTACTTCACTGACTGACTGAATCCAACAGGCAGGATAAAAACATCCCTGCAACAAAAACATCCCACTTCTCAATTACAGTAAATGTGAAATAAACAATGTTTCCCTTACAATAAGTGAGAATGATTGAATATAAACCCCCATGTACACAAGTCAATGAAAGTGTGCAGCTCCTCAGATTTCAGCTATCACAAATTCATCCCTCCTCTGAAATATTTCTGCACTATAAAGGCAGTTGCACTTTTTGGGTGGGTCAACATCAAAATTGGTGTAAACTTCAGCAGTGCATAAAAAAGGACTTATACCGGAATGTGTGAATGTAGCCCAATATTACTGAAATTGTGCATAAACCAGAGTCCACATGTTTCTGAGTCAGAGAGAGAGAGAAAGGGAGAGAGGGGGAGAGAGAGAGAGAGGGGGGGGGGGGGGGTTCTTGCTCCCTTTACAAATTGCATTCAGTGAAACCTCATATCCTTTCCTTGAAGTGAAAAGGATTTTGCTTACCAAGCTGTGTCTTCCATGAAGATCCCCTCTTTTTCCAATTGCATGAATAGCTCCCCTCCTTAAAAATAAACAAATAAATAAATGCAAAACAGGCATGGGACAGCTGAGCAGTGTTACAAAAGTAAGCAACAAAAATGTGCTAAAGACCAATTATGCATTCATTTCATGCATCGATACACGGCATGGCAACACAGTTTCAGGTTATGATTGACTGTTAGTTCTGTCTATAGATAACAAAGTATTCACCCTGCCAAGAAGCAAATGCAGCATCCTCACATTACAGTGTTTAATTCCATACCTACCCTATGGCCCCTTACACTAGGCTGTGTGAACTGAACATTATGTAACTGGGCCAAGTGCCAATTCTGACTGCTTTTCTGAAGTTCAAGATCCACTCAGGCCACCATCACAGTTCTAAAACTGCTCATATAAGACAGGTGTCTCCCCACTTCTACCCTCTACATGTATTCTTCTACCCAGTTCACCTATGCTTTGTTGCTTTAACTACAGTCCCTTTGGCAACCGACCATTCCCACACTCACCACTGAGACATTCCAAAATGAGGTAAAGCTTCCCTCCTGTCTGAAAGGCATACCACAGTTCCACTATAAATGGGTGCCTTACTGTCTCCAGAATCTCTCGCTCTGCACGAGTGTGTGCTGTGTCTTTCGCATTGCATACAATCTTAGCCTAAAAAAGGAATTGATAATTGAGAAAAGAATATAAAGAAAGTGAGAACCATTAAGTGTAGAAATCATATCAGCATTTGTTTTCTTTTTCAAATACAAATTATATGATACCTTCTTTAGGACCTTCATGGCAAATATTTTGCCTGTCTGGGTTCCCTGCACCTTCCTCACTTGGAAGACCTGTCCAATAAACAAAGCTGTCAGTGAAAGCTCCATGCTTAAGAGATATTTTATGATGATATTTTAAATGACAGTCAGAAAGGGAAACTGTCTAAACATGTTTTATTATTTTCACTTGTCTGAAAGGCATTACACACTCCCTTATACATACACACATTTATACACACCTTGCCATAACCTCCTTTACCAAGTACAGTGAGTAACTCAAAACAGTCTGGGCCAACCCTCTCGCTATCTCTGTTCACACTGGCACTGGTCAGCTCCACCTCCTCTGTTTGAACCCTTAAGGTTAGAGATTAAAATTAACATATGGACGGAGAGTTCTGTCCTCATTTGATCCAAGCATGTAAATACCTACGGTTCAACTTCGGTTATGGTGAAATCGTAAACTTCGTCCTAAGACACATTCCGGAAAAGAAAAACGACCAGTCAGTGACTTTAATTTCATAACATAAGATATGGAGCCTAATGTCTTACCAAGTTAAGATTCTGCGACCTATACACTTACCTCTACATCACTGACGTCTTCCGACTCCAAGTCAATGTCGAACACCCCAGCCATCCTGGGAAATGTGAAGTAAATGAGTTCGCGAATCAGTTTTGCTGCCATACATAAGACAGCTGGTACCGCGTATGCTAGCCTAGATGTTTAGGCTAAAGGTTTGGTTAATGCTTTTCAAGATTATGACAGATCGGTCCAGTAAATGCTTACAGTTGTTTAACCACATTTGGCATGCAAACTCGTAGAACTAAAAAGGAAATGTTCTATACTAAACTAGCGTGGGTTCTCTTAACAGATTAAACAGATGTTAAACAAAATGTAACACATTAGCAATTTAGCGACGAAACGTCAAATGTAGACATCCGAACAGAATACCTGGGACTGAAATACCGAGGCTATGATCTAAGTGAGCCGACAAAACACTTGTCACTGACTGACACACAACAAGGTTAAGGCCAACTAGTTGTTCTGATTGTCAGTGGATAAGGCCAGTAATGTCAGTCATGAGGCAAACAAAAACATAAACGTTACGCCCAAGCTTCAACTGAAAGCCACGCCGTAGTTGAGACACCACGCATTACATACACAGCAACAATTCTCACTACATTCTATAATCAGTAAGCTATGTTTCCCTTTGTCAGCTCTTGAAAATTAACGTTTGCAGGAATTTAAAACCATAACGTTAGCATTTCACGGTGCCTGACAAACACTGGCTAAATGGCTCGATTTAATGACATTCTTTCTGGCTAGCTATCAAGCTAGTTAAGTTAACTTGCTAACTGATAGATTACACTATTTTAGCTCACCTTCATCTGCCTCCTCAAACGACTTCAACCCTGTGTTCTTTGTCACCCGATAACCTCTGTCAAACAAATATTAGGCTGAACAGTACACCTATTATGCACGTGTTGCTATTCCGACATACTTTGCTCTGCTTTGGAGTCTGCGGAACTTCAGTCACTAACCCATTGAAAGTACGTCATCAATAGGTGACCTCGAGCTCTTCTGTGTCAATTGTCTCTGCCAGAGTGACGTCCCATCTAACCAATGCGCTTAACGTTCTCTGACTTAACCACTGTCTATGGACTTCACTTATAAGATAATTTTCTTCATATCTAACCTAAGCCCCACAGTCTTAATTGAAACCGACAATCAGGATTCAGCTTTCTTAAGAATATGATTCCAGTAGTGACTCCCTATTATACACAGCAAAGGGTAAACAGTAGTGTAAAGGGATATTTCAGCCTACCCATAGCTAGACAGTAGCCTACAAAAACATTAGGCTATATGATTCTAAATGTACAAGCAATGCATAGATTGAAAGATTATTTCCAAAGTGTGGAATCTTTGACGATGATCCTAGCTCATGTCATGGAAAGGGGAGGAGGACTACCGACAAATGATCCTCTCAGCTGACCTTATTTTTTTGTGGTTGGTTCTTGTCCTGTCTTGTTGCTGCATCAGACCACAAGCTACACTAGCAGCAGTTCCCATGACAGGACATGTTTCCTCAACTGCCACCAGACTAGTCAACTAATTATGTTTACTTTTCAAGGAACAGGCCATGATTTTGCGTGAAAGGTGATAAAAGTGCTTTTCAAGCTAGCCAAATATTATGTGTATGTGGCCCTGAAGTACTTACAAGGCTAGCTTAAGTTGCACATTACTATGCTTTATTTACATTGTTTCACTGCTGTTTTACTGTAAAAATCAAGGAATCCATAGTCAAACCAGCAGCAGGTCTATTTACAAACCAGCCTATCATATGGGTCAAGTCACAATTGTGGCATTAGGTACAATGGAAAATCAAATAACAGGATGGGCATGGCGGAGATAAAAAAAAAAACACTGGTCTATAGCCTAATAGAAAAAGTAGGGTATCCCAAAACAGCGTCAAGGATGTGCCAAGACAAACATGCCCTCTATAATCAATGAACCTAATCCCTCTGGCACCTAAAAGTCATGATCAATTGTGCCTAGTTTCTATGACTTATAAACACAGATCACCCCGGAGGCTCAGGCCAATACTGCAGTTGTAAATCAGAGAACACAATACAGACTGAAATGCAAGGCAAAATTAGCCAACAAAACAACACTTATTCTGTATGACAAGTCTGGGCTGCATGGCAATTTCTCTCAGCTCGGCCGGGCAAAAATGATGTGTAGAAATTATAGATGGTGACCACAATGTTGCGTTCGATGCAGAATGCTTGTGTTTTCAAGTTTTATGTCTTGTTTAGGCAGTTTGGATTGTAGTTTTCAAAATATACATCACTGAGAAAGAGGTCTGAGTTGTGACTCATAAGTACCATTTTTTCCACAGAATTTGTGAACTTATATGCCTGTACCTACATATGGCAGTCTTTCCTAAAGCTGACCACTTAAATGGAAACTCACACCACTGACTTCCTGTGCAGCTTTTGTTTCTTTGTGTATTCAGTGTTAGTGTTTGTGGAGGTACGCATTGGGTTGAGCAGGGGCAAATGAGACTTCAGAAAACAACACAACACAAACACAAACTTCACATCAGAATTTTTTCCAGTGAACATATAAACCACAGCAACGGTGGCTTCCGCAAATGTCTATTTTCCTGTTTCTGATACTTCAGAAGCATAGGTTAGTGGTCGCTTGTTCCGCATTGCACACCTAAAACCAAAGAGCTTTCTTTCATTTCTCTGAAACAGGCACACAGTCTGAAGATGCTATACCTTTTTATCACTATTTTAGGTAAGTTTGCTATTAATGGGTGTTATTATATCATTTATTTACTAAACATTCTTTCTCATTTAAACAGTTGTCTTTCATTTTGTTATTAAAACATACTGCATTATTTTTTGTATACAGGCTACGGGCTGATGTTGCATCTAGAAGCCTTTGAGAGAAAAAGGGTTTATTTGGGGGATACTGTTGAAATTGAGTGTAATATTTTCTTCCACCACGATATTACTTGGCTAAAGCTCAGCAGTGGTCAACCACCCATTGTATTGATGGTTACCACTTTAATTGATGGAAAGATAACTGCCATTTATCAGGACGAACATCTTTGGAGCATTGCTAATGTCAAGGAAAGAACTGTGGCACTGACTATCAAAAATATTTCTGTCAATCACCTGGGCCTATACTATTGTACGAGGACAGAGGACAAAGTGCTCACATTTGGTACAGGAGTACTTGTATACGGTAAGAATGTCTTTAAAAGTTTGTGCTGGGATTGGCTGATTTGAGATGAAAAGCATCTTTACTTTAGTATACCCATGACAAACTTGTGTTGCAGTCTCTGGAGATGAAAATACACAGAATATGAATCAGGTTTATGGGACATCTGAAGATTGTTATAATGGTAGGTGTCTCCCTTGCTTACTTTGAAACACTGTACATCAACAGTTTTACAAATAAAATAAGCATTGCTTTTTTTATGAAACTTACAATGTTACTGTTACACATTTATAAAACTAATAACTGAATCAAGGCTTAAGCATAACTATTGGGTTTAGTTTGTACAACAAAGTGAATTCACTTTCTTTTGTTGCCAGGAACTGTACTGCCATCCACTGGCACCCCTCTCCCCTTACCCAGGTTAGTCTATGTGGTGGTGTTTGCTTGTGCACTGCTGACAATGACTGGAGCAACTGTGGTTGTTCACCTCCTCACCAAGAAAAAGAGAGGTCAATGAAAAGTACATGGCCATATAACATGTGTTGCAATTTGCAACCGTGATTAGCAATACTGACTATATTCATATTTTCTGACAGTTGTACTTTACTACATGTGCAATCCAAACATGTGACGGGTCTAACTGGTATTTTGTATTATAATAATCTTGTATTATTTTTCAATTATTTAATGAATTTTATGACATCATGCATGTTTCACCATTCTAATTGTATCAGGGTAGCCTATGTGTTGTAAATTGATTTTGACAAAAACATGTTAAATAACTTTACTGGTATATCATCACAAATGACTGACCATGAGCATAAAATGGTTTTAAACTGGGAATGTCAGAGTCCTTCCTAAAGGCACAGTAAACAAAAAACACTTATATGTCAAAATCAGTGCATTTTGCCCATTCAATCTATAGGCCAATTCAGCAACTTTACTTAGAAACAAATTTGTCCATAAACTTGCAGACTTTTTACAAAATTTTGACATTCTCCAATAGTCTTTCATCTGTGATGTGTTTCTCAAATCTACAGATCTAAAAGCAGCCTATGCTCATGACAGTGATGCAATTTGGGAAAACTAATTGTTTATTTTATTTATTCTACATTTGTACAATCATGCAGGATTACATTAATATATTTTTTTATCTTTTTTTTTTTACATGTGTCGTTTTGAAAAAAAAAAAAACAGCAAATAACAGCAATAACAATTTGATTCATACTGATCAGTCTAAAGGTTTTATTTTTAATCTACATGTAATGACTTGTTTGCGATTGATTTTTCTGCATCAGTGCTGGTACTTCAGAGTTGTCATGTATGGTAATTAATTTGCTGGCTGGTGAAAACCAGCAAAAGACTATCTAAGCACCTGACATTAAAGTGACTAGTTGCTAAAGGGATTTTTGTTCCCAATTAGAAGTTTTGTTCTCAACTTCGTGAGATTTTTGTTTGAATATCTTGGCTTCTTTATGAATTTGTGTGCACACAACCTTTTGCTCTTTTTAGGGATTAGGTGTCTTTTATACTTACAAGGGCAACCGGCATGCGCTTTACATTTGTGGAATTGGGATTCATTATATGGCCAGGCTACAAACATGTCTAAAATATGCCAAAATCTTCTGTGGATTTTCTTTCCTGAAATACCTTCAGAATGATGTAAAGAAAGGCAGACATTGGTGAAAGCACTGTCTGCAAACTTTAAAACATCATCAACAACAACAAAAAATGTTAAGTCAGTATAAAAGTTATATAAGTAAAAGACAGTAACAAATATACTGGCAAATAAACTGGCCTATACTGCCTCAGGAGTATGCAAGAGAAAAAAGTTATTTGATTGGCTGCTGAGCTCAAACATCAATAACCATTTGTTAGAACCAAATGAAGTACCAGAATGGATGTTTACATTTTATACTGAATTTGTGTGAAACACTCTTATCTTGATAAATGTGCTTTTCTGAGTATGTAAAATGAAACGGGACATTTAAAGCCTTGTGAAAGCAAGTGGTCAGAATGTCCGTTTACACTATTCCAAAAAAGAACATACATCATGTTAATCATTCTCTGTTCTCTGTTGTCTCATATAGTTTTTTTTCAGAATGTTAATGTCAACATAACAAAATGCTCATAATGTCAATAACACTTAATAAATATAATCTTTTATCATTTCAGTTGTCATGACAATCTCCAAAAGGTTTCTCCCCATCCTTTGCAAGACTTTTGGTTGATTTATTACATAGAAAATACCAGGTCTGCTATCCTCTCTAGCTCTTATTTAGAAGCTGTGTTGGTGTCTGCTGCTGCTGGAGAGGAGTGTGCTTGCAGGAGTAATGCTGCCAGCAGGAGGCACTGTTCATCAACAGACTCTGCACACTGTGCATTTATCCGTGGAAGTAGTGTAACTGGAGGTTTATCCATTGACTTCACATGCTGTGTAGGGTTGTATATGGTTAACCAAGATGGCGGACATGGCCAGAGAAGCCTTGCCGGCAAGTACATGTACTGTACACAAGTACAGGAGTACATGTGTAAGTTGAGAAGCGCATGTACAAAGGGCCCATCCAGAAGGGACCCAAATTTATACCCTGTATACCTTGATTTGCCTTGTTGATGTGCAGAGAAAACACAACAATGCATATTTGCTCCATTATGTCCTGTGTCATGTTATTGCCTGCTAAAAAAATCTTATTAAGGGTGATGCCAGAAGTGAGGTTAAGTAGCAATGGGTAGCCTAGTGACTTTCTGTCACAAAGGAGGACATTTACCGTGGTCAGACCCATGGGGACTCAGAAAGTAATAATAGCCTAATGAAATAACAAACACTTGAAATAATTTCAGCAAATTAAACAGAACACTTAAGACCACTCATGTGTAATCACTGTCACTCAGGGTCAGAATTTCTGATTTGTGGCTGAGCATGGTCCATTTAACATAGTTATCTGACTTCATTGGTCAATGTCATCAGGCTGGCTCCCGAGCTTGCGCAGTAGACAAACGACCAAACTGAGAATTGAAAATCTGGCCTGAACACCACTAAATACAATGTGATTCCTCTGTCGAAGCCTCAGTAAATTTGAATCATGTGACTGGCAGACATTTTAGCCAACTCAAAATATCAGATAGTCGGAGGCTTCAACTGGCCGGGATAGCTGACATCCCCTGCATTTATCAGATTCTTAAGGAAGTGCTCATATTCTTAAGTGTTTTTCTTGAGGTGTTTAACTACAAAGGTAAAAATGAAAGTGTGCAACTTTGTAAGCCTGCTTTCTCCCAGACACAATGTTTGCATATGCACTTCCTCCTGGCAGATGATGTAGGATCTGTGTGACTGCTTACAAGCTTTGTTAAATTACACGCATGCAAGCAAAATGCAAATAACATAGACTACACATCAGGGCTCAGTAAATTAATTTAAATTTAAATTTGAATTGGCTCAACCCCATATGTTGATTTTGATTTTAATTGAATTCATTGGAATTCTGAGAAATTCATTCTATTCACATATTAGTGAGAATGTGATAGTTAGAGTTTTCTTCAAAACGAGGATAATTACATCCCAAATACTACAAATGCAGTACAGACACTAACATTAAGCATATATTCTTTAATTCTATTTGCTATAATTAAGGGTATGTGTAAGACTTTTCAGTGTTTTTTTGCACTGTCTATTTGCTACGTATACACTAGGCCTACTTATTTGCAACATCTTAATCTTGGCTAGAAAGTAGATATCCACAGTTGATAACACATCTGTTGATGGATGGGACTGTATGGCAATTGCCGAAACAATTATGTTATAATAGACCGTAAAAACAAAATTGTAAAAACTGAATAGTGGTCTGATTACACATATTTTTTCTTTTCTACGGCGCCGTGGCTTAGTTGGTTAAAGCGCCTGTCTAGTAAACAGGAGATCCTGGGTTCGAATCCCAGCGGTGCCTTGAAAAGGAGAGCTATTTTCCAAGTCAGTGTTGTAAAAAGCTGTTAATCGCAAACCAAGGGGAAAATATTTCAGGGTCGACATCCTCTTGGAGTCCCCCTGTAGGTTGCAATCGTTAACCTTGTGCTAGTAGGCACAGATTTACCTTTACATTTGTTACAGCCTAATAAGTGGCGAATCCAACTTGGGCTTTGGAACAACCAACATGAAAAAAATATTATACATTTAAATAAATTTACCATTGATTTGATAGAAACAAAAAAAGAAATGTTTCTTCTTGTAGAACTGTCTTTCCCTGGTGGTCTAGTGGTTAGGATTCGGCGCTCTCACCGCCGCGGCCCGGGTTCGATTCCCGGTCAGGGAACACGCTTTTAACACGCACAAATGTGTTAGATGTTAGGTTAATTTCACCCACTTCACTGAGACGTTAGCGCCGTCAGCTACGCAATGCTAAGGAGAATATCGTTGGTACGTTGTTTTGCCAAATAATCTGACGTTGATATGCACTGAATGGTATTTCTTGTGCAAACATTCACAAAATGATCCAGTACTACAGGTGTGTCTGGCCCATGGCCTGGTCCTAATTGGATTCGCATGCGTGCATGAATGTAGTGTCTTCGCCAACTTTCTGATTGTGTTGTGCACATTTCCAATGAATCCAATTACACAAATGAAACGTGGTCTATTGTTGGTTAGTCTATGTGTGATGGTGTCTTTATAGCTTGTTGGTGCTGATTTGCGGTCTTTCACGCAAGAATAGCAGTTTTTACAGTTAGGCTATTGGTTAATTCCGCTCGTTGGAGGCATAGGTTGGAGGATCATGTCTCTACGGGTTGTCTTGGGTAAGGTTACTGAGAGAAGCAATGAGGTTCCAAGTCTCCGTGTATTGAAACCTGAATGTAATAATTCGGTAGGTTGTAAAATATGACAATCATACGTCTGCATGTAAAAAAAAATATTGGATGACGTCACTACCCTCCCCGTGCCCGGCTAGCTCAGTCGGTAGAGCATGAGACTCTTAATCTCAGGGTCGTGGGTTCGAGCCCCACGTTGGGCGGGACATTTTAGGTTAATTTCATTTATTGATTGATTTTGCAGATCCAGAGGTTACCCCAACCTAATTGATCAAAAAGCATTCTCTGTAAGCAGACACATTTCTATTTTCATATGGGGCTGCCAAGCGTACAAGCCTTTCTGGGGTTTGGGGGTCTAGTGCAGAGCCATGACGGCCCACAGGCACCAAAACCTTATGGGGCTACATACCCACCAAGTTTCATATTTCCCAGTCTGAAGGTGTCTCAGAAATCCTACCCACAAAATCAGGGGGAAAAAACTGACAAAACCTGCATGACTGCGCTAAGGGGGTGGTATGAATGGCAATTAACAAAAATTACAGTACTGATTATCGAAAGGAAAATGGAATACTCTGTCCTTTCAAACTACTAAGCACAATAATACACGCATTTTTGGAGGTAAAATATCAAATGTTTAAAGTTCCTCTTTTTAATGTTGATTTAACACTTGCAAAACCAAGTCTAATTCAGCAGCATGGAAAGACATATTCATTAATTAAAGATACAATTTGACAAAATAAGACTTAGGACAATTATATTTCAGCAATAGAACTCATTTATTTATGTTGAGCGTGAGTTGCAATTTGAAAACATTTAGTTAAGGTTTGTGAGAAGCACTTCTTAAAAAAAAACTTCAAACATCTGGTTATAAAATAATTATGTTTGGCATAGTTTTATTACAGAATGATATCAGTCAACAGAAGTCTTCAGTTACAATTTTAGCATTTTGCTACCATGAATAAACCCTTTGAGGAGTAAGGTCACATGTGTGTGATTAGAACATTATAGAGAGATGTTCTATGACGGTCATAGAATGTTCATGTGGAAGAGCAGGGGAAAATAATTCACTCCTCATAATATTAATAATGATAATATTAATAATAAAAAAATTTGCATTTGAAGGCAACAAAAATATTCACTGGTCTTAACAATAACCAAAACTGTTTTACCCGTAACAATGGTCAGTGTCCGTAGACAGGAAGGACAGGTAATTATATAGTTAATGCTACGTAATCTACATATCTATTGCTGAGGTAGTACATGTATTTGTAGTAATGTGACAAACAGCTGGATCTGATCACTCATCCAAAAAACACTTCAGAGATACCTTTATAGACATAGGTCCAAGCTAACTTCAAAGCCCTGAACAAAACATACAGTCTAAAGGCACCACCCAGTGTCAAAAAATGTCTACTTAAGGCCAAGTTCACACCACACAATTTAAAGCCAGATTTGCCCCAGAATCAGTTTGTGAGCACTCTTCAAAAGTGCAATTCCAAAGGGTCCCTGACTTAATTGTGACTGTAACGGTTTTATTTTCTGTAAGGAGCAGGATTAACTGATGTTGTGATTCTACGATAAAAGGGCTATGCAGCACACAACAGCTAACAATTATGTAAATGTCTGGTCGCAACATCTTCATCACCAGCCAGCCAACTCATGGCTAACATGAGTATTGTGTGGGATAATGTACCAATTTCAACCTAAAAGTGATTTGCAGACAGTTTGGCCAGTTTTATTAAATAGCTGATCTTGTCAGGTAGCTGGTGCACAGAGTTGTAAAGGAGTGTCCACCATCCTGCCAATCAGTCATGTGGTTTGTACTGGCTATAGTTGTGGGACTCTGGAATTACATCAATGCAAATTATGTCATATACTCCCCAAAAACGTGCCAGCCAGTATAGTGTAAACATGGCTTAAAGCTTAACTGTGTAGTTTTTTGTGTGTCATCTATTGGCAAGGGTTGCAGAAGGACACCAAATGAGAGCCTGTCATCTTTCCATTTCAAGTGTGGTAGTACAACCTGGAGTAGCCATCAGAACCCAAACTACTTTGAGAATGTCACCCTCAATGACTGCACAGAGTGTTCCCATCAAGTGATGAGGTTATGATGGACAGACATTTTGAAATAGCTTTTCAGTAATTACCATTTAATATGTGAAACTATAAGTCACACGCTCTATTTACATTTGAATGTTTCATGTATCGTCTCTTCTGTTTTGGTGCTGTAAAAATGAAAGGCGGAGCAGGTATATCCAGTTTTGTCAACCGTATGACATATGACGGTGCAATGGCAGTGCAACAAGGCAGACTCCTGGGGGCAGGTATATGCAGATATAAAGGGCTTGTTCTAAGCATGTGAAAATGCATCAATTTATTCTAGAGGTAATTGTACACTAGTGAACACAGTCATAAATGTTTTATTCCACGTTTTGCTGAGGAATACCCTGAAAATCTTACACGCTGTAGCTTCAGACCTATAATTTGATATGTAATATGACTGCTTTTCCACCACTTAAAAACTGGTTTAACTAAAAAGCAGTCTTGATATTGACCTTAATGGTCCTTTACTTCTTATTTTAGCAGTACTGGAATTTTCCATGTCATGGGAGCTCCTAGACTCCTCCACAGGCTGCCGACTGCTGATGCGTGCGCAGGTTGCAGATCCAGGCGAAACGTTTGCCACAACGGCCACAAGTGTAGGGTTTCTCTCCTGTGTGCACTCGTTGGTGCTTCTTTAAATTACCTGCCTCAGAAAACAGCTTCCCACAGGTTGCACAGCGGAAAGGCTTTTCCCCAGTGTGCACACGCTGGTGTGCCTCCAGGTTGGACTGGCCGGCAAATGCCTTTCCACAAAACCGGCACACATACTTTTTGCTCTTCACACGCTCCACTGGTGGAAATAAAATCTGTGGAGCCTGTGATGGCCCAATCAAGGTCTTGCTAACCTGTGATGCTGCCATGGCAGATGGGCTGAACCTAGGAAAGGGTGGTGCAGAGTTTAGGGTGACCCTTTGAGGGAGTCGAGATGGAGGGGGGCATGTGCTCGTGGCTGTCTCCAAACGCACAGCATCAGTGTGGCTCCTACGTTGTGCGAGCAGCTGATCACTCCGTGCCACAGCTGATGAGTGCCACGCATGAAGTCTGGAGTTGGTGGCCACGGTTGCCATTCTTTTGTCTGGCCTTAGGGTCCTGTGTGTGGCTGTGGAAGACACAGTGTTCCCAGTCCCTGCTGAGGCCCCACCAACTGTAACCGCTCTTGGCTGAGGCCCAGAATGGACTAGAAGACAGTCCTGGTCCTGGTCTGGGTCAGTGGAGTAGGAACAGGAGGGCTGTCCCGGTTGAGCTGGGCTCTCTGTGGACCAGCAGGAGAAAAGGCTGTCCAGCTCTACGGGTCTCTCATACAGAGAGTAGTCAGAGCCTAGTGCTACACTGCTGCTGTCTCTCGGCAAGCTCTGGGCTGGATGACTCTCCATGTCCCCCTCGGGCATGTCATCAGAGCCTGTGAGGTCCCATATAGTCCCAGACGTGACCTCTGTGATGCTTTTTGGCGGCACCTGTTTCTGCAGTACTTGTGTTCCTCTTTCTCTGAACAATCCAGAATCCCCAAACCCTGAGACCAAGAAGGAAAAGAGCTTATAGGAGTAACTAAGGTCCGCTTCTGATAGCTGATAACACAAACATCTTAAAAACAAGAATCCTACAAGCCAGAAAAAACATTTCTGACAATGCACTTTTGTTAAAAGCACTCGAGTATACAGGTGTTTACAGGCAAAGAAAATGAGCAGGTTTACCTTCACATAACCATGTTATGTAGTTAAAAAAGCACAGATTAAGAGAGTCTCAGACAATTCTTAATAAAAAATATTACCTTCCACTCTGACTTGTGCTCCTCCTGATGGTGCAATATCAGTGGCTTCTAACTCAAGCTTCTCTTCTTCTTTGGACAGCTCCAGCTTCCCAGACTATAGAAGATGCAGAAAACATCCATTAACCAAGTTATGAAAGTATAGCATGAAAGTTCAGATAAACTAGTAATAATAATAATAATAATAATAATGCACCCACACACACACACACACATATATATATACACATATACACACACACACACATATATATATATATATATATATATATATATATATATATATATATATACACACACACACACACACACACACATACATACATACACATATAACAAAACAATGCAGTTACCTCTAAAGATTTGATCTCTACAGTAGCTTCGGCTGGTGACACTTGCGACTCCATTAAGGCATGTTCTGCTCCAGAGTCACCAGTACTGGACTCTACCACACCTATTGAGGTACATGAGGACCATGAATGCAGAGAAGAGGTATAGGACTTTTATGTTGGTTTAACCTGGCTGTCGCACCAAGCTTGTAGATGGAGCTTGGTCTGGCAAAGATCCCATAGACAGAAAGTGCTCAGATGCAGGATTATCAAATGCCTTTGTATAATACAGGACAGAGATACAACCAATCAGACCACTGATTCCGAGAATACGCAGGTTGGCCAGACTGACTTAAACGTGAAATTGTAATGCTGGTTAGGTGTGAAAAGTCACACTGAGCAAGCCTGGTCTTGAATATAATGAAAATATTTACTTATGGAGTAGTTTGATTTTATATAAATAGTCAATAATGTGCTATTAACCTAATTACTCTCTAGATACATGTAGGAATCTAATTAAAGCAAGACTGCGATGGTATGACTGAGTTTAGTCCTTACCCTCTTGTACACTCAGCCCTCTTCTCTTGCCCTCCTGGTCTTCCTCTGGGCTCTCCTCTTTAATAAAGAGCACATCCGGCTCTCCCTCCTCCATGTCTTCCGCCTGAAAGAGAGAACAAAGGCATGCACCCATCATAAATAGAACACATCGGGCATTCACCAGTGCTGTACTAGGAGGCTTGATGTCTACAGGTATGCCGTCAAAGCAGCAGATAATGTATTGTACCTGCTCTACTCCAATATCACATCAGGCAATATAGTCTTCCAGCTGTATGGACTGAGCAAGTGAAAATATGGAGTAAAGTTCTAAGTAGAAAAAAAACACCCATCTTGATCTTTAAATTTAAGACCATGATAGAAATCAACATAAAAGTGACCAAACAAATTTCATTAAGCCACAAATTTTTTAAAGACGAACCAGATGAATAAGCATCAATACAATGCATACTATGCATTATGTATGCTGTGTAGATAGGTGTGAATTAATACAGTCAAAAAAACTGGGCAAGTAATCCAACTTGCATCAGAACAATTGTAAGTCTATATAGATTCATTTTGTTCAGCATTCTTAAAAACCATCAACTTAGTTTTATGTTAAGGTGCAGAGCTTGATATTTGAAGTATGACACAAACACGTTACTGTGTGCTGCACGTATTTGTGAGTGTAAGGGTCCTTAGCCTATATTTAACACAAGGTTCAGCCATAATAGAAAAAATATTCTTTATTATTAATTAACAGTTTCATAATTGCAAGCAATCAGATGACTGTCACAAATGACTTATTCCCCAAGATATATAACCAGTTCAACACAAAATATGCATACAAAACAAAACACAAAAGGAATATTGTAATTATCTGAACTTATTGAAAATTGTTTTTTTTTTTTTACTGTTTTTGTTTTTTAATCTGGTTACAAAACTATTCACCCAGAAAGGTCCATCATTGACTCACATGATCAAGAATTCTCCAAAAGAGGAGGGGGAAAAAAAGAAGTTTACATGTTCACCAGAAAACAGCATCCCCACCCCAAGAGAGCCCACACAGGTTTGGTTAAGTAGGCCCAGCCCCTGGCATCATAAAATCATCTCCTGTGAATATGTCAGGGTGGTTCCGCTGTTGGTGTGTCTTCAGATTGCGAATCCAGGCAAAACGTTTCCCACACATTGTGCAACCGTAGGGCTGCTCTCCTGTGTGCACACGCTGGTGCTTCTTTAGGTTGCCAGCCTCTGAAAACAGCTTCCCACACGTGGCACAGCGAAAAGGCTTCTCCCCAGTGTGTATGCGCTGGTGGATCTCCACTTTCTTGGGCCGGTTAAATGCCTTACCACAGTATGTGCAGATGAAGAGTTTCTCCTGGACACCTTTAGCTGCTCTGGTGGGTTTTGGTGGCGGCAGGAAACCTGCATTGCCAGCCCTCTCCCATCCATTCATGTCCTTAAAGCTGGATGGTCCTGAGATGTCCCTGCCTGCCATCATTGCATGGGGGGGCATGTTGAAATTATCTAGACACATTGTGCCCTGTTTCTCCACGACATCACCTCTGTGCTGTCTCTGATACTGTTCTGGCAGTGGATCATCATTTCTCCATGTGCTAAGCTCACCCTCCTGCTCATCCGAATCCGAGTGCATCCCACTCAGCTGGAAACTGTCTGCATCTTTGCTGGCCATCGCATAGGAGCAAGACGGCTGCCGTGTTTCTACCATGTCCTTCCCATCAGGCAGAAAGAAATCCTCCAATGGACCAGCACTGACATCTGTGCCAAACTCTGGCTCATCTTTTCCTTTAGGGGGGTCGAGCGACTCCCCCTCCATGACCACAACACGTGGCTCAGACTTAAGGGTAGCAGTGGTTCCACTGACCTCCACGTTGCCTTGCCCGCTCCTGCCGCTGCTCTGGAGATGCCCTTCTGAGCTCCTGGCTGGTGGGATTTGGCGGTCCTCAAAGTCTGATCTCTCCACTCCAGCCACTACAGATCCTGCGAATAAGGTGATCCCACAATTACCACTTGTGTATTATTTGTTTTCAAACATGACAGGCTTACACATTCTCACATGTAACACCAACAACCCAAGATATTTTTTATTCTAATCAATGCAAATCCATGACCACATACAAGTTTTTGTCTTATGTTGCCAAAAACTATTTATAAGATATTTGTGCTGTCAGTTCTTGAATTGTACTCATTTAAAACATCTAAAAGAAATTATATTCATTTTATTACACTATTCTAATACAATAGGGGTCACCATAGTCAAATTAACTAACTGGGTGTTCACATGAACACATGTGGGGTGTCCAATTCAAGCTCTTTCAAATAAAATCAGGCATAAAGGCAAACATGATCCTGTTGATCATGCAGAAATGTGCAAATGAGGACTGGAGTTCACAACTGGGTGTGGGTCTCAATTTTGTAGATCGGAAGATTGACTATATGACAAGATTGGGTCAATGATAATTGAATTGAGGTGACCATCCACAGATGTCTGGGTACTACAGTGATGTAATACTACAGTAAAATTAATTTTAGTATGACAGTATTCAATACAGTACAAGTATACAGCCTTTAAAACATGCAAAACCTCCAAAAACTCATAAAAGCAGAGCTCAACATAGTTACACATGGATTTAAATGGTGCCATTGTAGTTCAACTGAAAGAACTGGGAATGGTCTTGACTGTTGAGAGACTCTCTTTAAATGCATCCAAGTCTCACTTACCATCTTCCCTGATCTGTAGGCTCTCCCTTGAGTCATGTTCTAATCGCTCTTGTTTAACATGCACCAGATCAGGCTCCGGCAACTCTTCACGTCCAGGCTGCAAGAGCAAGGCATTTGATGAATAAAGTATACAGTTTCTCGCAATTACTTTAAATTACACAACCTATATTGACTATGATGTAGGCCAAAATACAACCCCACCCCACACACACAAGTGAAGACATACTTCAGTTGTTGATAAGCGATGACCAGCTTCATCTCCGTCAGAGGTCAACCCGTCTCCCCACAAACCGATATTCATCTGCCTTCCAAGACTGCCACCGGGTGTTAAGTCTTCTGTAAATTAAAAATTGCAGTTAAATTTGACTATTTTGATTTTAAATGTTTCTTTTGGTTAATTAAATAAAGCCTGTGTATAGGTAGAATGAAAGAAAAACGCACCATCCATAGGTTCGCTGTACTTCTCGGTGATGTTTATGTTTGCATTTATATGAATCCTGTTCGAGCGATTGTTCATTGCGCTTTCACGTATTCTCCTTTCGGCACAACCTCGAGCCATTTTCAGTTCCAGTAAATGCAACTTCCTTTTCAATGATTTGTTTTCTCGTTGGCACTGAGACATTTGCAAATTTATTACGGCGTAATTGTCGTCTACAAGCTTACAAATCTCTGCCACGGCTGCATTAGCCAAGACCTCCATTATGGAGGCTAGCTGCGTCTGAAACGCCAGACGGTTCGACATTGTCCGGTTTCTCTAAGGGACCTGAGCTGGCCGTTGGCTAATACAATTAAAAAGAAAAAATGTAACAAAACGTTTTCCGAAAGATTGCATGCAGTAGCCTATACTGGCAGCACAACAGAACACAACGGGCAGAGAGACTATCGTCTCAAGACAGTATTAGCCTACTAGCAGCTGTTGAAACTATAGCCACTTCCGCTGGTCTGATTTATACTCGCCGTGTGGCGCCTGTGCGCGAGAAAGTGACGTCGAATGACGTCAGTGCTCATCTGGCGCGGCGTTTTTAAGTAGGTTCATGCGACTTGATAAGAACGTATATGTATATGGTTTGCAGTCGTTTGCAGTCAGTGATGCATTCGGGGCTGAAAGTGTTGCATGATGGTTAGAATTTGTGTCAGACTTGCTCAAATGGTGTGAGGATGTCCAACTTGAAGACATACCCTTTCTTTCTATTTTAGCTACTAAGAGAGTAGAGCAGTAGAGTTCATGACACTGACAGGTTGACACAGAAGAGATTTCAAATAGGCATCCTATTTTTGAAAAAAAAAAAAAAAATTAGAAACGTGCGAACTGTGTGGTTTTTTTTTTCAAAATCCTAGAAAGGGGGAAATATGGCATGACATACTCCCAGTCACATGTAAGTAGATCAGCTCCCCATTTTTCACGGCAGCATTACAGAGAAGCAGTGGTCCTGTGTTACTTAACCCTCTGCTGGACATCAGCTGGTTGCTTGCCACAAACTTCTCAATGAAGCTAAAGTGTAAAAGGTGGGAGCAACTTAGGTGGAAGTCTTTGCTATGTGTCCTGTCACATCAATAAATCATCATATTGCTCTACCATTATTATCTTATTAGTGCACAAAAGTAAAGAAATACTGATCATGTTTTTGAGTGAATCCACTTTTCTCATGTATTGTTTGTGATCCTACAACCCAGGTGATCAGAACACCATGGCCATTTGATACCCAGGGGACAACACATTCACAAAAATGTATTTCTGATCTAAAAATGAACTTGAAGCCATGGCAGAATCAAACCCTAACCCTTGATCCCATTGTCTAAGCATGGTATGTGACCTTGATGACAAGGAAAGATGTGGATGTCAGTATGAGCGCACTAGTATTACTAAAGTGACACTGCACAGTCAACCTAGAGTTTAGGTAAAAAGGGTAAAATTTATTTGCAAATAGTTTTCCCTCAGATTCTACAGTATAGTTACTGACATACCAATGCTTATTTAATTTCAGTTGATGTCACCAAGAAAACTTTTGGAACAAGGGCATGGCAATAGTAATATAATGATAATAATTTGAGTATAACACTGCAATAAGATATTCCATCAAGCTATTAAAGGCTTGGCAAAAAAGCCAACACATGCAAACACATGTTGATGTTTTTGTGCTGAAGATCTGTAAACACATATGGAATTTCCTTTTGTAGTGTCAATGCTGTGACATCAGATGTATGCTTCAGTTTAATAGCTACTTTCTTCAGTAAACATCATTCCTGTATGAACTCTCCTCTGATGCTTTTTGAGGTATTTTGATGATGCAAAGCTCTTGTCGCAGTATGAACAACTGAATGGCTTTTCTCCTGTGTGAAGTCTCATGTGAGTCTTTAGGGAGAAGGACATGGAGAAGCATTTTCCGCAGCAAAGGCATCTGTACGGCTTCTCTCCAGTGTGGCCTCTCATGTGGACATTGAGGTATCCTTTCTGTGTGAAACGAGCAGGGCACACTGTACAGCAGTATGGCCTTTCTCCTGTATGGACACGCTGGTGAATCACCAAGTCGGCAGGACACCGAGTTTGAAGACCACAGACAGAGCAGGTGAGGTGTTTTTTTCTTTCATGCTTCTTCTCAGGCCTCTTTTTCCCACATCTCTGTATATGAGTTGTGATGGGTGTCAATGTAGGATCTGCAGGATTAAGCACCCCATCTTCAACCATCTTGGACTGTGAGAAAAGACAGAAACAAAACATTTCATCAAGAGAGTCAAACAGAATATTCTATCCAGGACTTAGAGCATGATTAATCAAGTCATGATGCCATCAGAGTTATGCTTTAAGATATTGTCACTCTTAAAATGTTTAAAAACACAGTAAACTCATGAATTTAAGAACACAGTCAGTTTTGGTATGAATATTAACATTCATACATTGGTCAATAGTAATTACATTGTATTAATTTGTAGGAAACATTACTTCTATTCAGATAATTGAGCTCCATATTCTGTAATTACATTTTTTACTTAATTACTCTTGCCTGTTTTGCTGTATGTTTGGCATACAATTAACAGTGTAAAATGTATTTGGTTGTTTGTCTTGCAACCCTGCACGCCACACAAGGTCTCCTCCTAAATCTCATTTCCTTACGTTTATTTATTATTACCAGTTGATAAATCAACATTTGCTTAAAAAGATTTTTTCCTCACAGAACACACACATAGAGACCAGATACAGGTACATCATGGGGAGTATTTCAAGAATGTGTATTACTGACATTTTATGCACAAGTAGGTGACAGAACCACCTATAGCCTTGTGCAGGGTGGATGAGGCTGTGTGGCTCTAACTGTTTACCAGTCACTCTCAGTTCAGCTCCATGCCATCTATTGTTCACTCCTCAATGCTTAAGAATAAATTTTAAGGAATTTTTAGGAATTTCATAGTGTGCTAAGCATTGTAGAAGTGCATGGTATGCTCTAAGTCTGCACAAGGCCTGTCTAGAGTAAATCCTAGTTAAAGTAAATCAAGTTTCAAATCAATGTCTTTTGTATCTTTATTGTATGCACACACTGGACATTTTAAGTTACACCTCCTACGCTGTTCCATCATTTCATTTCACATCACCATATTACAGCACATACAGTATTTGACACAGCTTTTACTAGAAAAGGGAGCAAAAGTAGCCTATGGAACCCAGGTTTCAAGAAAACCTTTATTCCCATAAAAACCTGACCTCTGATTTCTCCTGCTCTTACAAACTGTACTACAGGAAGCGCCAGAATGTCTGATGAGTGTAACAAAGGTGTAGGACATGTTTTTCCACGTCTGCTAATGTGTTTCAGGAATTCAAACAAATCATTGAATATGTAGTCAATCACCTGTGACACAAGATTGAATGCTTTACATTTTATTCTACAATGAATTTTCCAGAATGAATGTGAGAGTTGCTAGATCGATCTCAATACAGATAAAGAACCTTACACAATATAAGTAAGCAGTTTTTTTTGTATTGCAGGCTTAAAATTATTAATGCTACCCCAGTTACCAAAACAAAACAGTTGGACAAAAAGAAATTGGTATAACAGTTGAAATAGGTCTTACAAGCTACAATTATGCGTCACCAAATTAGTTATTTATAAATACTGGAATCAGCACTTTTTCTGGCCACGCAATGCCTCTGATCACACCTTTAGCACTGGTACGACACTACGTAAATTATTCTGTATCTGATCTCAAACTGGGGCTCAACATCCCATGATGGGGATTTTTGATTAAACTGCATTTTGTGGACTTATAAAACTGGATCGTTAATATATGTCACACAGCACACAACGGATTACGCATGGTACAACAGGAAGCAATTTTTTGTCTTGGAAACACACAAAAACATGTTACATTTGATACATTTGACATATGTTTTCCCATTGCATCCTTTTCTTCTGCATCGTGATGCATTTACTGCAGTCACCATCTTTGGCAGGTGGAGCGCCCCATACTTTTTGACATCCTCATTGGGTTGTGGTTCAACAAGCCTCCTCTTCTTTATTGGAATGTACTCTTCATGAGAAGTGCTCACAGCATCATCAGATAACTGACCGACCTGCAAAACAGTTGCTGGTCAAACTGATGCCCTTGGTCATTGGTATATCTAGCCCTTTCAGTTTGTTTGTTGTCCTGGTTTGGCCCTCTCAAAAAAGCACTAAATGCTATTGTGCAATATGGGACAGTGGTTTTTTTTTTTTTTGATGAACAATGATTGACCAACAAGTTTCCTGAGGAAAACACCAGTTTGGTTTGACAAAAATTTTATAAAGATTTTTAAGGAACAAATTCACCAAACCTGAATGGGAAACGGGTTTAATTACACCAACACAAGCATTATGCTAACATAAGCATTATGCTAACAGATATATTTTTGTTTTAGTGATTTTTATGTAAATTTTACTGCTGGGGGCACGCCTGCATGAAGAGGCCTGTGTCATTATTTGCAACTTGTGGCTTGTATGCTTAATGAACGGCAATGACACCAAACCTCCCTAACAGCAGCATTGTTTTTCTCACTACTGGAGAGCCAGCCAAAGAAGCCTATATTACGAAACATCCAGACAGCACAGTATGGCAATATAGACATGTCACAATTCAGTGGCTGTCTTTGAAAGACATAGCCTGTCCATGAAGTCTCTTCAGATGGTTTTGGAGATATCTCTTGTCCGCAAAGCTTTTTTCACAATATGAACAACTGAATGGCTTTTCCCCTGTGTGAATTCTCATGTGAGTCTTTAGGGTACAGGCCATGGAAAAGGATTTCCCACACTGTGAACAGGCATATGGCTTCTCTCCTGTGTGACTTCTCAGATGGACCTTTAGATGCTCCGACCGTGCGTAACGAGCAGGACATATGGTGCAGCAGTATGGCTTCTCGCCTGTGTGAACCCGTTGGTGGATCTTCATTTCTACTGGATAACGAATTCCTATACCACAAATTGGGCAAGTCAGTTTTTTTTTTCTCTCTCTCTTTTTTGGAGGCTTATGCCGCGTGATTTTTTGCGTACATGCCGAGACTGGCATTTCTGAAGTGTCTGAAGAACGAAGGTCCTCAGAAATCTTCCTCTTCAACTGTAAAAGAGGATGAGTAGAATTTAGTCCCTGATTTGTCTTCCTAGAATAATTCTGAGATGTAACTTCTAGTAAGTGTAGAATGACCTATTAGTAGTTTATAGTGCATCACCTGTACTATAGTATACAACAGTATACTAGTCTGCTGTTTGCTGATGCCAGAGGTCTTAACTCAAATTAAAAGGCACTTTTTTGACACTGACACAATCATTGTTTTAATCCAGTCACCCTCAGGTCCAAACCTCCACCTAATTGTCAGGTATTGCTCTTTATAAGAACACATACATATCATTACTTGTCTTCGGGTATCAAGTATTATAAGTGTTTGCTGCATTGCATAATACATAATGCATAATACACAATGCTTCAGAATATTTGGTATTCTGAAACCCAATGTATTTTATTTAATTACAAGTACAAGTTTTCTTTATTGTTCAGAAAACAAAAAAAGCTGCATGTCGCGTATCATTCTGTATCATTTTGCGTGCACAATGCTGAATGCAACCAAAATTGTGTGTAGAAACCAACAATAACAGAAATTAAATATTAGTTATTTATTATTGGTATAATACATTGCCAAGGCCAACACTTTTAAGTCACTATTTTTTTGCCATTGACTTAATGTGAGATTTAATCTTTCTGGAGTCCATGGGAAAAAATAGACATATTCACAAAATCACATTTTTCCAAGTTCTCCTATCGGTAGATGCATTGAAACCCCAGCTTTTTCAAAAGTAATCCTGTGAAATAATAAGCGTACTCTTGCACTGCAAGCATTTTAAAATTGCATTTACTTATAAAAGTAAATTTAACAAAATCAAACTTCTAAATTACATTTTCTCAGTTTCCATGGCCATTTCTCCCATGGACTCCTCATTTCTGATTGGTGTAACAGAAACTTTGTGATGCACAAGGGCATGGGTCTAGGGATGCACAAGGGCATGGGTCTAGGGATGCACAAGGGCATGGGTCTAGGGATGCACAAGGGCATGGGTCTAGGGATGCACAAGGGCATGGGTCTAGGGATGCATAACTGCTATAGAGAAGCTAGATGACACCACTGAAAATATGATTTCGTAATTTCTGATGCTCCCCATTCCTATGGAGAACACAACAAGAATACAATGAGAACAGTGTACAAATGTAGACACTGTAGTCTTTACATGCTCTACCCATAGCTTTCAAATGGCTCCCTTTGTAAGATTGGCTGCACACATTGTCTAGGTTCACTACAGTCTTCACTACAGTGATCACTTGATAAACATGGAACTAGTTCCCCGCTGTTGCATACTGAAAAAACAGCACTGATTACTTTTAAGGTTTTTGTATTGGCCTAATGGGAAAGTTATATGAACGATACTCTTCAGCACTGGTGCTTTGGGTTTTGCACAAAAAGTCCACAAAATTCTCTCTCACTAGTCCACAAAGAAATTATAAGTAATTATATTATATATAATAATAGAAGTTATTGTTTATACTTTTAGCAACTGTCGCATTTTCATCCTTACATCCATCTTTAAATACAGTTACTGCCTTACACATGCACTACAGGTTTTTGTTACTTTGAATAAAACTACACATCACACAAGGCTACACATCACACTGACAAAAGAGGAGAACACAAAAAAGCAGATATGGTCTCCTTTAATAAATACATATCACATAATGAAGGTTGTGAATAATCTAAGAGTGAGAAATGATAATTCCCAGTGCCAAGTGGTTAACAAAGCTAAATCTAAGACATTCACAGGCATTTAACAGCATGTACATTAACAACGGATGTAAGGCTCAAACAACTGTGATGTGTGTCATCTTTATGCACTGATTGCGTGTTACTGACAGGTATGCAAACTTTCATGGAAATACTTTGACCATTCAGAGTAAACACAAACAATCATGGTCATTTTTGAAGTTTTTGTAAATAGAGATTACCTTAAACAGAAGTGGATATCCGGTAAATCACCTAGTTTCTGTTCCAAACTGTCTCTGCAATACCATTGCAACAACATTACAGTGTAATGAATTGAAGGGTTTCTTACAAATACAGCTACTGTGGAATAATTAAGAGTTTCACCTATAACTGTACTTAGCTCTTATTGGATTACAAAGAAAAATGCTATTTCAACTTTAGCTGTTTACATGTGCTGTAATGGTAGTTTGGAGGACGACTACTGTCAGGAAAATGGGCGTGCAAAGTCCAGTCAACTTCAGCACCACTTTAAAAAGATGTCTGTAATACGTACTGTAACAAAGTAAACACTTGTCCAGTTCCAATTACATAAATACCAGAAAAAGAGTTGTTTTTATGCTGTTCTCTCAAGACATCTCCTAAATGTAAATCTGAAAATGCTGATATAACAAAGGTAATTTGAAATATATAATTTGTAGATGGACTCTGGCATTAGCAACAACAGATACTAGCATTTTTAAAGCATCACTGTAGTGTCCTTCCCATGTCCTTATTAATATAGTTAAGGTGCAACTAGGCATACTGTGTAACAACTAGAACATGCACACAACTAACTTCCATAGTGTTTTCTTCTCAACGCCTACATTTTGAATTACTGAGCACTGAAACATTGAATGCAATGCTATTTGACAGAAAATTATCTTTTGTAAATGCCTCATGAGGTCTTTACTCTGTCATCACAAGGATGACAATCTAATGCAGTCAATTTCAAATTAGCCTAACATAAATTAAATCCTAGAGGTGGTCACAAAGTTATTTATCATTGTAAAATGGTTTCTGGAACAACCATCAGTGAGCAGTGAGATCATCTGAATGCACATGACTAAGGAGCATACATTTTGTATTTAGTAAATAATAGTAAATAAACATAGTTGGCCTAATGAATATTAATATAATCCTTTAAAAGTATAAAAATATTTTATCTACACATTGAGTGTCTTTTTTAAACTGTTTTGCAATTGAAACAGCGTAGTGCATCACCAAGCAGAATCAGAATCAATAAAATGTAACCCAACCCTACAGAGTTCTCAGGCCACACCATTCTTTTTAAAATTCTTAATAGATTATGGATTGCAGTTGCACCCTTATCTTTCGCCTGGTGTTTCCTTGATGCATGCCACTTTGCAATACGCTTCCATGTTTCTTCATGATTATGTCTCTAAACGAGCAGTTTGACACCACTCAGGAGGTGGAACTCATTCTCTTTCTTCTTGCTTCTCCTCGCCTTCTGGTACTGGGCATTCTTCTTTTTATACTCAGCGTACTTCTGCTCATTCTCCCTCAATCTGGCGCGGCGCTTGGCCTGACGTTCAGCTGCAGTCATGGGTTTTTTCACCTGATGAAATTATACATTATAAAATTATATTTTTCTCTATTCAAACTAAGTTTGGGAAATCTATAAATCTAAATGAAACTACCCATATTGTTATGCTAAAATAGCATATACTCTGTCAGTTTCAGAATGTTGTAGATTCAAATTAAATTGTGTGTCTGAAATCCCATGTGCCATAAAAAATAATTCTTACAAGTTCTCACAGTTGCAATTAAAGTATAGGAGTGAAAAAAACATTCCCTAATATTGCTGGACGTCATCAATGCTGTTCCTGTGGTGACTGGGAGTTTGGGGTACTTCAGTATCATACTGCTTCCCCTGTGATAAGAGTGTGTTCTTGGCTGCTGCTGGCTTCATCACAATCAGGTTTGCATTAGTGAGTGGAGGCTATCATTATGCTAATGATCTTGCAACTAGATGCTCTTTCCTTTTTTCAGTGCTTTTCAAATTTCTCACACCCAATGTTTATCTGTACACTTTTCACCTATGTGCTGGCTCATGAAGTATTCATGCATGCACATGTTTTATATTAGGCCTCATATTCATGGATGCGTATTACATTCGGGCTTAGTCTGCCCCCCCACCCCAACAACTTCATTGAGGTAGATGCGTGCTATAACAGTTTATATCAGTCAATTTAACCCCTTATTCACCACTACTGACAACTGGAGGAGAAATCTGTTTTGAGAGATTGGTCTGCACCAGTGCTGAGCCCAGAGTATCTTGGATGTGTGACACATTCACAGATCTTGTCTTACACCTCCCAATCTGTTTCTACCCTCTTTAAGAGTTCCCCAATATTTAAACATGGGATCTGGAATAATCTAGAAAGCTGACTTGAAAAGCTGAATGTCCATGGATGAAATCAAGTTATCCTAAACATCAAAACTTTTCAGCCAGGTGGATGAATTAACTAGGGAAGTCACAACATTGAGTATTTCTGAAGCAAGTTATAAACATTAAACAATTACATTTTGTTTTACTAATAGAAACATTTGTTCCATTACCACGTAACTCAATTACCATAATGGAACCTTATGGAGCCTATAATAAAATACATATCTCAAAACTATTTACTGAATCTTTGGTTGTTTTAGTAAATAAGTTTAAAACACTTTTTTGTGAATTTTAAATGGAGTAGTCTCAGAATCACATTTATAGCGATACTTGAGGTAAAAAATACTGATTTCAATTTTGATGCGAGTGTTGACTCATTTGGTGAAACAGTGACTCAAAAATCATATTAGGATTAAATTGAACTAGATCATTTTGTGCTTACATTTAAGTACATGTAGACAGACACAAACTGACACACAGTTCTTAAAGGAGTGGCACCAAAATGTTGTGGAACCTGCCCTTTGTCAGTCAGTCATCATCTTCCTGAGAGATCTTGTGGGGCAGTATATTCACATGTTCGTTGTCAACAATATTCTCAGTACAATGCTGTACTGTGTTTCCCTATTATCTGTGTTTCCCCAAATCTCCAAATACTGTTGCGATTCCCTGTCCAAAAAACATCTTCTAGTCTTTTGTCACAGACAGGATTCCTGGCTCTGAGAGAGTCGAGGAGCTTGAAGTCAGTGAGTATGCCTCTACATCCCGTTTTCTTTCTGACCTGGTGTTTGCAGAACCTCATCAAGGCACAAGCCACAAGCTATACCACACATCTGCTAGGCGGGTGGGGCAGTCACTCATCATGTGCTTCTGTGCTCCATATTCTGAGCAGATGGCTTATTGGTGACTCCCTTCTGCATCATATGGGGAGGTTAGCTCAGCTAGGTAGAACATCCAACCTTGGGTCCTTCAGCTCCTGGTACTGCAGTATGTCTCTGCACCTTGTTGTGTTGAATTCCTGTTTCGTTTGAATGGAAGCTTGGGCTTGTTGCTGATATATTTGTGGGAGCTGCATAACGAAGAGGAGAGGCCTCGTGGATGAAATCATTCCAGTAACTCACATCTTTCCTGCATTTTAATACAGTAAGAAATTGGATTGCCCATACGCTTCCAACTTTGTAGCAACACGTTGGTCCAGCAGAGCTGTCCACAAAGCAGTGTCCACAAACATAGGTTGCGTTTGGTGTGGAAAAACTGTTGTATATGGGCAATAATGTCGATCTCAAACCCAACACCATCAGAATGAATGATGGTGATTTGAACGAAATTCAATTCCTTCATGTTTTAAATCATTTTTGAGCCATGCAATTTAAGTGGTTATCGAACACAAGTGACATTAATGCAGAAAACCTAAGTAGCTGGCCAAGTAATGTAGTATTGTTAATGAAGCAGCTGTAATAGTATTACATGAAAATGGTCAATTTTATTAAAATGTGAGAGGGACTCGCCAATAACTTACACAATTGGATAGGAACTGCGGGCATGGCAGTGACTTAAATTGCTTAGCCTTGTGACAAATATTTAATCTGTAAGTCACTATAAAATGAAAATGAAATCGATGAATGAAAATTGCATGGACATAAGTGTGCAGAAATGTTATCTTGAACTGTTTTTGATTCTCTGGCACCTTAGTGACCGAGTATGGTGTACAGCTTTTAAACATACAGTAAAGCCTACAGTGAGTGTTCCACATAGCACTGCAATGCAGCAGTTTGCAAATAGGGCTGATAACGTAATAAAATCAACACAGTGAACAGAAACTGAACCGTTATGCTTGTAATTTTTGTTTGTTTGTCTGAACGGTTAAACTCTTTCACCTTTTTGCTGAGTGTATAACGTTAAAATCCAAACACCAGTTTGTTTGCCCCCCCCCCCCCAGCAGCATGAAAATGTCAGGAGCACAAAAGAGCTCCAGATATATGCTTTACTCTTGTTTGTGTTTTCAAAGTGCAGTTTAAATAAAGACCCTGCAACTTACATCTGCAATCACATCAAATGCACTGCATGTTTAAACCTACTAATTTGCTCATGTTAGCATCACACATCTGAAACTACATAGTGTATTGTAACACGTGTTGTACTCACTTTTTGAGAAAGGCACTGCTGATTCATGTCTGGTACAGGAAACATGCTGCCAGTGGTGAAGTTTGTTGCCCTCTCCACCGAGTACACACCCAGGCCTTCAACGTCTGTCACGTGATGATTCTCCATCTTGATGTGTGATACTGTGCTGAACATGTCTGAAGACTAAGAGCACAACATGGTTGTTTGGTGTTAAGTTGTTTATTTGAATACATTTGACTCATTTTCTTTTACAGCTGCATCATCCCTTCAAATTAAACTAATCAAAAAATGCTTACCATATTCCAATAAAAGTTGGTGAACTAAATGGTTGCTCAGTTCATGGCAATACACACCAATCAGAAAATATTAGAAACTGTTTGAAATTGGCAATTGTAATTGCATTTCTTTATTTTTTTATTACCACTGTGAACTGTAGGGAACACAGAAAACACACGAATCATTATATAAAAAACGTTTATTATTTTTAAATATACATCAACTGTTAATAATAAAGCACATACACCATCACATACAACCACACACCGTAAGAGGAACCAAACAGTCTTTCTTTGCCCATATTTCTGTCCTGTCATTGTGGAGATTCATAAGGCAGGGACATTTCATTAATACAAAAAAGCATTCCATGGTCCTTCTTTTTCCTCCGGCATCTGGCTTTTGATGCCCTCCACTGTTCACGCAATTGTTGCTGCTTTTCTTCAGGTAAATGTTGTATGCTTCGCGACTTAATTTCCCCCTTAGCCTTCTTTTCAAGATATCTATTGAGAAAACCAAAAGAAAGAAAAAAGAAGTCAATACTCCAAATAGCAAATGCATAATGGGTAATTTAGGGTCATCATTCCCACACCCCAAATTTTTACCTTCTTCTCCTTTCTTTTCTACGCAATTCCTCCCTCCTGTTTTCATCCGCATGGATCCTTTCCGTGTACCTTCTTGTCCTCTCTCTACCAGCTGTTGCTGGGAAAGGCTAATATGGAAACAAAAACAAAATCACATTTATACACACACTGTGTCCAACAGAAAACAGCATCTATGTAATGACTATGTGACACACATTTCAAAGATCCTTGGCTCAGAAAAAAACCCAGTCTTGACCAGTCTGGTGGAACTTCTGGACATTTAGTAGTTAAGTGACTTTATGCAAGATTAAGGAGAGACTTGATCAGACTGGAATTTAGATGGGACGATCGTTTTCAAATGTAAGGCTTTCAACAACAGCTAAATTTAACAACTTTAACTTGTGGTTTTACAGCGTACCTTTACAGTGTACTCTGTATATTTCAATATGTCAAAAACATCATATAAAATTCAGAAAATTCCTCAAACAGCACTGAAACCCACCTTCTGTGAACTCCATGTGCTTTCCAGCATCTCTTGAACTTCCTGGTTTTGGTCAGATGGAAATATTCCAAGCCGTGTCTGAAAAATTGCCCGTTAAAGAAGAGATTTCTGTATCACACAGGACGAATCTCGTTTAAATTGAAAAGCAAAACAGACTGTAAAAACTGCCTTGCTACAAACCAGTAGCTAAGTAGCTATTGGAAGGTCCTATTATAGAATGTAGAGCTGTTGTAGCCTTGCTATCGCACAAAGTTTGTAGGTGGAGCTTTATCTGGCAAACCTCCAATAGACGGGGGGGGATCATCAGGCACCTTTCAAATGCCTCTGTATACTACCAGGCAGAGCCACAACCAATCAGACCCCTGATTCTGATGATGTATGCGTAGCATTGGTTTCTCATTTGTGCCGGATTTCTCTGGCAAAGGAACAGCTGAGAATAGGCAGGTTGGCCAGACTGACTTGAACACGAAATTCAATGTAGTGTAACAGGCAGTATGGGTGGATCCAGGCTAAAGCTGCTGATCTCCTTTTACAATATCTCCAACCATCAGCCAGAAAAACAATTATTTTGTTTTTGATTTTAGCAAATGGTGTGAATTTGCTACAATAAGCATTTTGTTTAAAGTCATGACACAGGAAGTGCAATTATGTTACTCACTGTATCATGATAATGAGACTTTGGTAAAACTGGGTACTAACCCAAGGCCATCATGAGATCTCATTTAAAACTATTAACCTTGAGGAACATCTGCGGTGTCATATACAAACCAGAGAATACCTTTTAAAATATCACATGGATTCAAAAACATCTATGGCTTCAAAAGAGTTCATGAAATGAATATTTTAAGTTCAAAGATGGAAAAGAAAAAAAACATTAGATTTTGGCATAGGGGCCCTGAATAATTAAATTTAGGTATAGAAGAAAACATATAGAGATATGATCACTTCCATGCAAAGCTTGCCATTTTTCATTATGGACTTTAGTTGCCTTCAAATCTCATCCCATTGTCTCAACTTGTCTACACAATACATAAGAAGTGATATGGTCAGATTATGCCACCAAGATCAAATAACTGCCAAAGCTTGTGTTTTTAATTTGACAACTCTTTCAAGTGCATCACTTAATGTAAACCACGTCTGTTGATGTTTAAATTTGCCCATGATGGATGCTTTAGGATGACTGATGAATTAACTGAGTGGAGATACACTCATTAGTGCCACCCCCGCCCCCTTTCTTGCTTATGGTTAGTACAGCATTAATAACAATACCTCCATTAGTGGCTATATTTTTGTGGGCAAACTATGGCTTTTGCTGTGCATTCTGTAGTGTGAAATATTCACTAACTACAACACAGATGGTCCGCTCTTATTCAGAATGGAGTACATTATTCTCTATTTTGATGAATGAACTTTACCCAAATTGTCTGAAAAAAAATCTGAATCTGAAATCTGAGGCAACCACATTTTACAATGCAATACATACATCAGTATTTCATTAAAGCATTTGCAATTGAATTTCAAATGAATTTCATACATAGACTTCACCCCCATTTTATTGCTTTCCCTTATATTTTCCTATGTTCCACCGCATCCCATAATAACCATAACATTTGTGTAACAGGATTGAATTTAAGAGAGCAGGGTTGCTTTTATATTTTCCCATTGCCTTCATAGACATACCCACTGATGACAAACAGAATAGTACGTATTGTATTGATATTGCAGAGAGGGTGTGATGTAACCATTTCTTAAATAATGATTTTGATTATGTGGTTGTCCATTTGTAAAATGGGGTGACAGTGCCTTGATGACAGGCTTGATAAATATATATATATATATATATATATATATATATATATATATATATATATATATATATATATATATATATAATAGATAAATAAGAACTATAAATGATATAAATAAATATTATTACTATATGCTGCAACTGCCCACATATCCTCTAAATGATCATAGCATAGTGGGGACAGGGAAAACAGTTTCACATGTTGGCCCTGCCCTCACACCTGGGGCCAGGGACCAAACAGAAGAGTGAGGTACCCATAGCATGTGATGCGGCCATTAATAATTATCTAAAGCTGTGGAAGAAACCTCCTTATTATTAAAATACAACACCACCTAACTGCCTCCAGAGATGCTCTTTTTCTGGTTAAGAAACTGGAGTGTGCAATCTAGTTCTGCTTTGGCAGTTTAGTAGACACTGTAGAGGCTAAACAATTGGCTTTACAACAATTTAATGTCCAGCTGTGTAGGGGGAGCCCAAAGAGACATAAAGAAGGTTCTATCCAATGAACACATTTTCATCTAAAAAGTGGAATTACACGTTAAAAAGCAATGAAGTAGAATGGCTGTAAGTCTGAAAGCAGCAGAACAGGCATGTGAATGCAGTTTTAAGATCACATGTAGGCAGGCTTTTGGTCAGGGGTTGTTGGTTGGGATGCTGGATGAGTAAATAAATGGGTGCATAGATAGATGGATACATGAAAATATAAAAGTAGTCTTAGTGACAAAACTTCTTACAAGTGTTCATGACCAAGCTGAAAGTTAATGGCCCACACTCCCGATACAAGAATCACATACAGACTCATGACAGGGAATTTATTGTCAGTTTCAGAAGACAACCATACTGACCAAGCAACACTATGTCTAGGATTAAATATTTTCATTTAAGTAAAAAAGAACAACAGTCTTAAATCCCATTCTGTGCATTTTCTTACAGCCACCACAGGAGTCATGAAAATGTATATAGTACTTTATGCCCAAGAGTTGAATATGGTTTTGGTAAGTCACTGATTTGATTTTCTACTTAGCACCAACACTAATTTCCAGTAAGTTATGATACAGCGGAAGAGAAATTGTAATTTTCAGATGTAGCAAACTCCGAATACATAATTGAATGAGATCTCTGGAGGTGAAGTCGCACATAGCTCTTCTCCGCAAATCTCTTGCCACAGCGGAAACAACTGAACGGTTTCTCTCCTGAGTGACACCTCAGGTGTTTCTGGAGCTGGTGTCGTAGGGAGAAATGCCTGTCACACTGAGGACAGCTGAATGGCCTTTCCCCTGTATGAACCCTCTGGTGCCGTTTCAAGTTCCCGGCGACTGAGAAACTGGCAGGACAGAGGGTGCAGCGAAAGGGCTTTTCGCCCGTGTGAACTCGGTGGTGGATTTCCACCTGCTTAGGACACCTGAAGGTTCGACCACAAAGCAAACAAGGAAATACTTTTTTTGTAGGATTCTTCTTTTTAGGATTGTGCGTGTCTTTCCTAGGGGCCTCAAAGCTAGCGACACTTGCCATTTCTGCTACAAAGTCATTGTTGGTTACGTGAGGCAGTACAGGTGCCATGTGCCCATGGTTGCTAGTGCGCTGCAACAGTGCGCCAGTCTGACACCTTTCACTTCCCAGAGATGGCAAGCTGTACCCATCTGATGGTCTTGTCATGGAAACCGATTGTGGCACAACACCCTCTGGCTGACCTTCAGTATCTATCTCCCACTGTATACTGGAAGTCCTGAGCTCCCAAGTCAATTTGTCTGCACTAAGTTCGCTAAGTGCACATGAAAGCCTCTCAGTCTGCACTCTGGGAGTGCCGTCTGATCCACTGACCTCCAAAGTGTCACTTGTGCTTCCATGATCCTGCGTCTGCTCAGATGCCAAACCAGCACTCCAGTCCACACCAACAGGCCCTGGCCACTGGCCCTCTACAGAAGACAAAACATAAGCATTGTTAGAGTGAACCATGGCACCTGCACAGCAAAAGCTTAAATAGAAATGCACTAATCATATTTACAATAATAATAATTCAACAATATTTTTTTTTATTATAATATTCTAAAATAGGTTCATTCCAGTTATGTATGATATACCTTTGCATCATGCTGTCATAAACTGTACAGAAATACATCCTTTGACAGATGCAAGCGTAGAAGCTTGTATCTCACCTGAGGTACTTGGTCTGTTTAATTCAGAACATGAGCTGGCTTCTTCAGATTCCATTTTAACCACGGACTGGAAAAATAAATAAATAAACAAACATGTCAATGCATAAAAATAAACTCAGCATTACTACATATACATATGTACATTAACCATCCTTTTGTCCACTCACGCTGAAAACACTGTGTTCCATTGGTGGAGGCACGCTGAGCTCCCTTGTTGGGCCCAAAGTGGACACAGAGTCATTAACAGCAAGTTCAGACTCTTTGAAACCGGTTAGGATAAAGGATGAAGCTGCATCAGTTTGCCTCTCTTGATGTTCATCCATCTTAGTCAATGGTAGGTCAATATCTGCTTTTACTGCCTGAAATAAATAACAAAGTGTGTTAATATTCCAAACATGATTCATCCAGAAATGTGTGAGCTGACACACTGTGACAATTAGATTATTTTAAGCATGTGCCATTTAAATCTTATGTAGTTAAAACAACCCAAACGTAACGTTAGTGAAATGTTTTGTATAAGCAGCACTAACATGGACAACCTCAATGTTATAGTTTGCTGTAGTTGTTGAGCCTTTGAATGTAATGTGGCCACTAAGGTAGAGACAAAAGCAGAAATATAGATAAAAGATCTTTATTTGACATTTTTTAAAAAACGGCTGTTTTATGTGCAATATACAGGCAATACATAGTAACATCTGAACAAATGCTTTCACATGAATACACATACAAGAAACTGTTGAGTTCTGTGTAATAAATAATAAATCTGTTTATTTTAAGACGCCAGTGAACAACCATATGATAATATACGGCTACAGGATATCCCACACGTAATGTGTTCATATACGTCTTAAATTCCTTGCTTTTAAAGGAATCTTTGTTTACAATCGACTGTACTTCATACATTTCAGCAAAATACTCTCCAAGTAGTTTTCCAGCTGTCAACTACAAATAAAATAAAATAAATAAACTCATGCATGGTCCTAGAGCTTGAAATGGGAAAGAAAACTGGTTGGACCATATGAGCCGATTAAAACATTGCTTTAAGAACAGAGCAATAAGGGGTCTAATTTGGTTCTGGCAAAGGGTCATTGATATTTGATGCCACCAAATTAAGTACTGCACATGTAACTCCCCAAAGAAATCACTGTGGTGATATTTCATAACCATGTAAAACCCATTTTCTTTATATCTTCACTCAGGCTCTACTGCTGAATGGCTCTTATGAAGGTGTATTCTCAGATAACTTTTTTCAGAAAACCTTCGAGTGCAGTGCGGGCATCCAAAGGGCCTCTCCCCAGAGTGGACCTTCAGGTGCATCTTAAGTTGGTGCAGGTGGGAGAAGCGCTTCTCACACAGAGTACAGCTAAAAGGCTTCTCGCCCGTGTGGACCCTCTGGTGCCTCTTCAGGTTGCCGGCCTGGGCAAAGCGCATTCGGCACTGGGTGCAGCTGAAGGGCTTCTCGCCCGTGTGCACCCTCATGTGGATCTCCACCTTTTTGGGACAGCTGAACCTCTTACTACAGAAGCTGCAGAAAAACCTTTTGTCTTTGGATACAGTCAGTGCTTGATCTGCCACCTCAGAACCACTGAAAGTCTGATTATACCGCTCTTGTTTGTGAGCATCTGACAATCCCATATTAGCAACTGGGATATAACTTCCAAGGCCGAACGATGATGAACTGGCATCATAACTCTCATACTCAGCCACCATACTGTGTATAGCATTATCCACACTTTGCACATGCTCATAATTCTCAACTTTGACAGAAGACTCTAAAATTGCAACCTCAAGGTTGTCCTCTCGAACATCTAGGGGCCTCTCAAAAAAGTCAGCAACACCATCTGTACAAGGAACCGACTGTTTGACCAGTGTGGACGACTGCATTTCAGTAACAGAGCTTCCGGGGTCACTCTCCTCTGGAGCCACCGACGCCTGTGGGTTCTCAATTACTAAACAGTCAGGGCTGTGTGTACTGCCAGTGTTTTTAGTTCTTGTGTGTTCAGGTCTCTGGTTAAAGCTTTGAGTCTTTGCCTCAGTCTTAATCTCAGCCGTCAGGACAGCATCTGATCCACTGACCTCCACAACATTATGCCTGCTCCCGGGCTGCTCAGCCGACGACGACGCCAGAGGTTCAGCCGTTGCAGTAGGCAAGACCATTCCATCACAGGCAGGGCCCACCACTCCTACAGGTGGGAATTCAATAAAGAGAGAAAGAAAAAAAAATATTTTTAAAAATAAAATTTATTTTTTATGACACAACCTAGATAAACAAAGAAGGATATGATGGTTCTCAGTTCTTACTTTTCCAGGATGTCCCCACAGGTTCTTGCAGGACAGCCTCTGGGCTCTCCTCCTTGATTAGTATGACTGGGCCTTCCAACTCAGTAACTGTGGACTAATGACAAGGACAGTTTACTACACTGCATAATTTCAACCAAGATTTATCAAAATTGGTATATTTAATTTTTCAGTTGTAATGTGTAAACCAAAAATGGGATTACAGTAATATAGTGCCAAGTTAAACATGTATTGCTGTCACAAATCCTAAACATTGAAACTAATGCAAATATTTTAGACTCTTGAATTTAAGACTTGTGCTACAAAACAGGACTTTAGAGCTAGCACAGCACCTTCAGATGTCATGTAGTTCACTTTGCATACATTGCCAGGGAAACTGGCAGAATATCTAGCCTGCCTTCTAGCCTTCTGTTTCAGTTAAAGATAACAGATTAACTACTTGTGATAATGATTTTGTTTGTGAAAGTAATATAAAACAACAGGAGCTGTGCAGCAACAAGAGATTTGCATGGCTGAATTGGGCATGCAAGGATTTGCCAGAAGAGCAAAAAGATATGTGAAAAAAACAATCTGCAAGAGTAGTCTGAAGATTTGGAGTGACATTAAGGACCATACAGACTAGTGTACAGCTACAGAACACCGTGCTGTCACATGGCCGCTGTACGACACACTAATGAAAGAAGATGCTTGTTCAAAAAGCGACAGTAGCAGTAAAAATTGTACTGTACTGTTGCTGGTGGTACTGGCCACTCGCCTCCTGTACCAGGGATTGTCAAGTCACACTCAGGCACTGTCCCACGGCATATAAGCACGGTCTTGCAACACTGAAAGACTGGCCCAGGACACACACATTACAACTGTTCTGCCATGCTGTATCACTGTAATGCAGCGCTAAGACACTAACCCAGAGAACAGGAATTCTTACTAGGCTACTCAGTGTCATGTTAAACAAAAGGTATTAACTGGGGTGGTGCATTGTTGTTTAAGACCGGAGTAAAGCCTTGGGCTAGCCCCGGTCCTTCACGGAAATGTGTCACTACTGTTGAGATACTCTCAGCCCATGGACATGGGCCCACTATCACAATGGCACTTATTCTGTTCCACATCTCCTACCAGAAGCCCTGCAACAGCCTAGCCTACTTATTCACAAATCAACAACACATAAGGCATGATGATGAAACTAGGATAAATAAAATACTGGGATTAATAAATAACTTCATTAGTTTGACTTAACAAATGGCTCACAGAATAAAGCACCTATTAGCCAGGCATATATGAGTAATTCTAATAATAAAGTGGTAATAACCAAATTACAATAAACAGCATTTGTGGTTACATTCATTATGCACTGCTAGAGTGCCACAGTCATTCATTGTCACGGGACAGCTAAGTACCGCAGGACAGTGTCTGAGTGTCACATGACAATCCACAGAACAGGACGTGAGTGGGACATGCTACCACTGACAGAACACCGGAGCATGCCTAGGTTCCCACAGCCCTATTTGCCCACATTTCTAAGCTTTTTCTTAAAATTAGGCCCTATGTTCCCACATTTACTTTTTCATAAATTTGTATCAAACTGTGTTCCCCTTTGTCTTAATTTGTCAGCCAATTATACCCAACCTATAATCCAGTAGCAATGAACTACAGATGAAAGGTAGCTTTTAGCTAAATCTTCTGTGCCCATCTCTTTGTTTATTGCATACATTTAATGTATGTGCACATTGTCCTTTTAAATAAGCAAACTAAACTAAGTAACACAGAAGCCTGGCATTAAGTAGCTTCCAGTCATCTCAATCAAATGAAGCACAGCAACTGGACACAAACCAGTTGGAGTGCATCAATACCTCTACCAAAATCTTAGAAATGTGGGAACACATTGCTGTGGGGACATAAGGCCCAAATTTATTATGAGAAAAAAAATCTCAGAAATGTGGGAACATATGACCACCCCCCGTTCAGTTTTCACTACCGCTGTCTGTTGCAGAGTACTGTTGCACGCTGACTGTAGAGACAGGTTTGTGAAATTGCCCACTACAAATAGTCCAACGAATGGACTGTGTACATTAGAAAAACAAGGTTGTCAAGGAAATTTTGACTTGCATTTAAACTACTACAATAGAGCTAAAATATCACAGGTAATAGCCTATGTTTTTTTTTTTACCTCTTCCACTCCACTAGTCCGCTTTGCTGGTTGATCCTCTGTGAAGCATCTTCTGCCTCTCCACGAACTTTCGCCTTGACTAGCAAGAAGTCTATCTCTGGTTACGAAATGACCACCTCCTGAAACAGTGATGATTTAATATTTACTAGTATGAAATTATTATTATTTGCATATAACAGGTAGCACAGAGCAGCCAACTTTTGATTAATACAACGCAATGGCATCTCCTCATAGTTGTGTGCATGCAAGGGAAATATTAAGGTTTGCTGCCCTACCTCTCCAGCCTTTGTTTCGTTCCATGACGGAAGTTCTCCCCCTGCTGCGAGCGCTCGGTACGCATTCTCGTATTGTTCTTTCTGCGCGTTCTCTGGCCATTTTTAACTCCATCATTTGTACTTTTCTCTTTAGCATTCTATTTTCGTTCTGACTCTGAGAAATTTCGAGACGAAGGACCGCATAGTCGTTGTCGATAAGCTTGCAAATTTCTGCCACTGCCGTGTTGGCCAACACCTCCATGATGGACGCGATCTGGGTTTTAAAAGCGTAGTTGTTAGTCATTCTGGCGTTTCTGCGTTACGACCGATGACGATGAAATACGCTTAATATAGGCGGCCCTTGCATAAAAACAGTAAATTCATCAGACTTGCGTCTGCTGACGACTGTATATACTAAATTACAATGTACACTCTTGTCTTCGTCGTCGTCGTCGTTGTCTTCTTCTTGTTGTTTTATAGCGGTTGCCAACCAGTTTATATGGAGCATTACCGCCACCCTCTGGACTGGAGTGTGAATCAGGAGTTTAATCCGAGACGGTCTTGTAAGACTAAAAGTCAAAGTCAAAGTCAAAATTATTTGTATAGCGCATTTCATACATAAATGCACTTCAATGCGCTTTACACAAATTTTAAAATAAAATATAATTAAAGATTTTAAAAGTAAAATACAATTTAAAATAAAGCAAAACCATTAAAATAATAATAATAAGAAGAAGAAGAATGAAAATAAAATAAAAAAATAAAACATAAAAATAAAAATTAGGAAAAGGCATCAGAAAAAAGTTTCGTCTTGAGTCTGCTTTTAAAACTCTCTACAGTAGGGGCATTCTTTACATCCTCTGGAAGCTGGTTCCAGAGCTTTGCTGTATAATAGCTAAAGGCTGCCTCACCACACTTTGTTTTTACAGTAGGTATGGTCAATAGATTTCTATCCATGGATCTCAGAGACCTAGATGGGGTATATGGCTGAAACATATCAAGTATGTAACTGGGACCCTTCCCATTAAGTGACTTGAACAGTAGTAGTAAGGCCTTAAAGTCAATCCTGTATCTCACTGGGAGCCAGTGCAGAGACCTTAAAATTGGGGTGATGTGATCAATTTTTTTTGTTCTTGTAAGAACTCTTGCAGACTAGAAGGATTTTGGTTTAACACCCTCCAATAATAGTTAATTAAAAGGTGAAATAGGTTATACTCTGTTGAGTAATTGTGTATTCTTTGCAAATTGTACAGTTGCAAAGATAACTGAAGCAGATCTCACAACTTAGATCATTTGACTAACATGACCTGGATGAATGAGAATCTTCAGACATATGGGATTATTAGTCACCTGCATTATTTCATATACTAGATCTTGTCTAGATTCAGGCTGTATGTTTTAAAGACGTACTAGAGCTGCACTTGAGTCTGATGCTATTACTGCATTGTTATTACCACTCAGTGTAGTGCTAGCCATAGCACCCTACATATGGCTATTATCGTGTCCACTTAAGTTTGCCCAGTATACTACTCTCCTAAGACAGAAGCATCTCTCCCATCTCAACCTGGACAGCTGCTCCTGGTGTGGTTTTTCTTGTTGCACAGCATATTCTTAGGGCTCGATTTTCAATCCCATCTAGCTGTTTCAATGATGTTTTAGAAGCTGACCCACACACCATGCAGTCATGGTCCAACACTGGCCATATCAGAACTGTCTAGTTTTTAGCGGTCATCTGCTGTAATGTGTTCCTCTCCCTTTTCCAGATTGCCCCATCATCTGCAAGTAGTGCCACTCCGGTATAGTTCTGAATGTCTTTGAACATTCCATTAATTATAATGGAAAACAATATAGGGCTAAATATACTCCCTTGTGGAGTACCATTGTCCACTTAATCACTTTCACTCAAAATCCAGTTTATCTTCACTGTTATTGATCTATCAGTCAGGAATGCTTTCACACTCTAAAACATACATCCCTTAACTCCCAACTGGTTCAGCTGTTGTCATCCTGTTCCTTATCATCCCACTGTCACAGAACAGGCAATCTCCCCTGCCTCTAAGTGGTTGGAAAGATAAACATCTGCTAACCTTTAAAATTCAGTGGGCTTGCACAACTTGGGCTACTGTAGGCTTGTAGGTGTAATTTTTGTCAAAATCCACATTTGTTCAGATATGTAGTGCACCACACAAATCAGACATTTCTGTAAAAAGGTGTGATAGCAACATCTACCCTCTGCATTATGCATATCTGTTACAAAGAATAGACTGAGCAGTGCACTCAGTATGTGGCTCTTGTTTTATATTCTTTAGAACATTTCAACAACATATGTCAAAGATACTTTATTTGAAACATCAAAGAACTGTGTTTAAGTGTACAAAAGAAGCTTTGCAATATAATCTTTAAACATGCTCTAATTAGCTAAAAACACAATTACACTTGATACGACATTAAAACACTAACATGCATTCTATGCAGTATCTGTTATCAAAGGCTCATCTATCTCTATTTAAGCATCAGATATTTAAAGTTCCAGGATTTGTTTTTTTCCTCATGTGTATGGCCTGATGTCTAACCAGATTGCTCAGAACTGAAAAACTTTTCCCACACTGAGTGCAACTAAATGGTCTTACATTGGTGTGCACCCTCTGATGAACCTTAAGACTGCATGACTGTGAGAATCTCTTGCCACACAGTGCACAGCCAAATGGCCTCTCCCCAGTATGGACTGTCATGTGTCTCTTTATGTGGCTAGACTGGGAAAAGCGCTTTCCACACTGGGGGCAGCTGTACGGCCTCTCTCCAGTGTGAACTCTTCGGTGTGTCTTTAGCTGGTGGAGGTGTAAAAACTCTTTACCACACTGGCTGCAGCCAAACAGTCTCCCCCCTGGACCAGGCTGTGGGGGCCCAGTGTGGTCAGGAGAGCTAAAGCCATCTGCCAGCCTGTGGTGAGATGTAGTTCCAAAGTCGACAAAACCGTCCTCATAGCACGGTAATGGTTGCAGTTCTCTTCTCATCATTGTTGGGTGGCTCTTACTCATCCTTGCATTGAGCATTTTATCAACATCAGGTATTCCACTGAAGTCAAGGCCTACATAATCTGGCCTCATCTGAGTGTCTTCTCTGGTTTTTGGGCCGAGTGTGGGCTCGTCAACTCCACTTATGTCCAGTTTACACCCTTTAAGTTGGAAGTCAAAATAGCCTGTCTCCTTCCACGCACAGTCTTCCTGTTCCTCTGTTTTCAATGAACCTGAGTCTGTGGGTATCCCAGGCTTAAAGCCAATAAATGAATTAACAGATGATGTGCTGTTAAAAGAACACGACTGACCTGCATTATTTATCAGCTCAAGGTCTGTATGACTAGACAGGGAGCTGTTCTCCTCTTGCAATGACATGACCCTGCTTTGGGTGAAGGTAGGGGGTATGTCAGTCCCTGGACTGTACAGTCCATTATCCTGACATGGAGGCCTATCAGCAAATGGAAGAGGGGTCTTCCGATCACAGCTCTGATCATGAGGGCCATCAGATGATAATGATAGCAAAGATGGGTTTTTTTCACCTTTTCTGGTTGGAGACATATCTGTGGAAAGACACAAAAAATGGACTAGGGTTTAGTGCAGTGAATGGTGGTTACTGCATATAAGACAGCTTTCTTGACCACAAAGCCATCACGTCTATTGTTTGTTTGATTTTCGTGAATTTGGCTAAGACCTATTCACAAAAGCTGAGTGCTAGGAAAGTGGAAATGATGACAGCCTTCTCTGGAATGTTATACATACAAATGTGGTAATGTATAGTGTTGCATGGTAGCTGGTGATTGCAAACTAAGGATTGGCTGTATGTCTCATCATATCACATACTTCAACAATACTAAACAACATAAGGATAATGTGGCAATGAGATGAAGTGATGTAGACTAACACTCCTGATTGATACAGTGTATGGAAATATTATCTGACAGAGTATAAGTAATATATAGGCATACTATACACTTACTGTCATTTATGTAATGTTCATCTTGTTGCTCATGACATCTTATATTTTGTTCAGTCATCTCTTCTTTTACAACTGGAGCCCGAGACTGTCTTGAACTGTTTACAGTCTAGAAATACACAAGATAGGGCTTGCTATTTAGAGATCAGTTGCAATTTCCAAATCAATGTGAAAGTGCAAGATTGTGTTGAGAAGTTTGGAATAAGAAAAACTGTACATTTTCCACATTTATCAATCCAATGTTGCAAAGTCTTTTTTGCTACTTAGGTCATTATTGTGAATGTTTCTCTCACATTTTTTCAAAGGGGTGCACGGAACTACACAGATGACTGCCTAGACTGCTGTGGAAAGCAAAAAATATGTACTTTCCATAACTATACTCCATCAAAATAACGTTAAAGAAGATGCTTATGGTTACAAGGCAAGGTGATGTTCATAGTGAGGCTTTAAAAATCAAGTTGATGTTTAGAAAGCTATTTTGCATTTCCATTTCTCCACAAATTTTGTGCAGCAGGAAACAGTCACATGCCTTTTCTAAGATACAATCCATAACGCAAACGTTTGACATTTGTTCTTGAAAGAAACCACACACCGCTGCAATACTGCTCCGTTGATAGGATGGAAATGCATATTGGTGTACTTAACCTGAAATTATTGCCATATTAGTTGTTACTGACATCCTTTAAACGCTTTACATTGTGGAGCTAAACAAGGTTACCCTTTTGCATAATTGCATGGCGTATGGGTTATGTTTCTTTTGAGTCAATTTTATCCAAGGACTACGTAACAGTTTTGTGACCTATAGGAAAGGCAGACGAGGTGAAATTCTACAAAAGTCTAGGGGCTAGCTGTAGCAAATGTAGGCGTCAATAATTTGTACTTTATCTGGTTGGTACAAACTTTCATAAAATTATCGGAATGATTCCAAACTTGTCAACAGTAGAATGTGTGCAACCATATGAAACCTTTTCTCCAACCATTTCGCAAGGCTGGGAAGAGTTCGGGTTTTCATTTAGGATACAGCTTCCCTCTCCTCCACCAGTCGTCTGACCTGTTCCAACTGAAAGATATTACGGTATTATGCACCAAAACCTTATAAAAGATGACATGTATGTGTGTGTGCTTTTTTCCAGGTGTTAGGCCAATACGTTAAATCCTAAGGTAATCAAGTTACTGAGTCTTTCACAGTTCAAACACTGGGGCACCACATAGCTGTTCTGATTAAGCTCTACACTTAATGATAAGAGGTAGAGGAAAACGATATTACTAAATTTAATTGGGGCGTCCTACCTGTGAAGTCACATGTTTGTTCTGTGGTACTCCTTCGATTTGTGTTTGGAGCTATCCCTTCTGTTCCGCTGTCTACGTCTTGAGATATTAAAAGCTCGATTGATTTTAATTTGCTCTTTAATGACTCGTTTTCTTTCTTGGTTCTGGTCAGCTCCAATAGCAAAACAGCACAACCTTCATTAACCACTTTACAGATTTCTACTACTGCGGCATTTGATAAAACCTCCATTACTGTGGAGATCTGTGAACGAAAATCTATAGAATTAGACATGGTAAAAACAGCACCCAATTTATCCGAGTTGATATGAGCACCACGAAAGAAAAGGCTTACATCGATTGTGCTGACTAGTTCCCGTCTATCCTTTTCTCTTCCGGGTAGCTACTGTGACGAAAAGCTACATTACCGTAGCTCTTTGCAAAAATGCTCTAGAGATAGACGAGAGAAGTGATATTAAAAACAGGCTACAACTTTGCACAAGCTTTATTCTTTTCCGTCAACCATAAATAAAATTAATTGCACGTTATTATTCATTACAATATTAAAAAAGCTTAATTAACATAAATCTAAGCAGGATATATAAAAATAAACAATTATTTTGCTGCATGAATGGCCTGGTGTCTGATAAGATTACTTAAGAATGAGAAGTTTTTTCCACATTGGGTGCAGTGGAAATTTTTTTCACCTGTGTGTACAGTCTGATGAACTTTTAGATTACTGGAGTGAGCAAACTGCTTTCCACACTGTGCACAGCGGAAAGGCCTCTCCCCTGTATGCACTCTCTGATGACGTTTAAGGCTGTACAGCTGGATGAATCGCTTGCCACACTGAATACAACTGTAGGGCTTCTCCCCTGCATGGACCTTCTGGTGCACTTTGAGTTGTTTGACAGTCATGTAGCGTTTTCCACACAGGGTGCAGCTGAAAGACCTGCCCCTCCTCAGTGAGTTCAGGGCAGTAGATGCAGCATTGTCTCCTGAGTCTGTTAGCACCCAGGAAAGATGCTGTGACCCACTGGATGAGTCATCAAGGCCAACACATCGTTCACCGTACGACCCAAGTGTGTTCATCTCCATTTCATAAGGCTCTGAATTAAAGATGTTACCCCCCTCCCTTTGACTGTGTGGATGGCAGCCATTACTTTGATCCCTTGGCCCTTGCATATTTCCATCGTTGTATCCTTGTCTACAGAACTGAGGCTGCTTGTTTGCTCTTAGCATCCGTGTGTCACTGTGCCATTGAGGATGTGTGTTTTGCGTCTCATTAATGGGAGATGGGTCGATTATTATGACATCTGGCTTTTCATCTGAACAGCCTGGGCTCAGCTCACCCATAGTTCCATGGGCCTGTGCAAGGCTGCCTCTGCTGCGGAATGATGAGCAGTCTAGACTTGGCCCTGCTGAACAAGATGGCCAATCAGAATGAATCTGCTGTGACTTGGAAAGAGCCTTTGAACCTGTAAGTTGTGATCTTTGCCTCATGCCATCTTTGCTGCCCTCTGGTTGGATGGCTTTGTCTGACAAATCAACCTCAACAACACGGCAGACATCTGCAGAAACAGATTTAATGTAATCACTGGTGTGTTTTAAACAACTTTTATTTTTACATTTTTATACTATAATTTCACCCCTACTTGCCAAGAGTATTCTTTTGGGTCTCAAGTAATCACTTTCCCCCATACTCACCTTCTGCACAAATTCCTGGTTTATCACGACCGTCACTGGTGTCTAAAGCCTCTTCTGCATTCTCCTGTTTAACTGGTTTGGTTATGGTCTTCCTATCATCCAGGCCTTTATCCTGGAAAAAGAAGTTTTGGGGACTTGATGAAAAAAGAGGCATCAAATAGCTCCACCCAACCCAAGGTAATCACACACAATACAATGCCTTGGACATTGATCAGAAATACCCAATTTATATCTTTCACTGCATGAACTGCTTATTTGTTGTTGTACCCAATTCTAACCTTCTTTCTTTATGGTCAACAGGTCTGATTATAATATATAATGTATAATGCAAATCCTCCAATGCAATGGTGAATGATTTTTGTCATCACAGTTCCCTCCTTTCTACAAACTTGGCATAACACATCAACAAGTGATTATGGGTTTATTCATTGGAGATTTAAAGACCAGGTTAAATGAAAATATACTGGCATAATGTGGTGCTCTTATGACAACTATGATGAGCATGAAGGGAGAAATATGAAGTGTGGCTTATAACATAGAAATGCAACAGATAAACCTTAATCAGTGGCAGATTGGATGCTTTATTTATATAAAATCTAAAAACACATTTACAGCAATCACTAAATCTCTATAAATATCTTCTACAGAAATCAATGCACAAATAAAGCAAGAAAAATAACATTTTAAAACAGTGTTATAAATGCGCTACTAAGACAGTACTAATGCACTTGCTTTTGATGTCTTTTAAGGTTGCTGGGGTGAGAGAACCTGCGCCAGCACAGATGACAACTGTATGGCTTATCCCCTGTATGGACATTTTTGTGCATATGCAGCTGACTTGCGCTCACAAAACTCTTCCCACACAAAAGGCAAGGGAAGGCTCTCACCCTCCTATGGATGGCTTGGTGTTTCTTCAAGTCCTTCTCTGTGACAAACTTTTTTTGGCACCCAGAACACCCATATGGGCGTAGTAGAGTAAAAGAACCTTGCTTTGTGTTCCTAATTCTACTGAGAGGCTCCTCCCTGGCATGTGCTTCAACACCTGGAGAGTGATAGCTTTTGTGTGACTGGGTAAAATTTAGCAAATTCCCCTCCACATGCACACGTTCACCTACAGTTTGGACCGTTACTGGGGTAGCCCCGGAGGTCTGAGGATGGCTTGGATCCAAGGAGGAGCCTGTAGGGACATACTGTGGCTCCATGAAATTCTGTCTATGTAAATCAGATTGCTGTATACTAGCACTGATATAACCTTGAGCTTTACTGTTAATTTCCTGCATGGGATCTGTCCTTTTCTCATTAGTGGGCAACGCATTCTGCCTCCAACTGGTATTACTCTGTACAGAGAGCCCTGGTGTTTCAGGCTCCACTACAATCACATCTGGCTGCATTTCAGAAGCTGTAGAACAAGAGTTACTTAAGCTATAACAATTACCAGCTGCAGGTGTTCTTTCTATGAGACATAAGGTGCCTGTTTCAGTGGCTTGACAAAGAGATGAAGTAGGGACTCCCAAATCTGTCCACTCTTTATTTAAGGGGAACGCTGAAGGACTTTGACTGTTATTGACTGATTGAGCAGTGCTGGCATGGTTCAGTCTTTTAGTACTGTGCTCAGATCCAGTGTGCTGCAGACTGTGCTTTAGCCCCTCAGACTCAGCCTCTGACTTGTGGAGGGAGTCTGATCCACTGACCTCCACATCTGAATGTCTGGTCCTGGGTTCCACTGGGACTGCAGAAGGCAGGAAGTGTGCATCAACATCATACGCATTTTCATGACAAGGACCAGATTCTGCAATGAGAGGAAATATGCTTCCAGTATAGACTTTGTGACATCACATTCCATAGCACTCTGCCCTGTGTATAGACAAGTGGACTACAGTATATTAAATGCATCATTTTAGCTGTTGGGTCAAGTCTCCAAATGGTCTGCCTTAAACTTCTTACCCCTGTTATCAGTCTCCTGATCGAGGCTCTTTGGTTCATCTGGCTTTTCTTCCTTGATAATCAACAAATCTGGCTCTCCCTCTTCCATGTCCTCTGACTAGAAGTAAAATGATCAAACACACTTTAATATATATCTGTACATTGTTCAGCTAGTACACAGTCTTGTTACACACCAAATCCACATACAAATCTGAAGAAGCTCACAAAGGGGACCGCCCACTTACCCCTTTGCTGTTGTCAAGTACATGAGAGGACTTTTCTATCGGCAGCTCTGTGGGTGGCCTGGGTGCACGTACATCCAAATTTCTGAAGCGATTCTTCACAGTCAAACCTGCTGCTGATTAAAATAAGTAATAAAAACAAATGTAATATCAATATCATATTTATTGGAAAGAGATCCAATGTATGCATACAGTCAAGCACAGCTCAATCTTTCAATTTTATAAAGCTGTTGACCTTTTTTGAACAAACGCAGGACACTCTGCTCAATGATGTTTATGCATTCTAGTTTGCCTTCCCAAAACTACGATCTAATTTAAATGGGATACTCTCTGTTTTTAGCTTGTCGGTGTGAGTAAAGCTATTCCGTTTGTACGCCTTAAATCTATTAATTACTCAAAACGTTTTTAACAACTGCCACGACAGACCAAACTTTACCAACACAATTTATCATAAAAATGACGCACATTCTATCCAGATATGTTATACAGCCTGTAACCCCATGCTAACAACTGTTTACATACACATTTAGGCCACATCCATGTATCGTGCAAAATCTGATGGGCTGTTCACGCCGCGCTATGGCTTACCAGAGGTAGTCCTCTCTCTGTTTTGTCTGTTCAGTAATTGCACACCATGGAATCGATTCAAAAGGGCTCCGTCTTGACATCTTCGTTCTGCACGGAGTTTGGCTATCTGAAGCTCCATCAATTTTATTTTTCTCTTTAAAAATTCGTTCTCTTTGTGGTTCTGAGACATCTCCAAATGAACGACGGCGTAGCCATCGTCAACAACTTTACATATTTCTGCCACGGCTGCGTTCGCCAGGACCTCCATAATAGAGGCTATTTGCGCCTGAAAATCAATAGAATGAGACATTGTAACCTCTGTCGGACTCAAGAACTATTTTTCACCAAGAGAAAAACGACAACGGTGAAGCTAAGAAAGCTTAGCCCTTGTTTTCGCTTAATCCCAGGCTGCGGTGGGAGGTGGTGTGTCAGTGGTGACGTAGGGGCTTCCTTTTTTATTACCACGAATGTTGTAAAAGACGATGCCATCACACTATTGGTGCCGCACACATCAAAAAGCTTTGACATTATTTTAACAAAAATACAATAACTACTGTATGTGGCAAGAAAAATTAAAAACACATCCTATGTTTGAATACTGGCATCTTCAACAACAATGCTACAGCCCATATTTTCACCCATGAAATTTCCATATCAGACAGCGGTTTGACCTTTGTGACCTGCTCACTGCTCCGAGCCTGCAGGTTGCCAGGTACAAATTTAACCAGCAGACAAACAGCATGATGCAGTCTTGAAAGCAAGCAGTCTAGATTAGAAACTATACACTTATACCTTAAGCCTCAGCATTCATTCAAGAACATTTTCAATACATTGACTCTATAGGCACTATATGCATCACACATGTAGTCGTTTACACTATACACACATCTTCAACATGCAGTTTCTATACATAACCTTAGAGTTTGCAGTTTCTTTTATCCCTCTAAATACAGTGGGAACTTTTAAAATTCTAACTTCTAGATTTTTTTGGAAACCCTTAAGTTTGTCATGTAATGAATCACTTACAATTCAACTACTTTTCATAAATTACAAATATATAAGATGCATCACCAACTTACAGTGCATGGCCGTTGTTGCTTGTGATTCTCAAAGTTTGATGTTATGCATACATTCTGTATGTTTGTGAATTGTACCGATATTGGATTGCAAATCGGCTGTGTCTTGAGTCAGACAACAAAGGAATTTTGGAAATCAACTCCTGTTTAATACTTTAACTTTGGAGCATCAACTGTAGAATGCTTTAGTACCAGCACCTATGTAAAAACATTCAAGCTCCTTTCAGCTACGTTTATGTTGTAACTGCATGTTCTTTTTTGCATATAGCACAGTATTGACAGAGTTCCAGAAGCCAAGCCCAAAGTAATAACACAAACTCAATTTTAAAAAGCCCATTTTTTATTAGTCTTAATTTGTAACATAAGCTACTATTTTATACAGAGAAATAAAATAAGAGAATACTTGATATATATTCTACATTAAATTAACTTATTTTAAAACTACCCACAACTCCCAAAATACAAAGGAAAAACCTAAAAACAAATTCCTAATATCTTGTATGAGGACAGGTGTCACGTTTCTAAAAGCAAAAACATTTCAAGTAAATGTAGCCATTTTCCTGGGATGGGGCGGGGGGGGCAGGCTCTTCACCTCTGTAAACTTACCCTTTTGAAGGTTTGGTCTCAATTCCAATGCATATATTGTCCAAATAATTACATTTCTACACACAAGACTGTTTACTACCTGGCTGCTTGGCATGAGCTGTAAAAAGAACACATTCTCAGTCTCTGTGCACAGATCTGGCTCTATAACTAGCAAACAAACACCACTGGTCGAACAACAATATCAACAACAACCTTTTGCCGGAAACTCAACTAGTTTTTTCAATGCATGTTTCAATAAGGAAAAACATGTGACAGACAAAATGAGATGTGACAAATCAGCCATGAGTCTAATGGCTAGGGTACAGAATAAACACTGGTGCTGCTAACTCCTGAGGCTACAACCTTTCCTCTGGTGTCTAATGAGGCTGCCCTGTGTCGTATACCACCTGCCACAGGCAGCACAACTGTGGGTTCGTGTCTGGCCTGTGTGGATGCTCAGGTGCCTCTTCATGTGGCTGGATTGCGTGAAGTGGCGGCCACAGTGGATACATCGAAAGGGCTTTTCACCTGTGTGCACACGCACATGGTTTGTGAGCTGGTGACGATGTGAAAAGCGTTTTCCGCAACGAAGGCAGCCGAAAGGCTTTTCGCCTGTGTGCACACGCTCATGACGCTTAAGGTGTGCCATCTGGAGAAAGACTTTACCACACGACAGGCAACGGAAAGGTGGGTTGCCAGAATTCCCTGATTGAACCCTGCCATGTTGAGATCCTGCAGCCTGGTTCGCCAGGTGCACTTGAGTGAAGTGTTGAGGTACTGGGAGCATTTCACTCCTATGGTTTAAGGGAGGGCATGTTACATTGGAAGCACTTGGGCTGTTGTTGATAACACTTCCATGGTCTGTTATGTTCCAGTCTGAACTCATGTCTGTCTCCACTTTAATAGGCACTGAATCAACAAGTACCAAATCTGGCTCCCAGTCTATAGAACCAGCTGAGAGCAGACAACTTGTGGCATTATCAGAAGTACTTATATTTGTGGAAAAAGTGCCATGGTCCAAATTTGCTTTAGATGTCTTAGCCCCTGACTTTCTCTGTTCCTGAGTCCAAGGTAAAGGATCTTCTACGGACTGACCAGCTTCTTGCCAAGTCCTGAACCGGGAATCATCTTCTAATTCCCTCTCTGCTGCTGTGTTCTGCTGCCAGATGTGAGGTTGAGGCTGAGAGTGACCGGTCCTGACTACATCTGATTTCAGAGAGAGTGTCATCTCTTCTGTTGTTACACCTTCAGATGAATTTAAACTTTCACCATGGTCATCATCTTCCACTGCATTTTCTGAAATAAAACAAACCAAAAATTAATTACATATAATGGACTAAGGAAGTGATAATGGACATGCACAAAGTCATTTGGGTGTGTGATCCAAGTTGTTAAACACATTATGATTTTTCCCCATTTGTCATGGCTTACCTCTCGAAAGGCAGGATGTGTTGAAATCTGCAGTGCTATCTTCAGCCTTGACAATTGCCTGTTTGTTTACACCTGGTGACTACAATGTAGTAGGGTTAAATTAGACATGTAATTGATTTAATTTAGTCACTTTTTTAATGGTAGAGTAGGTCTTAGGTCTTTATCTTACCTGCTGTTGGCCATGAGTAGGTCTGCTCATATTATTATGCAAGGACTGTTTCTTAGTGTCGTTCTGATTTTTTAACATAGAACCATGTTCCACTTCCACTTCTGGTTTTGAATTGTTACTGTTCTCTGCAAACAGAGCAACTTACAAGAATGAAGTGACTCCAGTAATGTTAACACCATAAACATTTTACTTTGCAGTAGGTTTACTAAGGAAAGCAAACAGACTTTAGATTAATTAAAACCACAGTCCAGGAAGGACTTAATTAGCTAAAACAGGCCCTCATCTGGATTCAGATCACACCATGACCGGACTAGACTTTGAGGATGTAACTTTCAATGTTGTGTTTTCTTTTTGTAATTTGGTGGATTTAATGAGCTGTAGTTCTCAAAAAAGAGAGCGTAATACATCTGGGTAATAGTCTGGAAACATTTAATTCTCCCAAGAACACCATCAATACTCACGGAAGCTTCGAATAGGGTTGAAGATTCTGCTCCGCGTGTGGAAGCCGGATGATGAAAGTCTTCCAAAACCCTGTGCTGGTGGTCCATGTCTCTCCGAACACACGCGCCGACAGCGGAGTCTGGTCATGTGCAGTTTTTTCTTCAGGGTGTCGATCTCGTTCTGACTCTTTGAAATTTCGAGGCGCAAAACGGCGTATCCATCGTCCACTACTTTGCAGATTTCGGACACTGCCGCGTTGGCCAAAACCTCCATAATAGAGGCTATCTGTGTGTGGACTTCAACAAGGTTAGACATTTGTGAGGACATTTACTTTCTATCAAGGCTACTTGTGCACCGATGTCAGCTGTAGAATGTAAACACACATTCGAAGGAATCGCAGAAGTACTTCCGGTTGAACATCGAAAGTATCAAAATAAAAGATCAAATTAAAAGACTCAGACAAATGCGCTTCTCTGACAAAGCAGGCGAACCACGGCGAGGTTTTTAAACGGTCTATGGCGAAATACATTTACAGTGCAAATCTATTCACACATGTAGTGGCCATAGTAGCCTTTTAAAAACACATTTTAAAAACGTTGACTTAAAATATTTCCATTAATTATGCGCTTTGAGATTTGTATTCAGTACGTTGTAGAATAATAATATTGATAATAATAATAGACCTGCGTCATTATAATACTGTAAAGGTTATCCCATATCTGACCCGTTTTTATGTCTATAGGCGTTTATAGCACACCGGCATCAGCATATTAATAAAATATTATTCTAGCTCAATTCTGTGATTTTTTTCCAGGATTCCTATCCTATTTTCACCTTTCATTTCTAATCACCTGCACCTGATACCTCCAACCCAAACTTGCTAGTATTTTCCCATCCCCCAGCTGTTCTGGCAATTATCAAATTTATGTTTGGAAAGTTTTAATAAAACACACAGTAATGTTCACTTTTTTGTTACAATAAAAACAGTTGTGTGGCAGTGATAGGCAACATTCATTATCCAACATATGCAGAGACCCTTGACCATAACATGTGCAAGTAATGAAATACTTTTTACAGATATTTATGAAGAATTAATAAGTATACTGAACCCCCTCAAAAAATACAATTTAACTTTCTTATAATGCATTAGAAATCCTCAGGATCTGTTTCACTATTCCTGATGTTTTTTCAATACCTAAGGGAGTTGACAGAACATTCACTACTAATGAAGCCAAACCACAAGCCTTGGACAAACACATTGCAAACCAACCCAAATCAGTTAAAACTGTCTACCAAAATATCTATTGATACCTCCAGACATTACAAATTCATTAGACTTTACATGTATGTTTCATGTACTTTGTAGGTAACTACATTCTGCAATCCAGTCTTTTCTCTTTAGATTCCAGGGGCATGTGTCCAGTCAGGCTTGGGTCACCAAGGCAGCTCTTCAGCTGGTGATTCACCAAGCTTATCTTATAAGCAAATACCTGCCCACAGCCCTCACAGCTGAAGGGCTTTTCACCTGTGTGAATCTTCATGTGAGTCTTAAGGTTGGATGACTGGTTAAATGTTTTGCCACACTGACTACACCGGAAGGGTCTTTCTCCAGTATGAATGCTGACATGTTTTCGAAGGTTGCTGGAATCTGAGAAGTGCTTTCCACAGTGTGAACACCGGAATGGTTTCTCCCCGGTATGAATGCTCTGGTGCTTTTTGAGACTGGAGGCCTGGGAGAAGCTTTTACCGCAGAGAGGGCAAATGAAACCCCGCTGTCCAGAGTGCGTTTGTTGGTGCTCTGTCAGGCTGCTGGCACTTGAGCAGACCTTGCCACACGTCTTGCAGACAAACCATTGTTTCTGTTGTCTCTGCTGAGTACTGGTGTACTCCAGAGTAGTGGAAAGAGCACTCAGTGAGGGCATATCACCAACAAGGGATGATTCAGCCTCTCGACTTCCTGCTGTTCTGGACATTTCGGCTGCATGTCTGAAGCCATCAGCATGATAGAGCTTCTCTTGGTGAAGGTCTGCTGCTGGAGTGTAGGAAGATGTGGAGCTGTCTGTTTTGTGGAAAACCGAGTTGATAGGATGAAAATTATTGAAGGAGTCCATCTCATGATCAGGGTTAAATGAAGAACTATGGCTGACTGGGTTGTGGGTGCTTGTATTAGGTACTGGTGCTCCTCCGTCTTGTGTTGAGTGTGTCTCTGAGACTACAGCCCTTCTGTTGTATTCTGCTTTTGATTCTGTGTTTTTACAGGAAACAAAATTCCAGATATGACATACATCAGACTGCATAAGCAAGGATGGACTAATCTATTTACACAAATAACCAACATCAAGTCATCTACTCAACTCAAGTCTAAGCTGTGTATATAGGTCTCATCCAAAAGTGTCACTGGCTGGAGTCAAACCATAAAACCATCAATCTATTTTCATTTCTTACCTTCGAACTTAGAGGACTTATCATCTTTGATATAGGTCTCCAGGCTCTCATTTTTAATGCATTCATCTTTGTCAATATCAGCGCACTGAAATACAGGACAAATTCACAGATATGTGATGTACACACACCAACTTCTACCCAACTGAACTTCACGATTCACTTTACAAGCATGACCATACAACAGTGTATTTGCATTAAATCATGCAAATTACTACTGATGTTGATAATTGTTCTAGTTACCAATGTAAAGACAAAAGAGACTTGTGCTCATGTGTCAGGGTAAACCCATGTGAACACATAAATTCCTAGAAAGCGTGTAGATGTAAACAGTGGTAATCCTGCCTGACTGACCTCCAGGTTTCTGCACTCCAACATTTGCTGTAGCATGTCTGGCGTGTGGTGCTGAGGATCCACTGATTGATCCTCGAGTGTTGGCCCTGTAACATATCATACCAACTCAATCAGTATAATTTCAGAATAAGAAAAATGCCTTCTGTTCAAAGCAGTTGTTCTGTGTCTGTATAAAGTTACCTTCCAGGTTTACTGTGTCAGATATCCTTTCTTCTTTCACTATTAAAACCTCAGTCACTGCACCTGTGTGATCAGACTAACACGCACACATGACATTGACTTTGATTAGAGCCAAAATCAGCAACTGGGCTATTGCACAAGTCAATTAACAACAACACTTTATGTACATTTAGTTCACAACCTGTAGTTTTACAGTGTATCCATCATATCCACCCCAAACCCCATAGATTGTTTTCTTACATAATACTACACGATGTCAAAATCAAAACAACTTTTGGAGTGTTTTTTCCAGTTTATTATAAATTATAAGACTTACGTACCCTGACCTTCCATTAAATGCTTGGTTAAAGCACCTTTGACAGCAATGAAAGCTTTATGGCTTCTTGGGACCAGTGCAAAGCCATTTTCAGGTCTCCTTTCAGTGTGTAATAGTGTTTCACTTCCATCCTATCCTTTACCTGGTTACACCTCCATCTCTTGTCCATTCCTACAGCATGATGCTGCCACTAATGGGTTTGTATCGTGTTTATCATGATATTATTATTATCAGGGGCGAATCTAGGGTTTTTTTAGGGGTGCCAAGGCACCCCCGTGAAACTTCACGGCACCCCCTGCCAAAATGAATACAACTCCAACATTTATAAATGTACTAGTTCGCTTATTTAATGAGAAGTATTGCGTGTCTAAGCACTGGGGACCGGGCACCCCTAAAGACCAGATGCTAAAATCGCCCCTGATTATTATTATTATTACTACTACTACTACTACTTCTACATGTTTGTGTGATTTTTGAACTTCCTCTTGGCTGCGATCCACCTTTCTGCCTTCTGTCTGGCCACTCCACTAATGAGCTGACTGGTGAAGTGCTGCTGATAGTCGTCATTTTGCAGGATTCTTGCATCTCTTCAGAATTAAATAACCAAATCTTTTTATCCTAGTTGAAATACTTGTTTGAGCGGACACATAAAGGTATTAAAATGTCTTGAGTTAAAAACCTGCCATCTGGCATGTTAGTTATGTCTTAATAAATTCAATTTACCACTGATTGACTTTGATGTAAGTGTAGAGGCATCTATGAAGTATGAAATAGAAGTATGTAGCAGTACTAACTGAGCATATGGGTCTGATAGCCTATGAACATGACAGGCAGAGATCATTTCTATATAAACAAAATAAATGACACTTAAAACCTGCAGTGGTAGGCACAACCTCCGCAATGCATTGTACGTTTTTGAACATTCTTCATCACCAAAAGTAAACATTTTCATTTGCAAATATTTTCGAGACATCAGTCATCCGCTTTCTTCACGTACGTTTACTCCATCTTCACTGTTGGATCCAGGCGTTCTATCCATTTGAACTTCCACAGCTTCGTTTACAGGACTGCCTGATTAAAAAAAGAAAAACTGTTCTGAAAAGGAATGCTTACAAAGGGCGCCATAAAAACAACCCGTGTCATAAATGGCATAGAATTACATTAAGCCAACCTCTGTTTTTGTGATAAGTTATGGACATCACACAGGCTACTATTTTACGTCGCTTTTCCGCCTCCATAAGCAAAACAAACAGGCGTTCATTGGTGACTCGCTCCAAACTTACCTGATATCCTGGTTCTCTTTCTCGGCGGTTTCTTTAGAGTTATTTTGCAAATCTGATTAATTGGTAAAGGTCTATCACGATTGCATTTCGACCCATAATTCCTCTCAGCCTCGAGTATCTGTATCTTTCTCTTTAAGATATCATTTTGTTTGCGACTTTGGGATATTTCTAAGTGTAAAATAGCATAGCCATTCTCCACAACTTTGCAGATTTCTGCAACAGCGGCATTGGCAAGGTCTTCTATAATACCAGCTATCTGGGTCTGAAAGCCAACGTTGGACATTTTCTAACTAACGATGAATTTCTTACAAGCAAAAAGACCCTGTTTATAGTTCTTCCACTCGTGGCCTGTCCGTGGATGATGGTTTTCTTCAGCAATTGGCTTACGATGCACTTCCGTGTCGTCCAGTCGTCAAAATAAAAGTAGCCTTTTTCACACAGTCCTGTTCTCTGGGTCGGTAGATGATTTTACTGACATCCATAAATAAGTTGAGATGTTGGTCAGAGAAATGTATGCAATTTTTTTAAATTATGTACCGTGAATTCAATTCGACACAGGTAGAATTTAACCAAGTTGTAGAAGCATCTCAAGTAATCCATGAATAAAAGTGGTTCTGGACACTGTATCAGTATCTACTGCACTCTGTTAAAGGCACTAAACACTCTCAAGTCACCCATGACCTTCATTTAGGACCTAATGTGATATGGAACCAGTGGCGGCTGGTGAAAAAAAAAATTGGTGGGGCTGATGTGCCAATAGATTTCCCTGCTTAGTCCAGTGTAAGCACTCAAAATAACAAATAAATAATCTGAAAATGAGTACAATTCCACAATAATACTTTAATTCCAGGTTAAGTCCAGTTAGGCTCCATTTATGCTTTGGACAGCAAATACAAATCGTTTTTCACAAATTTAAATATAGTGCAAATACAATACAATTTTTATACAGATTAACTGTGCATGTGTGTTTACTACAGTTACTAAACTAACAATAACAAAAACAAAACAGATTTAGTCCTTGCATCTCCTCTGTCCAAACTGCAGAGGAGATGCAGAATTGTTACAAAACCATCTTGAACCAGGCTAATGGTAACAGCAATAAATACCGTCGGCTATATTAAGCCTAAAAGAAACACCAATGGTTTATTCTATCATCTTGAATTCATAAAAACACACCGTCAATATCCGATGAGCAAAAACACCTCCGACTACGTTACATTAGGCTCCCCCATTCATTCATTCATTCTTGTTTACATGTGACGTCACTGGCCATGAACTACTCCGTTGCCTTGGCAACGATAAACTATATAAGTTGTCCCCTCATTGCGAGTTCAAAAGCAACACAGAACTTTACACAATCAATAATCTTACATAAAATGTGCCGGTTTTTGTCCACCTCTTCGTTGTGCCCCCTTACAGCAATTCGATGGCCATCATCTAGCTGCATTGCTATGCTAATCCCTCCGACCATAGCTAGCTTGACACAGTTTTCCATGTGAATTCTTGATCCTTCATGTTTCTTCATGCGTTCGGACAGGTGTTTTAAGCCGGTTTGCACAGACTGTGTCCACGTCGAATCACACTTGTCACTTTTAAACAGGATGCAGGGGAAACAGAAAAGTGCTTTGGCTATCCCACAGCCTGTTAGCCACGATTTTCATTCGAACCAACTCCTGCTAAAAGTCCTATTGTAGGATTTATCTTTTTCTTTAGTTGTCTGGGTGATGTTTATTTCGGGCCTGTCGGGTCCCAGCTCCTTAGCATGGACTTTTTCGGCCATAGTGCTTCTTGGAAAAGGGTAGTTTAACAAAGGTCTCACCGAATTTGGTGGAAGCTGCTCAGTCGTCGTCATCGCCACCATCGTCTCTCAGTCTGTAACTGATCTAAGGTTGATCTAACGTTAACTGACGTAAGACGTTACGTTTAGCCAATCACCATGTCCTAGGGGCGATTTTTCTAGCGCCCCAAGACCATTTTATTCGGCGATGCTGATAGGCTGATAGGAATAATATTTGTAAAATCTTTCCCTAGCAACCACACAGGATTGGCTATTTCGCTACACTTCAGGGGCGCTAGAAAAATCGCCCCAAGAACGGAAACAGTACAACTATGTCGGTGGAAATTCACTGTTGAATAAGAGTCATTTAGTGGAAATGTTGTTTGAATAATTCAGATTACATGTAGAGACACACAAATAATTAAAACCGACATTGATTACAAAAAAACATTTATTTTTAGTATTATACATTTTATATTTTTCCTCTCCTCTTTGGGAGGGCGGCGCCCAATCGCCCCCTATGGGCCAGCCGCCACTGTATGGAACTCATCAAAGTGTTTTCTATTTCTCAGTAGGCCTACTGTCTGTCAGATAAAACTATGAAGTGAGCACCAGGGTGCATAGCAGAAATAGGAAAGTAATGCATTTAAGTAGCCTAATGCATTTAAAGAATATGACATATTAAAAGAATACGACACACACACACACACACACACACAGGTAATTTTGCATTCGATTTAATCATATTTTTTCTTATTTACAGGCGCTCTTCCGTTAAAGTGTACTTATGCCTTATTTTAACATCTATATAAGCTCTGTGTGACATGTTAGAAACATAGCAAACAAAGCATGTTATGTTAAATAAATACTTCTTTTCGAGATGCCCTGACTTGGTTGAATTTTTTCTTCCTGGAAATGTCAGATATTTTAGCAGTATTTGAAATTCTGTTTTGTTCCATTTGAAATTATTTAAATAAAATGTGACATACAGCTTGGATGATGAGCTGATCAGTCGTTGGATTATTCAAATATAACAAAGCCTTGATTTGTAACTGCAATGCCTCATGCCATGCACAACTGAAAGGATGCTGTTTACTGTTCGACCAACATATTCACAAAATTAAGCTTAAAAACACAACACAAAAAATTCCATTGACTGCTAAGCAAGCATATCAGACTTTCTTTATGTTTAAATTGATTTTGTGGACTACATAACATATGCTCAAAGGTTGCGGCAGGGGAATTTGCAACATATACTCATTACCTGGACAGGCTGAAAGGAGGTGTTCCTTTTTATCCCCTGACCTCCTCTGACACGTTCAGACATATCAAAGTATTTTATTCAAAGAATTGCATTAAGAGTCAATGTACATTACATCTCCAAGGTCTTCATGTACATCCCATGGTACATCCACATCCTCCCCCTAACATTTCAGCACATTTCCACGTGATCATGACGAAGTGTAATAATGTAGGTGTTTAAAATGTTTGCCTTCCCACAGTTGGAAGGCATACTCACACTGTACAGGTTTATTTACAGATTGCTTTAATACTCTGTCAAGGTAGAATTTAACAATGCCCTCATGCCCCCAAAAGCAAGCCAATGGCGACAGTAGCAAGGAAAAACTCCCAGAGTTAGGAAGAAACCTTGGGAGGACCCAGGCTTTTGGGGGACCCGTCCTCCACGGGCTGGCGCTGGGACAGCAGATGTTTGAAGAAGCTGAAACAGGAAATGTTGACCACATTAGTTTCATATCATCATAAGTTTTTCTCCAGACAGGGTGATACACCTGTCGAGATGCCATGGATCAAATGAATGGTTGTTTTTATATCTCACCAAAGTTACTGTAAGTTGTTTATGCAGGACAAAGACCAAATATTGTCTGAAACAACCATCATTTACATATGCATCTAACTCTTCATATTTTTTATTTGTACCTTTCAGTTAAGAGAGTTCCCACTGGGAATGAGACTGAGAATTTCACAGGAATTTTCTCCAAACTGCTCCTCCAAACTGTTGCATGATACCCATGTTTGTTTGGGCAGGACACGTTTAGTGTGAGCCTACATGGACAGAAGGCAAAAATCATTTAGAAAATTTACACCAGACTACAGACAGTCCAATAACTATAATTTCATTAGTCAAACAGTCTTACAGCAGCAAATGGTTCTGGCATGATTTGAGCCAGATAGTGGTATACAGAACCTGTTCCATGGATCTTACTCTTTGCTCCCAGTCCAGGTCACTACTACAATTTTTAACAAGGATATCTGCCTTACCTCGGTTACAATGGCCTGACAATTCTCATGCAAACCGTATATGTGAAAGAGTTCACATAGTATTTTCTGTGTGTATGATGGCAGCAGTTCCTGTGAAGATGCTCTCTTCCCCCAGGGAACTCCTTGGTGTTACTTTTAGCTTCTTTTGCACCACTAAACATGAACAAAAGCATATCACTGTTTTTCATTTATTCATTTTGAGCATTAAGACATGAGTGACTTCTAGAAATATCTTGCCTGACCAGCTGAATTACTGACCTTTTCTCCTACCAGGACTTCTTGGGGTCCTCTCATTTTCCATTAGTATGTTGTGTTGATGCTGCTTGGGCTGACCATTGTCTTCCTCAGCTCAAGCAGCATGTTCTTTCTCCATTCTCCTGCCTCCTGCTCAGCAGCGCTTACTCTCTCCTTCTCCTCCAGCTGCTGTCTTTCCAGCTCCTCCACTCTGTAGATGTTATCAATCCTCCATTGGACCCACATTGCCTTGGCCTCAGCTTCCTTCTTCAGTTCTGCCTTTTGTCTTTGGTGCAGGCGCAATTTTAAATTGTATTCCTCCTTCAACTCCCTCTCTACCTGCTTGGCAAAACTTGGTCTGAAAAGGTTAGCCACAGCTCCTGGTACTGCCCTTATTTTGTCACACAGCTTATTCCATTTGGCAATTCTTTTCATGCACCTCCTGTTGTTTTTACATTGCCTTCCTTCAAATTTCTGCCATATCTTCAAGTTCTTATTTTCTTCTTTCTGCCTTTTCCCCTCCATTTTCTGCTCCTTTCTTTTCCTTTTCTCCTCCTTGGAAATCTTCTCCCCCTGTTCACCAAAACATGGCCTAAAAAGTTTGGCCACAGCTTGGCAACAACGCCCTGGTCCTGCCCTTACTTTGTTACAAAGCCTATTCCATTTCTCAATTCTTTTCGTCCACCTCCTGTTGTTTTTACAAACTCTTTCTTCATATTTTGTCATTATCTTTAATTTCCTATTTTCTTCTTTCTCCAGTTTTTTCTGAATTTTCTGCTCCTTTTCTTTCTTTTTTTCCTCCTTATAAATTCTTAGAATATTCGCTTTTTTCTGTTTTCTTTCCATGGCCAGCTCCTTCTTAAAGTTTTTCTCCTCTTCCTTCTCTATTTTTTTTTGCTCAGCAAGTTTCTGTTTCTCTTGCTTTGCTTTTTCCTTTTCCGTTTGTTTTTCTTTTTTTTCTTCCTCTTTCAGATGCATTTTGTAGTCTTTGAATAATGCATTCAGGATGCCTGCCTCACGTTTGAGTGCATCCTCAACACGCTTCTGGCCCTGTTCAATTTCTTTCTGTTGTACTTTCAGGTCTTCCTCCATCTTTCTTTTCTGATCTGCCAGCATGGTTTTCTTGTTGCTTTTATAATCTTTCTTATTACTTTTCAAGCAATGTTTTTCCTGTTTTGACCATGACTTTGCATCCATTTTAAGTTCTTTCATCATCGCCAATTTCATTTCAGTGGCCATTATGCAATATTTCAATTCTTTAATGGGGCATGTTGGGTCCTCCTTTTTAAAACTGCCATGGTTTTCATTAACCTGGTTCTCGTTAGTCTTCAAATCTTCATCTGAAGCCTGAAACAGTGCAAACAAATTTAGAAACATTATTATTATTATTTTGTCTGAGATCATTTTACTCACTCATTGACTTCAGAGTTAGCTGCATGTGAGAGCAGTTTAGTGAAACAGTATAGTCTTACTTAGAAATGTTTTAGAATAACAATAATAATTTAATTTGTAAAGCACTTTACATTTAATATACCTTGGTTAGTTTCATGTATCACTTAAAACATCAAACGTTATGATCCCATTAAAGGTCTCATACCACATTTAGCAGATCAGCTGGAACTTACGCTGGCAGGTGGTGACTCACTCCTTGAAGAGGAAGAAGATTCAAGGGCAAAGGAGGATGTTGATCCATCATCACATGAGGCAGGTGAGGAACAGCCTGTTGGCGTGCTCCCAAAGCTTTCCTCGCCTCTCAGGGTCTTTAGGATCCTCACCAGGACTGACTCACCTCCTGACTCCACCCAGTTCATGCTTAAAATCCTCCTCTCATGGTTCTCCCTCCTCATTTCCACCTCAGCTGCAAGGCCTCTGATGTCCAGATTGGATAACTCCAATGTTTGCAGCTTTCTTTTCCAAATTTCTGGAGTCAGGTTCATAATTTTCCACCCTCTCTCCATCACTTTGACCCTGTTCTCATATAAATGAGCAGGATCTAGGGTGGACTGCACACCAGGAAGATGGATTGACTGGTGTGCTTCATTGTTATTTGGCTCATGAGGTGGCAGACTTTTTAAGCTCTCCAAACATAGGCTCATCGGAGAGAGCTTTACTGGTTTAAGGCCTCTTTTGGCCATGTGGGTGGACAGTGATACATTCGGATGTACCCGATTCCGCCACATCTTGAGATCTGAGGTAGAAGATTAAACAAGTCATAATAATATCCATAATTAATCACAAAGAGAAGGAGAGGGTTGAATTCAAATGTGCAAAGTAAAAAGTTAATAATGTTTTTGTACATTTCTAAAAACAACATCAATCTTATATTATTATGACCAAGATACGTTTTATGAGACAACCTACTGTGTTGTAGCCTGTTGTAGTATTAAAACAATATTTCGCTGTGCAGTATGTGTTCTATGTCCTCTTCCAATATTTGCTGTGGTGAACTGAGCTTTTGAAAGTAGTTGTATGTACACTGCTGTGACATTCCATGCCGGAACATTATGACATCATAATGACACTATGGTTCATTCTTTTAAGTGGTCATAAAAATATATTACACACTGTGCTGTGACAACATATTAAACATGTTAAAAAGGTTAATCGTAAGATATGTTGTTGTTTTGGATAATACATAAAATGTGTATAAATAACCTAAATGGCTGTTACAATCAAGTCATACAATATTGTTACAATCCAATAAGGAACTGATGTGAGTGGTACTCAAGTAGAAAATGTGCAGATTAATCACTAATTCACTGAAACATAAAGACAGCCTACTACTGTGTTGTAGATTATTATATTTCTATCACACATATGCTTATGTCCTTACCCCACATTACTAAAGTTGGCTTATATACAAGGTTGTGACATCAACATTTGAGCAAGCAAATGTCTCATGTTGTCTAAATCAATGTTCTTTTTAAATGATATCTATCAGTATAAATAAATAAATCATTAGGCGCAGAGGAATTAGCTGAGCCTCTCCAACACCTCTTCAACAGGAGTCTGCAGACAGGCAAGGTCCCCACACTGTGGAAAACTTCTTGCCTGATACCTGTACCAAAGAAAGCACACCCGAAAGAACTCAATGACTACAGACCGGTTGCCCTAACCTCACACTTAATGAAGGCCCTTGAGCGGCTGCTGCTGCTCAACCATCTGAAACCCCAGGTTCGCCATGCACTGGACCCCCTGCAGTTTGCCTATCGGGAGAGTGTGGGAGTAGAGGACGCTATCCTGTACCTGCTGCACAGGGTACACTCTCACCTGGACAAAGGAGGCAGTGCTGTGAGAATCATGTTCTTTGATTTCTCCAGCGCTTTCAACACCATTCAGCCACTTTTGTTAAAGGACAAACTGCTGCGGATGGGAGTGGAGCCTAGTCTGGTAACCTGGATCACAGATTACCTCACTGAACGGCCCCAGGTTGTCAGACTGGGGAACTGCTCATCTGAGACTGTGATCAGCAGCACAGGGGCGCCACAGGGAACGGTGCTCTCCCCAGTGCTGTTTACTCTGTACACCACTGATTTCAGCTACAACTCAGAGACTTGTCATATGCAGAAGTTCTCTGATGACACTGCAATTGTGGGGTGTATCAGGGATGGACAGGAGGGGGAGTACAGGGACCTCGTGGAGGAATTTGTTGGGTGGTGTCGGACTAATCAACTGCAGCTGAACACCACCAAAACCAAGGAAATGGTGGTGGACTTTAGGAGAACCACCCCACCACTGGAACCTGTCTCAATTGATGGGGTAAATGTTGAGGCAGTCTGCACATACAAGTACTTGGGGGTACTCCTTGACAATAAACTGGACTGGTCTGCTAATTCAGATGCCCTATACAGGAAGGGGCAAAGCAGGCTGTACTTCCTGAGGCGACTGAGGTCCTTCAATGTCTGCAACAGACTGCTGCTGATGTTCTACCAGTCTGTTATGGCCAGTGTGCTCTTCTATGCTGTGGCATGTTGGGGTGGTAGCACTAAGAAGCGGGATACTGGTCGTCTGGACAGACTGGTGAGGAAGGCAGGGTCTGTGGTGGGCACGGAGCTGGATGCTCTCTCCACCATAGCTGAAAGGAGGACCCTGAGCAGGCTGCACTCCATATTAGACAATGACTGTCACCCCCTGCACACCATCTTCATTAATCAGAGGAGTTTGATCAGTGACAGACTCCGGTCCCTCCCCTGCAGGACTGACAGGCTTCGGAGGTCCTTTGTTCACAGGGCCATACAGCTTCACAACACCACACAGAGGGAGCTGGGCATAATTGACTGGACTGCTTGAGCTGCACCCCACATACACACACACACACACACACACACACACACACACACACACACACACACACACACACACACACTCACACACCACGCTGTGCTGGTGACCCCTACACCTTCCTGGACATACATTGCACTGCACTACCTGCACTACTGCACTACATGACTATTCCATGGTCAACCTACACTATCCTACCTACCCTGGACAACATGTACTGCACTGTTTGCATTGCCACTTTGTTTTTACTTGCACTAAGGACTATTCCCCAACTCAAACTTAACCTTATATAGACACGTCTTAGTACCCCCCCCCCCCCCCCTCCTAATTTTGTAATTATGTTGAAGTGTGCTATATGGTGATTCGTCTTGATTCGTTTTGTAATGTGTATTTATTATGGGTAATGTGTATTATGTGTATGCTACAAGACACCTTAATTTCCTTCGGGATTAATAAAGTTACTCTACTCTACTCTACTACTACTCTACATAAATACATGAATAAATAAATGCAGTCTAAAGAACTGGTTGACATGAAAAAGAATGGTAAGGCAAAAAGGATGAAGCAGCATATAAAAGGATGAAGCAGCATACATGCTACAAAATTAGACTAATCAATGTATTAAATGTAAGTGTACTTAAATACAGATACAAAATAAATCAGTGCCAACTCGAGTTAAATAATGAAACAAATGAATTACTATTGAAATTAATGGATTCATAGAATACTGGTTTCTTGGGTCAAATATCCATTTGATCTCTTTGTTCAATGTTTAGTGCTGGTACATAAATTGATTTTGTGGGCTGGTTTCAGGATAAGGTTCATGACAGCAGGACTTCCTTCCAGGTCTTTACCTAATTCATTAACTAATCTTAATTTCAAACAAAATTTATGAAGTACATAAAATTCAGTATTATTCTCAAATAATCAAAATATTGATATGGGACTTACCAGATCGCCTACTTACTACGTTGGCTGGTCTGATGTGATCTGAATATTACAATTACAATATTTTACTCAGCAATATTCGTTATGTGTCCTTATCATTTGCTCTGATGAAATCAACTCTGGAAAGGTTGTGAGATTTGTTAATAGAACATTATGACATCATAATGACACCATGACATATAAGGTCATAAGGCTGCCACTGGAGTTGTAATACCTGTGTCTCTCTCTACCTGTGTGTATATGTGCATGTGTGTGTATACTGTAATAAATTAAGCCAATGCATATATCTTTTTATGTTGGTTTAACAATGCTATGAACAGCATGGACCCACATTAAAAGGTCCATGCAACACACTGCCCTTATGTGTGTGTGGGTGTTATCAGTCATTTTTTTGCTTCCCTGACTGCCATTTCTGTGGTAATGGAGCATATAAAACATGCTTCTAGTGTTAGTAGTCCTGTAATGTCTTTCTCATGATTTAACCATCTGCGGTAGGCTGACAAGGCGTCCTTTTAGTAGTGGTCTGCCCCCATTAAAACACATGAAAATGCCACTTTGTCTTTAGTTCTTATACCTATGTGTGTTCAGTTAATGTGTTTGTGTGTGTGTGTGTGTGTGTGTGTGTGTGTGTGTGTGTGTGTGTGTGTGTGCACGTATGTGCATGTGCATGCGTGTCCCTGTGAGTGTGTGTGTCTGTGTATGCATGTGTTTGTGTGTGCTGTACTCTCATCGCTTGGGGGTTGGTGTCCTTGATGAACCAAACCTCCTCCACCATCCAGCTACAGGGATCCTTTGTGGGGGGCGAACTCAACTCCAACACCTCTGGCACCTGGCACCAGGCTGGAGTGAGGTCACACAACCAGTAGGAACAAAAGCATACATGGTAGTGGCGCACAAACACACACACAACCACAGAAACAGACGTACACTTACACACACACAGGACGTAAGACAGGTGCTACATACATTTATATTATTATTAGTCAGTTAATTATTAAAGATCCAGTTTGTAACATTTTTAATTGTGCACTATCAGAATCTGTATTGGCAAACTTAAACTTTCTTATACATATTTACCATCATCATCAGTTCCAAATTGGCTTGAAATTTTACATTTGTATATGCATGACCTGGGGTCAACACTTCATATTCATGCGCCATCTTCAAATATGTTAGCAGGTTGGGGACATGCAGGATACTGCTCTGCCTCATCTATGACATTTTGGCTTTTTGAATGGTGAAGGCAAATGTAGTTGTCATAGGTATACTCTAAGCTGTGTGGTGGAGAGTTGGCTAGATGGGAGACATTCTACACAATGGACTTTTAACAATCATAAATACACACACACACAGACAGACAGATACACATTCACACACACACACACACACACACAGACACACAGGGACATGCATTAACTCTGGAAGCTCCTTTGGACTGGTGGTAGGCCTAGTAGGCTGGCGTAGAAGTCAGGCTGACAAGACTGGTGTGTGATATGTGTGTTGAATACTGTTAGAAATTCAGAATAATAAAACATACAACCCAACCACACACAGCCACCCCATGAACATATTGGTCATGTCTCGTCTGACGAAATAACACTACCGTCAGAGGTGCAGTCAAGTATCGTTACCCTATTAGCCAACTTTATTTCGCATGATACTGCATTTCAAGATATCTGAAAAGACGCGGTTTTATTCGTTTTGCCCTCGCACAAGTAAAGTTTTCGGGTTTAAAGGCCAAGGGAGACATCTGTTGGTGAAACGGAATATACAAATAATTAATATAAAATTATGTGAATCACACGATAAATTATTGTTCATTCCGGTTTGGGGGTGGATAGGCTACCACAAAGAATTTGTGCTTAGGGCACCCAAATGGCTAGCAACGGCCCTGTTTGTAAATAATATGTTGGCTCACGTGATTTGAAAGTCAATGCATTCTGTTTTCATACTTACATCTTACACACCGTCCAAGCTTTTATTTGGCATTGGGGTTGTGGACAGACACGGCCATGTTATAGATGAATAGCCTGCAACAGATAGGCTTGCACAATTTGTCAAGAAGAGAAATATACAGATTTAGTTAGGCTACCCTGTAAAAGAAAGAGTGAAAGTGTTAACTTTGGTCGATTGTGACCATCAACATCAACAGACCATCCAAAAGTTCTATTATTTAATAGAAGTAACGACAACTCTGAAAACTTCAGGTCACTAGTACTTGTAGAAGCTTAGTTATAAGCTTAATGTATCTAAAATACACTGCCCTCTTCACCACACACACAACGCGCACACATACACACTAGCCTACATGTCATCGGAAAAAAGTAAATAGGCTGAACGATGCACTGTAGTAGTAGCGTAAGCTACAAAGGGGGTGTATGCGCATCAATGGTTTGAATTTTGATAAATAATCTTTTTTATGAAATTTATAAATTGTTTAGTAAAAAAAAATTGAAATCATATGACGTCATTGAGAGTCCCTTCGATAGCTCAGTTGGTAGAGCGGAGGACTGTAGAGGCATGATCTGCTGATATCCTTAGGTCGCTGGTTCGAATCCGGCTCGAAGGAGGCGTAACTTTTCATTCCTCTCTTCAGGCACACAGGATCTGGCTTATGGAGGATGAAATGTACAGTGGTCCTAAAACCTACTGAATATATGATCTCAGTAAAATGACTCTCTAGTGCAATAAATACATCAACAACCAAGATTTTTCATAATGTTCATGTTGTTTATTTTTTGCTTTGCTTACATATTCAGTAACATCTTGAAATTTACAAACCCCTCTTATTCAGCACTATGTACATGTTTAATGCTTTGTTGTTCACCACAACATCACTCCTCTATGAAAGAGTCCAACTGTCTGAGCTCTAGTGGGAAAGACATGATTTAAAAAAATTCCAGAGGCAAGACAGTGCAGTCCATTGGGTGCGCACATATGTTGAAAAAAACAGATTTAGTTTACTGTTGATTTCAGCTCTCTTTTAGCTTCTCTGCAGGTGACAAAGGGGTGTCCAATGATGCAGTTGTCTCCAGAGAGAACAGCACTTTACATAACACACTTAGAAAAGTCTACCTTAGTATATTCCTTTTCACAAAGAAAAGACACTTACGTAAATACAGAAATTCTGTACACAATGAATAATAAAGAAAAATGAAGAAAAAACACTTGGCCTCGCCTCAGCACAAATGCATTTATACAAGAAAAAACATAAAGAAAAAAAAACGAAAAGACTAAAAATGGTTATAACTGCAAAACCTGTTTTGTGTTCTGCAGAGCATCATGAGAGAAATAAAGATGTTTTTTTAAGAAAAAAAAAGATTACAATGAAAACAATTACACAGCTCTTTCACATATTTGTACCTCATATAACAAGTCTGTGTACAGACACATTCATACATATTATCAAGTATAAATGCATGCATACTGCCGATGCATGGGCTCACTCGTGCATGGTCACATACTGAAACACACACACACACACACACACACACACACACACACACACACACACACACACACACACACACACACACACTTTTATTCACTCTTCACTCTTGCCCGTACATCAGGTCACTGGACATAGACCGTGGTCATAGACCCAACTCAAGAGACACAGGGAACAGGGTACTGGGAGCAACCCAAAACAGGGATCGGTGCTGGCAGCCATAACACAGCAGAGATATGTATACATCCTTGAAAAATCAAATGGCACCAGAAAAATCACCCCCATGGGGAATATATTAACTATAATGCCCATTTCTGTACTCTCATCAAAACACTGAGGGTGACCATGATACCGACAGTGACCACTGGGAACCTGGTATCTTCACTGTGGAGTACTTGATTTTTTGTTTTGCTTCCTCAAATGACTTCAGGAAATACATTTTGGTCCAACTGTCCCCCTAGATGTTTGGACATGGGAGATCCCTCTAACCTGTTGTACTGTTTGCTCCACACCAGCCACCATATATTATAAGCTCAATCTTTAGTCCTTGTCTTTTGTTGTTATCTTTTTTGTCTTTTCCTAAGGGCAGCAATAACTAACTCTTTCCTTACCAGCTCTCAAAGAAGAGGCTGTTTATTTTCACATCATAACACCAGAAAATGGCAGCTGCGTTCCACCATTTATTCACTGGCAAAGACAATGTAGTCTCTGTGGCACAATAACTGGGTGTAGGGTGCTACCTCATTCAGAAACGTAATGTAAGTATAAATTTAATAAAATAAAATGTAATACATATCCTGTACAAAGGTAATACATGTAAGTTGTATCAGTACATGAAAAATCAAAAGCATCTCATGATATTATTAAACAACAGTGATACTGAAAAAAGGTTTTTGTAGTAAAATGTACCTCTCTACATGGACAAATAACCATGGAATGTACTTTAGACTCTTGAGGGTGCCAAAGAGTCAACATTCAACCAACTACTGAATACCAGCCTTTCCATCAATTGTATGTTGTACATACTCAAGTGCAAGCCCCACATTCAATCATTCAACCTAACAGCTTCCATGTTTTGGGTTTTGCAGAAAAAAATCTACCCCTAGGTTAGAAACTACATTCATACAACACCTTCTCTCTCTTGCCTTACCTTTGCCTTCTCACCGAGTTCCACTCCCCCTCTCTCTTTACTCTTTCCTTCCGTCTGCCTTCTTGTTCATTTTTAATCTTTTTTACCATCTTTTCTTTCCCTTTCAATCTAAAATCTCTCTACTGACATATCTGGTTAGCATCAGCATGTTAATTGATGTAGTTAAAACAAAACAAAAAACAAAATTAGTACCTCCTTTATGCAACTGCTTTATATACGTGCCTAAGATTTAGTTAGCAATGCTACCTGCACTTGAGAGCACCACATACAGTATTTACCGTTCACTTACTCTTCTGTATCAGATTAAGTCATATTCACATTCTGCATGTCACTGCAGCAAGGGATGTCTTGCCTCTCATTTCCTTTGTATTTACTCTCAAAGCCATGCAGCCCTCAAAGTGTTCCCTACACCCCCTTGTGTCCTCTCTCACCCAGCATGTGAAGCCCTGAGCAGGTCTTCTCTGGTCCTTCTCTCTTCCTTTTCTGGTGTCTTCTGTTCTTCTTCCCCTACAGCCCCTACGACCCCTCCTCCACCCCTCTCACTGCTGGATCTCATCATCTGTGATGCCTTGAGCCTTCAGTTCCTCCAGAACATTGTCCAGGTAGCCAGGGTCAGGATACCCATGGCCGGTGAGGTTTGAACCAAACTCAGTCTTGTGGTGGACCTCATTCCAGATGACGGTGTCTGACTCTCCGGTGGTGCTGGACGTGCCCACGGAGAAGATGAGGCGCCGGTCCCATGCCACCAGCAGCAGTCGCAACACCTGGGGTTAGGGGCATGTACATGTCAGACACACAACACGGACAACTATGTGCAGCAGAGTACAAAGATAACAACAGCTGTAACTACAAGGATATGAGCATCCACACTGGAGAACATTTTAAAGGCAACATAAATATCAATATTTAGTAAACCTGACATTTAAATTCTTAAGAATTCTGATTGGCTGATATTGTATTTATACTTCATGTAATTACTCTGAAAGTGAGCCCAATATCGTTCAGCATGTTGTTGTCATTATAGTTCGTATGTAAACAATGCCATTCACTAAAAGGAGAACGATTTTCACAAAAAAAAGTTACAATTATAGTCGTTGTTTTAGTTCTTTGTATAAACAGTCCTTAATACCACACAAACTAACCAGGATGTGCCATGCAACACACTGTTTTTTACCCGAGGGCCCAAGCCTGACACTGCTGACAGCAGATCATTTGATACAAGTGACAAACAACATATATTTATTTTATTTGAATTATCGCAAACTCATGCATACTTGTGATGTACATGTACAACACTTAAGGTCTTGACTGTAATGATTTCATCACGGTTACGGGTCAGATGAACACAGCAGAAACAAACGAGGCAATGCATTCAAATAAAGAGCAAAACCTACCTTGCGGCCCTTCTCACTGTCAGGGAGATAGCAATGACGAGGAAAGCCTCTGGCGGTGAAGGCTTTGCCTGGGTTTGGGTGCTCAGGTCCCTAAAAAACAACAGAGTGCAGACATGTCAATTTCTCAGAATATCCAAAAAGATTTTTTTGTGAACTGTAATTTCACAGGCATTCTCTTGTATTTATGACCAGAACTCTACTTAACTAAAGACAGACACAAACATCTGTCATGTGAGACCCTATTTGTTTTTTTACACACACTATATGTCTGAATTTGCATTTATACAAATTCCACACAATTTCTACAAAATAGCAGTGTGTGATTCTCATGGGCTTACCTGGATGCCTGGAGGGATGTTATAAATGATGCGGATGGTCTTGCAGTCAGGGTGCCCCGGCAGGGAGTGAGGAATGACATGGTACTCCATCTTGCCAGGTGGCTGGTTTCCTGTCTTCACACCATAGATGGTCTTGCATGTGGGACACTGTAGACTGCCATCTTTATTGCCATTGTTGTACATGGCCACCAAGCACTGGACGTGGTACTGGTGCCCACACTGGGCTAGCCGGCCCACAGACTCCCCCCGGGAGATGCCACCTACACCTGGGCCTTTGTAGCCAGATGGCCCCACGAGAGCCTCCATGCAGATCGTGCAGTCCTGTTGGAAGGGACACGAAAATATTGAGTGCTATTTCCTATAGGCTATAAAACACATTTGCTGATATAGAGAATATGTGTATTAAATGTATGTAATATACACAGAAAAAAAGTGTTTTGTGTTACTGCTGTTGGCTTTACGGCAGTTACTACTGACCACTGTCTTGATGGCAGTTTAGTTGTATGTGTAGGTGAGGTGGTGTGTTAAGCTATAATGATGTCTTAGCCATATTTGAAAAATCCATGCAACTTCACAGTAGCAGAGCAAACCATGTGATATTGTGTGTTGTGTGAACATCCTCAAATCTGACTGCATCTGAGAGTTTTCACTTTAGGTTTCCCTTGTGTGGTTGAATTTATCACCAATCGAGTACTTCCTCTGAGAACAGAAACTAGCTGAACCAGCTTCTCACCTCCTCAGGGGGGTTTCGGACCTTCTGTAGGTAACGCTTCACTACTTCCTCTGGTGTCTTGCCTGTGCGGGAGACAAGAAATGAAAGCTATCATGATGACTGATAAATATGCTGATGGAGTAAAGGTAAAATATATATATATCATAATTACACGACATTACACATAGCAGACACTTTTATCCAAAGGTAATTATAATGAAGCACAACAATTAAGCTCAGGTAACATAAGACATTGCAGGAAGCCTATGCATGTAGGAGTTGATTAGGTGGTTAGTGAGTTAGATTTGTTAGGATGACAGGTATTCTTCTAACAGACAGATTTTAAGAAGTTTTTTTCAGAACAGAGAGAGGGATATCCCTGCTCTTGTAGCAATAAAGAATGGTGTGTGGATGGGTGCGAGGGTATGTCAGTATGTGCATGATTGATGCGTGCCCAACACTCACCCTTGCGAGCTTGCTTCTTGGTGGTCTTTCGGCAGCAGTGTCCGAGGCCAGGGATGGGCTTGATGTCACTCTTACTGACAGGCGGTGGGTGCAGCACCAGCTTGGGCGGGCGTGTAAGGCAGACAGGCAGTGCTGCAGCACTCATGAGGATCCCCGTGATGCCCGCCAGCGCAGGGTGCACTGGGCTGGAGCAGTTCAGATTCTTCACCGGCACGGTGGGCACCCTGCCACACACACACAGACAGTCAGCTTATCGACATGCAGCACGAAGACGGTCAGCTTACTGACATGCAGCGTGCTTACTGATCAGCTTCATAAGATTTCGGACTGCACGCCATCAAAACAGAATGACTTGGAAGGCAAATGACCACTGGTATGTCATGACAAAGATATTCTGAGATTTTCATGAAAACCACAGAACTATTCACACATTCGGTGCATCTGGAACTAATAATAGTATAGGATTGTGTTCTCAAAGGTGAAGGACAATGCCTGAACTACAAAGACAACATGTGCCAGAATCTCTGCTATATTACGTTCTGAAACAGAGTTTTGCTGTTTTCATGTATTAAGACATTAAGCCAGATTTGTATATGAATGATACAACCTGGGTCTTACTCTCAGTTGCTAGGTCTTACATTAACTCCTTTAACTTTGATTCTTTACATGTCGTGTCTCTAAACACTCCTCATGGTCTATAAAGCCTTTCCAGACTCAACAGCTGAGGGTTTACCTCACACAAACCTAAGCATTACACCACGGATAGGAGCTCCAAGTTGGTTAACAACCATCAGAGCAATCCTGTCAGATTGCACCCACAATCTGGTTGAGACACACACACAAATATCTGCCAGCAAGGAGTCCTGAAGTGACACATATCCATATATTGCAGTGACCTGTGATTTCTAATCTTTCTTCAACTATGCTTTCCACTCCCTCTAACCTCTCTGTACCCCTGCCAACTATGGCAATATTTAATAGACATCCTGAAGGCCAGCATGCCAGCCCTTGCTCTGCTGACCCTGTTCATACAGCAGGCACAGACAGGCAGGCAAGGCTGACCTGTCCTGCTCCCTGACACACTAAACCAGGAGCATGGCACGGCTACCTCCAGATGCTTTGTGTAACAGATGCTACCTACTGAAGGGGAGACATAACATGGAGGTGGACTATTTACAGTACTGATCAACAATGCCCATAGGCATACACAGACAGCACACTAGTGACCAAATGCAATGACAATGTCATTTTATTTTTTTTCGATGTTGATCAGTGACTTTTCAATATACATAGAACGGACTCTGCCAAACTTGTGCGCAGAAGTGTAAAGTGACAATCCCTGTTTGGTTGGTTTACTTTTATTGTAAAAAAATGTTGCAGTGATTGTATCCAATGCCTAGTGATATGCATTACTTCTTGTTCCTGGTTAAAATGCATTGCAAAACAACTGTGGTCCATTTACGTATTTCTAGTACCTTGTAATTCTCACCAATACTTCTACACACAATATTGACTACACACTGACAGACATCTCACAAAAAAGTGCACAGTCAAACTACCTTAGCAGTATTTCAAGGTGGTCCTACAATAGTGCTGGCCAATGTGACCTACTTGGCCCAATTCACAAGCCTATCATCTCAATCTTTTGTCAATACCTTCCACACAACACAAGGCCAATCGCTGTGCTAATGTTTGTGTTCTGTAATTAGTTCTATTAAAGTTGCACTGAGAGTGATGTGAATAGTCCACAAAGGCAGTGGGTCGATACTCACTGGAAAGGCTTGATGATGGTCATCTTCCTCCAGGAGGCAAATCAGGGAAAGAAAATCAATTAAGGGGCTGAGAAAAAAAATGCCTCCAAAGAAACCAGCCCTCAAGCTGGGGAAAAATTAAGCCAAACAGGCAAATGAAATTGCCTCAGCACTGCAGTGTCTCCTCTAATTCTCATTCACTTCAACGCAGTTCCTCTGACTGCCTCGGTCCTGTATTTTGGCACTTAAACTAGAGGTTTATCTCTTTCTTTTAGTTGCTGCAAAACTTTGTGCTTGTTCCTTGTGCAGGTCTTGTTGAAGTGTGTTTACCACAAACTCACTCGAGTCAGTCTCTTATAGCACTAATCCTTCTGTTGATCTACCTCACAGAAGTGACGTGTCACACCTGTCGGGGATTACGTGCACATCATATGTTCATGTGATGAACACTGCTAACAACTAGACCCACCTAAGACCATCACACTCATTCAGATTGCTTACATGGTATGTGGTGATCATTATCACCATTCAGCAAACTTATTGACATTCTCAAAAGGTCAATAACAATTAACTGATAGTATTGTAATAGATGTGAACTTAGTTTTAATATTAAAACTATAGTGCTGCCTAATTAAACATATATATAAAGATAGATATGCAGTAATAACATTTCTTAAGCACTCAATTCTCTTAGCCCATCATCTGATAAGACACTAAGTAACAAACATTTGTGAAGAAACACCTCACAGGGACTCCCTCCCCACCCCATGCCCCATCCCTTTTCAAAAGGAAATGATACGTATCAGTGGATCCCTTGAATAGACTTTTAAAACAAAAAAGACAGACAAAGCAGGCCAACAAAGTATTGACGCAGTGTCTTTTAAGACACTGTTAGACAAATTGGTGAGTTAAGTTCGACCTAATGACACAGTAGTCTGTGAATGACTCCACAGTGGGGTCACATTCACATCCCCAGGGTTTGGTGATGTCCTTGATAATTCCAACCACTGGGCAAAACTCAAAAGTCTGTGTTTTCAAATTATTAACGCTTGGCTTAATTGGAAAAGAGCTGTGGGCAAATGGACTAGAAACTTAGGCAGCAACATAGATTATGGAGGTTTTGTCATTACTGGATCCTGAGCATGTAATAGAAGAATATTTGTTCAATACTCTGATGCCACCTTGACAGTGTATAATTAACACCAAATGCTAAAAGAAACACGAGAAGTGTACTATGTACCTGATATTTGTGCCCTAACTGGTATGGTATTGTGATCTACGTAGTCTAGGATAACCCGTGTGTGACAAAGACTAAGGCGAGAGAAAGTCTGATAGTGTATGACGTTGTTCTTTTGTTTAAAGTCTCATCTCAACATAGAGGTGTGCTCTAACCACAGAGACTTTAGAAAGCACTACCTCTATCTTGTTTCATGGGGGAAACAGAAACGGCAAAAAATTGAATAGGTCACCTTCCATGAATCAGCACAACATCGACTTACAGTGAAATAAGTAAACCAACAAAACCAAGGCCACAGCCGGCCATCTGCTATGTGAGGTAGTGAGAGGACAGCTTCTGTTGAAAAACAGCCAGAGACTGACTGACTGAGTAAGGGCCTAATCACCTGTAGTAATTCCCAGCTAATGCAGTGCAATGCCTGCGGCATGTCAATGGGATGAGGCCAGCTGGTAGTGGCACAGTGGAGAATGTTTAGTCACGTTTGATACACTGCTAATCCAGACCGCATTGACATACTTCTCAAATGCTTCTACCACACGTACGCATACACGTGCACATGCAAGCACACACACACGTGTGCGCACATAAAAACACACACACACACACACACACACACACACACACACACACACACACACTTATTTCTTTGTACTTGTACTACTTACTACTACATAACATAACACAACGTCATACCACCACTCACCACATTATGGAAAAAGGATAAAGATTTAAAAAGCACCAAAATTTTGGCTACTTGATTTTCGAACAACATTAGGGAGGAGGTACAGGATGAATTTGGCAAGTGGGCAGCGGAATACCTGGTAGAGGTGTAAATGAGAGACCACGCAGGTGTCCTCCTGGACAAGAGGTGGCCAACATAGATGTTACGTGCCCAAACAAAGGTAACCCCCTGGCTATCTGTTAATGGACTCAGAGCTCCAGCATATGGGTGAACAGTATGGTGGAGAAACCCTTAAGCCTGCATCTGTGCACTATGATTATCCACATACACACACACACACACTAAATCCATGGGATTACTTGTGCATCTAGCAAACTGCCTTCATTACTCACTCACTCATTGATGCAAGTTTGACATCTTTTTACAACGTGACCATTCCAGATGAACAATATTGCATGTAGGTTTCTGTGATTTCTATACTTGTCAGTGATACCATGATATGGACAGCCCACAAAGCCCTTTTCAAAAATACTAGCTGTTTTCATGACTATCTTGGCACCTCCAATGATAATTGCGGTTAATCAAATAATTATTTCTTCTTCTTACAGCAAAGTGGAAAGTTTAGATTTCACTGACATCACACCTGATTGCATTTGTTACTAACTTGTGTTCACAGGCACATGTGTGCACAAACAAACACACATCCGCACACCCTGAAGCTTGTACAGAGTACACTTGTATTACCAGTACTACTGGATTTGGTAATGTGCTTGAGGTGGGAATGTGATATAGAAGGAAAGTGGTGAGAATAAAATGGAGTTAAAAGGGAGCATTTGGGTTTGGGATTTTATGTAGCACCTGACAATCTACAGACCATACAGGAAAAGGTCTCTCCAGCTCCAGCTAGCTCCAGCGTTATTCTCGTTATTCTTGTGTGTGTGTGTGTGTGTGTGTGTGTGTGTGTGTGTGTGCCTGCCTGCCTGCCTGTGTGTAGGGGCTAAAGTGTATGTGCACTCACAGCTCCCTCCAATAGGCAGACAAGTTCATTTCCATGGACCTGTTGAAGACCAACAATTTGGAATAAAAGCTGCATTCCTCACAATAGATCATTCTTTTGCACTGCACTTCCACCTTTTACTCCCCTCAATTTCCCCTTATTTTTGTGTTTTAAACGTCACCCCCCACTTTACTTGTCTTTTGTTCACTTTTTACACTTGCTAGGGAGAGAGAGCACATTCCATCCCACATCCACACTGGAAGGTCAATATTTACTTGCTCAGCATGGGTGCCTTTCTGTTTACAAGGTCATTCTGTGTGAAGCTCTGAGCCCATGTCCGCCTCTCTGTGTCCACATGCAGGCCACTGGTTGACACCTGCTAACAAACCATTTCCAGAGTTTGAGCTGTTTCACACTGTTTTCCTTTTGCAGACTCCCTGCACTCATCAATTCTTATTTTCTTTTTGTCTTTTTCCTCCCTCACCTATGGCCCTGTGCCCCCTCTCTCCATATGTCCTGACTTGGCTGAGTTCAGGGTTCTCACTTCAGAGTGTGATCAATCTCACTAAGTTCTCCCAATCGCTCTTTAGTGCCTCCCCTTCTCTCCCTCTCAGGACGTGTGACAGTGTCTTGTGTCTGCTTGGCAGGCTTCACACACAATCTTCTCTCAGCCATGCATGCACCTCCCTGACCCTGACACTCTCTCTCTCTCTCTCTCTCTCTCTCTCTCTCTCTCTTAACTCTCTGGTTCAATCTCCACTCCTTCCAAACCCTCTTTGCAAAAGTCCCTGACAAATGCCTCAAGACAGACTGAGACAGATCCTGACAATAATGACTGTGCCCTCTTTTGTCTTCCCAATTTCCAGTTGCTCCCCACCACCACCAAAACCCCCTGATCTAACCCAACTCCCACATCCACCCACCCACACACACACACACACACACACACACACACACACACAAAACTCAGTCTGCCAGCAAGGCAGCATTGTGTTGCTAATGCCAACTAAGGCTTGTCGGCGTGCCAACAAAAGTCGTCATGGAAACGCATGACAAATACACAATGAGGCAAAGAGTACCCCCTACCCACCCCCTTATCCAAACTCAGCAAAGCCTGGGAAGCAGGAATAGAGACGGGAGGATAGGGTGCATGGCGGTGGGGGTGTTCCTGGAGACGGAGGGAGGTGCTGACCCTTATCACCCCCCCTCCACCCACACACACACATTCCCCCACACACACTCCCCCAAATGCTCTCTTTTCTCTCTCTTCTCCCCAATTCCCTCACACCCTGTGCTCTCATTCCTAGACTCGGCAAACGTGTGTCTCTCTGTTCCCAGATGGCGGTCGGCCTGACACACACTGAATGATTTAGCAGTGTGAGAAACACACTCCCACACTCTGGTGCATGCATATCCACAAACACTCACACTCACACTCACACACACACACACACACACACACACACACACACACACACTTGCTACAGCAATGCTTTACAACAATAACAACACCCATACAGACACATGTAGCTCCACACTCAAACACAGGCACAAACACAAGCTTCCCAAAAAACATCACAAACATGTCTTTCTCTCTCTGGTGGTTAGTACTTGCAAAAGGAACCTAGCTGTTCTTGTACAGTCCCTGACACTGTCATCTGGATGACAAAGTGAACAAATGGGATTACCCAGACTCGCACTGTCTAACTCAAAACACATGACAGGAAATGGAAACAAAGAGCAACAGACCAGACACAAGAATCACTTGCACAGAGCACACCACATGAAATGGCCAGCACTGAAACCAAGCACAGCTGGGAATGATATTACTATCCGACTGATAAATGCTATGCTGAACCTTTATATCTGAATCAAATGAACACCTTCAACAGGCAGCCCAGTGAGATTCCAACAAGAAAATGAAAGCATACAAACCCTATCTTCCTGTTTTTTGTGCACATTTACAACTCCCAAGCATGCATGTGTTGCTAAAAACTGATTAAAAAACAGTAAAGTGTTTTCAAATGGGTATATTCAAATTATTTCTCAAAATTTCTCTAATCCCTGTGATTGTCACTTATCTGATGCAGGACAACTGTTTTCCTTTTCCTCACTACTAATGGCTTTCACCACTTCAACCACCACTGATAAAGACAAGACAGTTAAAATTGCCTGTGTGACCACAACATGACCTTCTTCAGAATTTTTTTCAGTGATCTGGTCATGTTTCATCTTCACAGGAGAGTGTTTCTAGGCAGTTGTGGTTCCACCATGATCAGAATGATCAGGTCCAATTCCACCATGATCAGAATGATCAGGTCCAATTCCACCATGATCAGAATGATCAGGTCCAATTCCTAACACACATAAAATATGTGTAATATTCTGATTCTACAGTGGTATGAAAGTGCTGTGATCACATGGCTTAATGCAATGTGCATGCACATTCGTCTTACATTTCCCTTTTGCTTCTACATGGAGACTACAGATGAGGATGTGCAGAGAAGTGTTTCTACACACAGAGAGTAACATCAGGAGACATCATTATGGATACTAAATGTCAGTATACAGTTCATGCAGCTGGTCACGATTGTGCATGGTTTTAACCACATAGAAAAAAATGGTCATGACATACCAGTAATTACAGTGCAGAAATGAACCTTTAGTCCAATAATGTTAGGTTAAGGCAATGCACAATAACCCACATGACAACTGGCAAGGCCTAACCAGTTAAAAGTTTGGAATGGAACAGCTTCAATTCATACATCAGCACAATGCACACTAAGAGAAGAGGACAAAGAGGATTGTGTAATTCTGTGGTAACTCACCCTGAGGCAATAAGTGCCCGCGACTGTGCCATGGCGATGCGCTGCAGGGCAGGACGGCTGAGGCCCGCCAAGCTAGCGCGGGGCGGCAGTGGAGCAGCACAGGCAGCGGAGCGCTGTGCGGGCACAGCGGGCGAAGGTGAAGGCAAGGTTGAGGAAGAAGAGGTGGTGGTGGTCGCCGTGGTGATGAGTGTGGCAGTGGGCACGGATGGCATCGAGGTGGTGGACGGGGAGGTAGAAGGAGGGGGGGCAGGTGTAGAGGGTGTGTCTGGTGGCACTTGCTGATTGGTTGCAGGTGGCGGTTGGGGCGGGGGTAGAGGTGGTGGAGGTGGGCGGTTGGAGACAGACAGTGTGGCAGTGCCAGATGTGAGCAGGGTAAGTGAGTGGGCAAATGCAGCAGCACTTCTGCGTGGGGAAAGAGTCCTTGCTGAGGAAGCATAAGATAGTCCGTGTGGTAGGGTGTGAGAGTACGAGTTTGAGTTTGTACCAGTGGAACCAGAAGTACCTGTAGTTGTACCTTTAGGGCTCAGGGACGGCTTGGATTGCGAAGGCTTGCGGCCTAAAGTGTGTGATGCAGCCATAGCATTGGCTTTGACACTCATGACAAGCATACACTGCTGACAGGCACACGGCTGTCCTAGTGATGCTAGGGAGGACATGGAGACTGTGCTGCTGGGGTAGACAACACTTCCATTACTGCTGCTATCGCCACTGTTTCCTCCGCCAGATGATGTTAGACCAGATACCCCAACACCTAACAACATCCCAGTCGAGCCCCCAACACCTAGCCCTGCCCCTACACCTCCACTCCCACCACCTGCTGTTGTGTTTTCACCTCCTCCACCACCTCCCCCTGTACCAGAGGTTGCCCAGCCTCCCTGTGCCGACTTGGGAAGTGGGCCAGACACGAGAGGGTAAGCCATGTCTGAGCGTCGCTGGATGCGTCTGCGTCGTTGTGTTTGCTGGTTTATCTGTGTCATGCTCTGGAAATCTATGAGGTAGCAAAACCCCAGCGGCGCCAGGTCCAGCCAGGGTTGGTTGCGATCCCGAGCTGCCTGGATGGCAATGCCAACTTCCATGTCATATGTCGTCCAGGAGCCTGTGTCATTTTCCCACTCCCACAACCAGCCCTGACCAGGAGCGGATGTGGGGTCATAGAAACTGCGTCGTACCGGTCTCAATGTACCTGCACAGAGAAAGAGGGAAAATTGAGGACCAGATCAAAAATCCTGAGATATATGGAAATAAAATCCTATAGCAAAGTATAGATGGAAAAGACACTCTCAAGAACCGACCAAATAACTATGCTGTAGTTAGTATACCGTGGTAAGCACAGGAACACCTTAAGAGCTGCCTGAGTGATGATGGACCCCTATTAAAATTGGTGTGCCAGTGAGAACTTGTGTTAGAATATGGGCACTCTCTTCCTTTGAGTGTACAACAATCCTTGTCAACAAGAGAACAATTTGAAGAGACCAGTATTTCATACAAGCTTTCCTCAACAGCACTACACCAGCATGTTTAACACTACAGCAACTTGTCCACACCCAACATTCTTTGAGACTGACCTCATACAGCCATTACTGTTTGTTTTCCCTGTTGAAACAAAAAACAAGCAATCTACAGTAACAGCAAAATCTGTCATTACTCCCACAACACTGACATGGTAAAAATTAAATGGTACATATCTTCTCCTGGGAGTGTTGGGTTGCCTGGCATCATATTGGCCCTTCATGGACATGGGTAAAGGAACCGTCCAAACACAACCCCGACCATCACTAAGGGAGATGGCCAGCTTGTTTATACAATCAGTGCCAATACAGCTAGGCTGGCAGTGAGACATTGGCACTGAGTTTTACTCAAAGGGCTAAAATCCAAGAGCTAGTGTGGGTTTCTGTATGGACTCAAGAAGACTGTGCTGCTGTCTTAAGGTAAGAAAACTAATCCAATAATATGGTTCTGTTTGAGCTACTATTCACAATTGGAAGGGCTGTGTACTTTATTTACATGAACTGATAACACATTAAATAACTGGGTCTGATGACCTGGTTGTCTTTATGTAGTAAAATTCTGATTGGGCCACAATTTTTTTGTAGCCACCCAATAAGTGAAGAACTTTGTTATCTGGCTGGCTTTCTGACTTCAATTGTTCAGTTCCTATAGGTTCCTATCTGAAAAACTGCTGTCTATCTGTTGACGTCCTTTGATTACCTTGCATTGTATTTGTGCTCTGCTTATCAACTATTTCCATTGACAATAATCACTTCCTGCTGAGCCTCCACTCTACCTGGGACTCCCCTGGTCTTTGTGTAGTTGGGTAATCCCTGTATGCATTATATTAGCGGCATTCTCAGCCGCCAGATCAGCCTTGGAAGGAGTCACAAACTGATGGGGTGGGAGGTGGTGAGGCCCAATATGCCGTGAACTACAGGTACTCATGAAGGTAAACACAGCATAGACACCAAAAGGCATCTGAACACTGCATAACAAAAGAGGCCCTTGCAGTTGGATTACATAGTGTACTCTTAGCCACTTCAAGCTAAGACTAAAACTACCTTTCCAGCCTCCTGCAAGAAGGCCATCTTGAAAGAGTCATGGGAATGATTAAAGTATGTTTTCCATGGTACTAATTATTTTTACACACCTTGTCAAAGTGTACCAGAAAGTTCCATTGTTTTGAAAGGGCTTTCTGAACATTCAGAGGTCTGATATTTTTTTGAATAATGGAATGTTGCTATGTATAATAGACCACTGTCAAGGAAATTTGGCTTTTTCATCAGATTCACATCTTGTATGTCTCTCCGCAAATAGTCCCTTAGCTTTTAGAGGCTCCAAGAAATACCGTTGCTAAGTATCATCATCTGATCTCTAGGCTGGGTGATATGCAGAACCCTGCCATAAAAGTTTTAATAGGCTTTAGTTAACCAACCATTTTTGGTAGGAAGCGATTATCAATGTAAATATGCGTCATAAGGCAGATAATGTTCAGTGAGGCATCCATCACTGTGAAATAAGCCCCTTCAGAGTGATTCATAACCTGGTTCACTCTGTCAGGACTTATTCCACAATAATGACCAGCTCGGTGAACATTATCCCTTGGTTGAGGAGGTACCTTCTGTGAGACAGAATAATAAAAACATAAAGTACTAAACTGTTTTGTGAATTACCATTTTAAGTCAACTTGACAAGCTGACAGCCAGCGTGTAGTGAAAAATTATGCCACATGGGATAAAGCACCCAACCAGTGAATAACGTTGTCAACTGTAAACTGCCTCTGCCTCTGGGACCATTTGCCCCAAGAAAAGTTTTTGGGTGGAGCTATGATCTCCGATGAAAACCACTGCTTAACTGGAAACAACCCTGGAATAGTCACTAATAGCTGGTAGCAGAAACAGTCCACACAGAAACATCTCCTATGACCAGGGCCTTTAGGGACTGAAGCAGAAAATTAGCTGGGACTGTTAATCAACCTGTTGGAAATACTGAAGCACTCTACTCTGCCATAACAGCAATCTTAAAGTGTGGACTATATTCCTCTATGAAAACATCTGCTTTAAAATTCGCTGTTTTCATTTTGTGTTTAAAACGGAACTGCTTCAGCTGAAAATAGCTTTTTAAGCATGAATGTTGATGTGTGCAACAGGAGCAAGCCTTTTATAAACGCTGATGCAGATAACTGAAATCGGAGGGGAGACAGGTCAGACATCATTGTCATCAGTTTCACATTCAGAAAGCTGAACAGATGGGCCTGTCCACTTTTACATACTGATGATAAACCTAGACTTAGGGGTGAACCAATAACACTACAAGTTCGTGAAAGTAATCATTGTGTTGAAATGTAAAGGCACAGACTTCCAAACAATAAAAAATTACTAAATTTCGAGGTAGTTCAAGTTCAGCCTATTGCATAAAATTCAAAGTATATATGCTGGTGTCGCTACATGTGGCAGACAAGGTTTTTACAAAGACTCCACATTTTTTTTCAATTTTTAGACAATTCAGTTTTCAAATGTTTGATACAAGATCCAGACTGACGTTAAGTTCAGGATCCCAGGACCCCAGAGTCCGCACAATGCCCTTAAGCAGGTGTATGTGAAGAGGAGGGGAATGTCCATCTGGTCTATTGTTACTTCTGCCTTGGCTACGGACCTCCTCCTCCACTCCACTCCTTCCGCTTCTCTCTCCCTCACTCTCTACCCCCCACCACCCCCCCACCCTCTCACACATTCAGGCTGGGTGAATCCACATGCTCCCTTGGGAGAAATTATATGGTTAGTGGGTCAAAAAGCTGCCTACTGACAGTACCGCCCAAATCTCCAGCCAAAAAGACTGGATTGGCCGGACTTTCCTTTGTTTTGCCACAGCAGCAATATGGACACAATAACAGTGACTGGTCTATAACACCCACTACCCAAATGCAAGGCTGCGTATGCTTACTTACACTGTGTTTTTTTTTTATTCTCATCTCTTACACACACACACAGTTTTTGTTTCCTAAAAACACTCTACCTCATTTCCTGTACAAGTCGGTGCTTACTGATATTTGTAATTCTCTTCTACACCTTTCTAATCCTTGTTATGTGTCGGAAGGGGGAAGGGCAGACAATGGATTTTCTGATGGTGCATAAAAGCTTGATGGGGGTTGGGTGCAAGGTTGTGTGGGTATGTGCTTGCGAGGGGTGGGGGGGTGGGGGGTCTGTTGTGCTAAAACAAATATACCCCCTCAAGACTCTTCGCCCAACACCACAATGTGATGGTTCACAGCTTTGTTCTCACTTGTCTGGACACATCTCCATGCCCCAACCTCCCCTCCCAACTCACACATACACCTAGTCTAAAGACGCAATATAGGTATGTCACTGGACCACCTCTAGCTAGATTGGACAAAGACATCTGACCAAGAGTGCAGCAGAGACACCAAATCTAACTTGCATGCAGCTTGTTCTTGAACTTGCTAGCAAAATCATATTTTAGGCCACCTGTGTAAAGTGAGAGCAAACTCATGATCAACAGCAAATGTGCACAAAAACAACACACAGACAAGTGGGAGAGGGGAAAAGGTTCACTAAATGGTCAGACGAAAGTTCTTAAAACAAAGACCTCCTCCTTTTCCCTCCCCTTATCCTCTGCCTCCTCCTGTCTCCCTGACCACTCTTAACCCGATCACATGAGAGTCATCAGGCCGAGGGCCACACAATCCAGCCCTGTGTGCTTGCCTCCCTAGAGAAAAGCCTGCGCTCCTAATCTCTGGCTCGCGTTGGAAAACACACTATGAATGACAGTGCCCAGGGGGCCCTGGGGCTGATGAAACTCTACTCCGCCTGTTGCACAACCAGCAGGGAGAAAACATTTCTTTTCTCTGCCTCCCCCTGCTCTTCCACTACTCTTTCCCCCCTTCTGCTGTTTTCCTGACCCACCATTCACTCTCCCTAATGTTCCACTCCACTTTTCGCCCTGGACTAGGCTACAACCCCCTTCACTGTGAGTTGGTGTTTTCTTTGGTTTGATACTTTTTAACAATAAAGTGGCCCTTAGTTTGTCCTCTCAATCTCTCATTCTTCACACTTACACACACATACTCGTCCTTTCTTCACAAGTTATAGGCTACTTGGTGGGATCTTATCCACTCTGTAACGTGTGTTTCTCTCCTTGTGAGAGTTTCTCTATGTATGTGCACGTATGTGTGTGTGTCAGAAAGAGAGACAGAGCTGCCCTGTTCCCTCTCCTCAAGCATCGACTGACCCCATGACCCCTGCCCTACAACCCCCAGCTCTGTAAGTGTTTGGGAACGTGTCTTGTTTAGCCAGACCAGCTGGGGTACTGCAAGGACTCAGACAGCAGCTGTCTCCCCCCACTCCTGTGCATTCAATCACAAAGACTGTGTGTGTGTGTGTGTGTGTGTGTGTGTGTGTGTGTGTGTGTGTGTGTGTGTGTGTGTGTGTGTGTGTGTGTGTGTGTGTGTGTGTTTGATACAACCCTTGCCCAGAGAAAGGACATCATCATAACCTCATCTGTGGGAACATGAACTAGCACTGTGACATAGCTGTAAAAAGTCTTAAAGTCTCCAAGCCAAATCCATTCAGCGCACAGCCATATGCATGGCTGCCTGATGGCATGAAGGTGTCTGTGGACTGATATGGCCCCTAATAATATGATCAGAGGTACTCACTGTTTATTTAACAGATCCTTTTTTTGCCACAGGATTCTGAAATGCCTCTGAGCAGAGTCCGCTGCTACTTGCTAATGCAAATAAGGCCAAAGATAATGTCATTTGGCAAAAAATAAACACGCTACAATGCCTGTGTGTCTCTGGTGCTGTAGTATTTTTGGTCTTTTGCCACCTCTTTTTGTTGAGCGCACTTTGAAAGCTCAGAGTATTTTCCCATATTATGTTAAAAGAAAACAAATACAGAGACAGAAAAACATGAATAATAATTAGGAATTCCACATGTTTTCAGCCTCTTTAATGAACACTGACAGTTAATAAACCCTGGACAAGTCTCTGACGACAGCCTAGTACACAAAAAAGAACTTTTATCCTTACTTTCAGTCTAGAAGACTATGGGTGGCAGAAAAGCCTTTGAGTATAGTTCCCAGAATACTATATGAGTTTCCTAAAAGGGGAAAGTAAACTAAAGCTTTTGGAATTTTAGGTCCATTTTAGGAGGAGTATTTTAGAAATAAGTTGGATCATAAGGTGGATCTGTTGAATGTTGAGTTTCTTCCAATCATCTTTTGGTTAAGATGACTTTAATGCAAGAAGAGGGAATGAGATCAGTCACACTGACTGCACCCACCCTGACCTAGCTGGGACAACATTGTCAGTAAAAATGAAATGGAAAAAAAAAATCCCTGCTGTAATTACAGAGAAAAGACAAGTCGTCCTTTGCAGATAATTGCAATAATCCAGAAATACTCTTCTACAACTCTTCAACACAAAATTCACATTTCATTTGAAGAGCATGAAAGAAAACAAGCAATTGCTAATTGCGATGACAACACAACTGTCCTGTTGGTAATTAGTGGCCGCACCCAACAAAGCTCATAACATCCCAACACCAAATCCACATCCCCTACCTACCCTTTTCTTTTATATTTGCCAAAGCCAGAACAGGGAGAGGTGATGGCAATGGGAGTTTCCGGCGCTTGCAGGAAACCGTTCCACTTATTAAAATGTAATATATGGTTTCACCTCTGATTCAAAACCATCATAAAATTTCAACCTCAGGTAACAGCTGTAGGTACTGTTTTTGTATTACTGGCAAAAAATGTTGCTCTGACCACTTAAAGTGCAACCAGATGTTATATGGCCGAACTTTCATCAACTTATCTGGTTAAAAGGACGATCTCAAGTCAATTTGTCCATGATGACAGGAGCCCCCTAACATTTCCCAAATAACTCCATTAGTCTACTGCACAGTCTTTCTTTCTGTAATACTGAGCAGAGAACAGTCTTTTAGTCACTGTCTCAGCAAAACGGGTACAGATTTATAACTACAAACTACGCGATTCGTAGTAGTACAGTCACTTACCTGTGTCCTGTCGGAACTGATGCATAGATTGTAGATCTATTATGTACGGCGAAAGACGGTTGTCGACCTGGCCTAACACAACGCTGCCGCCCCGAGGATCGCTTCGTATCACCGCCTCGATGTGGTGAGACACGGCTGGGCTGTAGGGCCGCCACCGTCCGTGTTCGTTGAGCCATTCCCAGACGACCACGGCAGAGGCCAGCAACATCGTGTCCCTAAAAACACCAACAACATGGTTATGTCCTCTCCAGATTTCTGTAGTGCAGCCAGTTTATGGACAGGAGTTTACTGGAAAATTGCATACTAAGCATGGGTTACCCCACCATTTAAATCGAACAGACCCCACACAATAGCCTATAGACATTTTATATATTGCTGGCTAAGTAGCCTCAACTGGTCCAAGTTGTACTAACAAGTGGTCTGTGTATTCCATAACATATCTTGGCAATGTACTCACATTTGATCAGCTTTTAAATGCCTAACCAAAAAGACGCAGCGGCTTAAATCTCCGTCCCACTTCCATCGTAGTCCACTACGTCGGGTTAAGACTACTCACTTCAGCACTAATGCCGGGATAAAGACAAACAAAATGTAGGTCTAAACTGCTACAAGGCACTGGATCGGTTTAGTCCTGCGTATTCCTACTGCGTGGGTAAAATATGGTTCCTTGGCTTGACACTGTGCCTCGAATCTCAGAGTAGCCACGATGTGGAATGCCTTCTTTCAGTCGGACCGGGCAGGAATCAGGGGGCCACTCGTCAGTCGTTCGGGGCGTTGCGTACGAAGATGTACGACAGCGATACCCTACACTGCAAAAACACTTATTCTAGTCAGTGCGAGTCACTCCAAAATCTTTCACAACAACGTTAGGAAACAGGTCCGACCGGTCGAAGATGTTTCCCTGCCAGAGTGTAGTTGAATTTGAGTCAATGATTATAGCCTGCCTGTTTCGTTATTCAGTCTACTTGGCGTGCTATCTACAGTGTGCACTTTGTAGAATAGGTAGGCTAAGTCCTCTGAAGTATCAAGCTACGTGTTTTTTACCGAAAAGAAAAACAAACCAACCAACTAATAAACAAAAAAGCTGCACGCATTAAGTTACATTCGGGGAAAACACATGGAACCTGCCACTGAATAACCCGCACAACAGTGCAATTGGTCTTTACAGTTTTTACAAAAGGACCCAACTGTAGCCTACTCTTTATTCTGAGCCAACTCTGGCAATGCACACCGTGTTGCCGAAAACATTGAAGAGTCTATTCACACACCAGTTGAGGCAGGTAAATCCAGCGGTGCGTTGGTTCCTCGTGACGACCCGACCTCCCAACTCACTCTGTCGGTGTCACAGTAAACTCTTCTTTTCGCTCCATAAATGGTTATTAATCCACCTGCTCTTCTGCGGTCGGTCAGAAGATAGTGGTAAAGCTATATAGTCAAAACCGCACTTGTTTTATGCTATTCCGGCAATCATCCCACATTTTCGCTGGCAACATCAACATCTTTGAGCTCCAACAAGTGTCTGTATATTCAGTCCTTCCTGACTGAAAACGGGGTTTCAATAACCCTTTCTGTGCCCCGTCCTCCACTTGCCACAGCCAATGTGGGCAAACCAATCACATGCATCCACCCAGCCCCCCAACCACAGGGGCTGACCTAACCCACCCTCACTAAACACAGGGTAGGCCTACATGGAGGCATGGACACAGAACTAACACCCAGACACGCATGTAGCCTATATTGACAATGTTTTTTCATTCATCAACAAAGCATATAAAGTCTCAAAAAACAGAAGCAGGCATAGCCACATAAATAATGGATAAAGATGATCAGATTATAGAAAAACGAAACTACCAAAACAGTGGCACTGCTAAGGCAGGAGGTTGTGGATGGCTTCAGCCTCATAAAGGTTGAGGTAGGGGTATTGTGTGTTCTAATGACAAAGCTACAACCAATACTAACACCCCAAGTTCTCTGCCATCCCGATAACAACAACCGAGTATAATCCTAGAGGAGCACGAGAGATTTTGTACATCTTCAGTGCAGAGCCCGTTGAAGATGTGTCTGCGTAGGGAAACCTGTTTTACGTGGTTTACGCGCGTGTGTATAAAAAGTTCCATCCGGAGATGCTACGTTTCGTTTGTATGCATGTATATGCAAGCTATGATATATGTAGGCTAAACTGTACTCTTAAACCGCATGTGGCCTGTGCGGGGTTGTCTGCATGGATGCTGCCGTGTTGCGTACTGCACTATGCAACATATGCGAGGAACGGTCAGGCCCAATAGTCAGTAGGCCTATTATGCAATATCAGATGCGATTTTGAAATGCGCATTTGAAGTTGCGATGTGCAGTGAAGTTACATTCGGAGTTACAACGTTTGTTTTCCTTGATGTATGTATAAATATATGTGAGCTAAATTCAACTCGGGCACTGATGCAGTCCTGTTGTGTGAGAAGGGGAGTGGCTATAATTGAAGCTTGTATATTGCTTTTGTCCTAACAACATGAAACTTGGCACTGTACCCACTTGTGTCATTATATTGCTTTTGTCCTAACAACATGAAACTTGGCACTGTACCCACTTGTGTCCTAGCAAACACCTAGCAAATTCGAACTCAGTGGAACTAATTGTTTGGGAGTTGTGCATGGAACAGACAGAGTGACAAAGGTTCTGCATAGATAGATAGATAGATAGATAGATAGATAGATAGATAGATAGATAGATAGATAGATAGATAGATAGATAGATAGACAGACATGTTTTAAAAAATCTGCATTCTTAACAATTTCCATGAATGATCAGAAAGAGTTCAGCAAGAGTGGCACTTTGCCTGATATATTAGATAGGCCAAACGTATCTTGCCACATGTAGGCTACATGGAATTCACTCTGGCAGGGGATGATCACACTGCAGGGTAAAAACTCTGATGGTTTAAGGTGGGATATGACATAAAATGTATATATGGCAGCTCTCACTCTTTTGGTTTACTATAGCATGGAGGATGACCAATGAGCTTTGTTACTTTAATACAGCAGGTATGGTCACATCCACAACTTTGACAATAGAGTGAAGCGTGACATACAGGCAAGGGAGAAAATGCAGAGCAGCTTTCCACGCAAAACATTTTTACTGGCAGAAAATAGCTGCTGCAGCACACAGAGGCATATAAGAAACATCACCGATGGCCCAGCATTGAACTCTGATGCACGATTTCAGACTATTTTTGCCTGTGCTGCTCAATTACCTTAATTTCCTTCGGGATTAATAAAGTTACTCTACTCTACTCTACTCTACAATTAAATCTCTTATCTCCACTGTAGATCTAACCTCTCAAAATGTGTGTAGAGGCCTTAACTCTAGGGAGGTTGTGTGATATTCAGAGTTGTATAAAGTAGAAGTAGAAGTACTGTTTTGGATGTAATTACAACACTGGTAGTATGGTATTATGCAGTTGCAACTGCGTAGTACCGTACTACTTGTGTTGTAATTACATCCAAAACAGTACTTCTACTTCTACTTTATACAACTCTGGTCATATTCGAGTAAAGTGTGGGTTAAAAGCAACCAAGTTATTTGGTCAGACAGACAGGCCATCTATTAAATTCTCAGAAAATATCTGGCAGCGTTTATCTTTATTTTTCTAAATCCTGTGCACTTTATGACATCAGTGTGTCCACTGGTTTAGTTTGTTCAGTTTGCATAAGAGCAAATATTTTTTGTTGTCATGACAGCTACCCTGAGATGTTTATTTTTAATACCATAAAAATAAATTGAGTTATAAATTGATGTACTCTGAGTTGTATTAATTTAATTGAGTTTTGATACAATGTAAGACTATTCAGATCATACAGCAATTTTTAGTTTTGCATTTTTACATTTTCACTGATTTATTGTAATATACCCAGTATCGCGATGTATCTTGATAAAATCGTATCATGACAAATGTATCGTGATATGTATCATATCATGAACTCCTTGCCAATACCCAAACCTAATACGATGCATCTTTGGGCTCCTGCAGTAAGTGTCAGTGGTATGTGAAGTTGCCAGTATGGAGTTTGTGGTCATTTAGGGCAAAGGCTACACCTAAAACACAAGCTCCACCTAAAAGGATTGGGGAAGCAACCTTCTCATATAATGCCCCAAAGAGATGGAACGCCCTATACCACAACACATCAGAGAAGCCAAGCCGAGTCCATTGACACCTTCAAACGGCAACTAAAGACCTACTTGTTCAACCTCGCCTTTACCTAATGGTTCTACTGCGCAACTCCACCCCTCCAACGGAAAGCTTGACAACAGTCACAATTAACTGTTCTTTTCATGGAACTCCTAGTCAATCACAGACTTTCTTGTCTCAGCAGACAGGCTCCCGTAGGGGCCGCGGTGCTGCCTAAGGTTTCTTCCTATACCTAAGTAATCCAATGCAAATAGGGAGTTTTTCCTCACCCCTGTCACCCCTAGGGAAACTAGCATATCTATCTATCTATCTATCTATCTATCTATCTATCTATCTATCTATCTATCTATCTATCTATCTATCTATCTATCTATCTATCTATCTGTCTGCCTGTCTGTCTGTCTGTCTGTCTATCTATCTATCTATCTTGTAGTTTTTATTGGTTGTGCCTGACAGATTTCCAGCATTACCTAAACCTAAAAGGTCAGACACGACATGGAATGAGGAATGAGTTTGATAATGTAACATAACGACCTGTGTTTTACTGTTTTTGATGTGCTACAACACCACAACAAAAAGCCTATTGTCAAATCTTTATGAGGAATTGCAGGACGCATCCATTATTAACATGGGGACTCCTGTCACTAGCAGTCAATGGGATGGTACAATAGCAAACACATTTCCTTCATCATTCATCATGTAAAGGAGACATAGTATCGCAGAAGTTAGTGGCAACCTGTGGATTTATGACTTCCTATTAATACAGTCTTTGTATAGTTTTTAGTTAACAGATGCCTAATTAGCACCTGGTTTTAGAAATGAACATGACATGGCATAAGTGTAAGACTCAAACCTGGGTGTAATATCCTGTCTTAGTTTACATGTGACAAGTTTTATTTGGTGTCACAATTTAGTTTGGAACTCTATCATTGAGAGACCTTGAGGAACGTACACCCAGGTTGCAGGTCAGTCCAATACAGATCACAGTAACACATTGAAAACACTGCAGAGACTACAACTGTATTGGCAATCTCAGAATCTTACTAATTGACTCTACATGTATGGCTTGCAGCAATTACCAATCTACTCATCATGCTGATGTGTGTTGATCAAGTTGTCCTCATTTCAAAATGTAACAATGTTTTCAGACTTGACCACCATTGTTTTGCAGGAATTTGCAAACTCTTTTTTGAGTCATGTTGCATGTTGGCTTTACCGAAGTCGACGTGTCCTTGACTTCTCACATCAAGCCAGTTGTCGGACAGAGGTAGTAACCAGCAGTAGGCATTTTTTAAATCAGTAGGCTTTTGGTGTATTAGTATATAATCGATTTTTGCATATTTTGCATTTTAGTATTCAGTATCAAAAGCAACAAAAGCATGAATGGAGTGTCTGGCTTAACGCAATGCATTCTGGATTTGAAATAGTGATGTTTTGGACAATCTCGTCCGAACGTCACATGGATAACAAAAATCGGAAGGACATTGCAAATTACTACAAAATAAAGGTGCACCCTCTTTCCCTTTGACAAGAGCCCGGATAGCTCAGTCGGTAGAGCATCAGACTTTTAATCTGAGGGTCCAGGGTTCAAGTCCCTGTTCGGGCGGTACGACTTTTCCTTGTCGATTCAACTCAAAACTGAAAAAGTGGGCAATAGCAAGTAACATTCCTTTCAGAAGTATGAATTCAGATGACGTAAGAAAATAAACCGTATGATCGCAAAATATTTCTCACCCAGAAAACCCCAAAGTTCAACTATGCATCATATCAGTAAAAGATGACACTTGCTAACTTGAATGCTTTGCATTTCCAATTTTACTTCGTTATTAACACATACATTGCACTAACTTAAAGAATTATTCACAATGTCTTTTTTTTCTGATTCAAATAGGCCAAGGGTAAATGTCACACAATTCACTGTACTAAATGTTGGCTTGCCAAATTTGCATTTACAAACAGCTTGAATTGTGAGTATTCCAGCATTTTTCCAAAGATCTTTAGACTTTTCTGATGCATTTTGAATCACAAATACTTTTTTAAGTACTTGCAAGCGATCAGATGAAATCAGAAGACAAACTTGCCAACTCAACCTGAAAAATGGGTTGGTAGACCATGGAAAAAATAAAAATAATTCTCTGCAGGAGAGACTGACCTGCTTGTGCATTAAGGTAAGACTACATAAGGACAACCAGGTCATGTGTAAACAGCTTTGTTTTGTTTTGTTTTTTTAAACCACACTCAGTTTGACATCAAATCTTCCTCTAATATGTCCTGTCCAAGACACATTTGGGACATTATAATGTTACTCACAGCATATAAGGAGAATAGCCTGGCCTTACGTACTGTGTGTTTTTTTGTGATGTGAGGTTTTCAATCAAATAAAAATTCACATAGGCCTACTGTTGGAGGTATGGTGCTTTTACCAGTTTGAATAGATAATCATCGTCCACTAATAGCCACCTTCAGGGGGTTGCAACAGGCTCTCTTACATACATCGGCAGATCATTCTGTTGCACATGAAGATAGAGCACATGCCTTTAATTTATCATGCTCTAGCATATGCATTTGCATCAAATAGTATGTTTACATTTTGTGTACATATGTTGTATATGTATTTATTAAACAAACAAGCAGGCAAATACATAAATAAGTGAACTCCATCCCTTGACTGACAGCCATGCAGAATTGAATGAATTTGTTACAAATGTACATATGGCCAAACATTTTGCAGAATATAACTTTTCAGTTGAACTCAGATGATGCTGGAATTATAGTGCTGGATGCGTGCAATAGTTTTAAAACCCCACCTGCGAAACTCATGTTATCAAATATGTACCCTCCCTCACTAAATAATATTAGATTCATAAATGAATCACCTGTATTATGATTGTTGGGTTGGGTTGGATCAAACACACACAGCTACTGACACTCAAGTCTTTTACTTTAGTATGGACATAAAGAAATACTATTTTTGTTGTCAGATAAGAAAACTTACTAACATGATATGACTGCCGCAGTGTGCTGTGAAATTAAGCACAAAGGGAACTATAGTGGCCCTATGGAATAAATGTCCGTTATATGCCTTTTGCCTTTAACTAGTAAACGGACATTCATTCCATAGGGCCACTATAATTCCTTTCTATTATAGCTCCTCCTATGGAACAAATGTTACAAAACATAGTTTTAGTGCTTACAGTGGTTGGAGTAGTGATCCTATAGCGAATTTGATGTGATAATAACTTTCCAGTTTTCAAGATACTGTCAATTGAAAATCACAACTATGAAATTTATAATTTTGTGGTAGGAGGCACAATACTGTATGGGACCATGGACTGAGTTGACACACTGAGTTTTAAATTGAAAGCGTGTGTACTGATGTGTTTGCTGCGGGTAGTGATCCTTAGCCTGGCTAACGCGACTTATCAATGCTCTGCGAACATTGGTCTGGCCAAGCTGTGTTGTAAACCCATTTCTCAGAGGGCGGGCTTAACTCACGTGTGTGAAATGCCTGTGTTTGCTACTGGACGAAGCTTCGACCAATCACATTAGTGTCCATGTATAAGACAGAGAATAGTAACGTGCATATGAGTAAACAAAAACGTAACTGCACAAAAGCTCGAAATTCCATATGCTATCGCTGACAATGTAACGTGCAGCTATTTTGTCAATGAAATAGCTCCACAACTCCAACAACTGGGTTGACTTGGCAACACTTACCATTTATAAGTCAGATGAACCTCGTCGACAACAATGCCAAGGAGATTTTCTTTGTAGACTTCGTTGGCTAACATGTTCATCTTCCAAAACCGCAGCTACAGCTGCATTGAAATCTTGCCGTTGCTCCACGTTCGCCATGTTGACAGTGACTGAGGTAGATTTCCGGTCGCTAAACTACCGCGTCATTGCCTTTTTGAAATGCTAGATTTTCATTGGTCCCAGTTTCTCTGTTAATATAGAAACGGTGTAGAATGGGAGCTTGGCCAGACTGACTTTGCAAGCAAAATTCAAATGCAGCGGCACAGGAAGTATGGGCGTGCCCAGGCTAAGTGATCCTACAAGGCAAAATTGATGTGAGAATGAGTTGTCCAAAAGTTGATTCAATGAGTTGAGAATGAGAATGAGAATGAGTTGATTCAAAATCGCATTTTTGTAAGAGAAGAGCGCCCCCTACACACAAAAATGTACAACATTTGGTGTGGTCTTAAAGACTGTTGTGCGATTTAATGAAATTTGGACTATTACAACACTAGGTATTAAGTGCAGTGTAAATACAAGCTATGCTTTAAATATTGATTGTCGTGTAACTTTGTAACACTTCAAGTTATGAAAGAGTTTTATAAGAATTTTTCCTGGTGTTGTCTGTAGCTAATATACACCAACTTTTTGGCAGTCAAATATATGGCCTCAAAGGAAGTAGTTAACTTCTGCTTTCATTTTTTTCTAAGTTGCATAAAAACTGGCCGACAGAATGGCTCGTTGTGTTTCTGTCCCAATTATTTAGCAGTTATTAGCCTTAATGTATTTTTTAAAAATATAGCATCTCCCATGGAGCAAAGCTTACGAAACATAATCTGCTTTAAGAGGTTGGAGTAGTAAACCTACATGACAATTGGGTCATGGCATTGGGTCCAGCGCAGAGTGCCGATGGTCCCCCAGCAGCAAAACCTTCAATTTTCTATCATCAGGATGGGGCTACATCCTACCAAGTTTTAGCTTCCCCAGTCTTTCAAGGGACATAAAGTCGGTAAAAAAAAAAAAAAAAAAGCTAGCGCTAGCGGTGGTCATAATAACAGCCCAGGCTTTCCATTGACATCGATGCTGTTTACACGGCTTTGAATGACATGATACAATAGCGGCACCTAAAGGGCTAATGAGTTATTGCAAAACTATAGGTTTGAAGTCTATCTATGGCAAATGGAATTTAAATTAAAATAATTATTTTAACATGATTTTAATTTATTTTAACATTGCTTTGGTTAATAGAATACTTAAAAAATAATAAAATACTGGAAAATAAACTTGTAATCCTTACATTTCATTTATAACTAATCTCAACAGCCCTTGATTGGTGTTTTCAAGTAAGGGTATGCAGCATGTGCAATGTGCTCTTTTTGGAATGCTGAAATTAGAACTCAGATTGTTTACATTATATTGTTGAGAGAGGGTTGAAGGAATCTCTGAGAATTTAGAATCTGTGGTTCACATCTACAGCAAAGAAATATTCTCTATTTTGGAGTGTTTAAATAGATTGTTGATTGTTTTGTGATATGCTGAAGAAAAAAAGAGGTGATGCAGCAGTGAGATATGTAAAGGGAGACAGAATAGTGCAGATAGCAAGGTGAACATCAACGAATGTCTGAATAGCGCTAAGCAAGGAGGTTCACCCAATGCCTCGAAGTCCTTTTTTTGACCAAGGTGTCGGTGTGCTGACACCTTGGTCAAGGTGCTGATTTTGCTGTTAACATTGGTACGTTGCCGACCAGAGCAACATCTTTTGTAATTAAATCAGTGAGACATGTAGTGACTTTGCAATTCTGTTGAGCTGCCTAATCTGTGTGTGTGTGTGTGTGTGTGTGTTGATTTCAAAGAAATGGCTACACACTTATCTCCTGCTGTGTCCACCATTTTAAAAGCATTAATTAGTTCTGAATTTATCTCAGTTTTTCTCTGAGGCAAGGTGAGTTTTGAAATAATCAGTTCAATTTATTTGGGATTATGTTGTCTTTTAACGTTCAGCTCTCTGGGCAAAAATGACAGTACTTTATGAGATTTAAGATAGCATAGGCATTGCATTGAATGTGTCTCAATGCTAATACTAAATATTTTAACAGCCTATAGCTGACCAGTATCCATACACTATGATTATATATATAACTGACTACACTCCCCCCCGTACATTTCTTCCAGTTCCCCACATCACATGCATTTCATGAATGCTGCTGTTTGTGTCATGCATGTTGTATACTGCTTTAGGTTCATATTTTTGTATTTGGAGATTACTGTTAGTAATGGCATCTGAACATGTGTATTGTCATAACTGTACATAATGGGCTATGTACACTAGATCATCCATTGTTGTATATTTGCTGCATGTGTTGAGTCAACAACTGCCGGATGTAAAGTCTTAATTTGTGTGCTTGGCCAAATGATGCTCATCCTGATTCAGTTTACCCGAAATGGGCATATAGCTATATAGATATATAGATATAAAGGTTAACTGTCTTTAAATCCAACAACGGGCATAGGCCCTCCACACAAAACCCAGCATTCCACACCTTACATTTTCCAAGGCTATATACCTCAAAACATTGCAAACAGCAAGTGATGTTTTTTGTTTGTGTAATTTTATTTAATTGAATGTATATGAAATTAGGTGAAAACCCTCAGAAATCCTTATCTCTTGCTTTCATACACAAAATAGACAAATCAAAGTACAATGTGCCATGGAGGTTTTCCTATCTAGAGGTGGGAAAATTAAGAAGGTTGTTTGGCTTCTCATATACACATCTTGCAGGTGTTTCAAACACTAAACATTTAAAAGCTGGTATATGTATCCCAAATAAGGATTTCATTGTCACCAAGGGCAACATCTAAATTGTTGTTAAAATGTTTTGCTCTTTATGAGGACAATACACTCCAATAATCTTTGTATTCACTGCTATTGATGGAGTACACATACATACAGAAGTAAAATGGTTTAAGATAGGTCAGTAATTGCGTTTTAAGATGTAAAAAGAAACAACAGTCAAATTGGCGGGTAGTCTATAATAATCCTATACTCTGCCAGTACAGGATCATCTTTAGCAGCCCATACTACTGATGCTAATCTTGTCCAATTTGTGTCCAAAGCAGGCATGTGCTGATATATAAGTCCTTTTAGGACCTGATAGTTTCTTTCGGCCAGCGGCTGGATCTTTCTGCTTGGCGGCCTTTGGAGTCTGCGAGTGGTTTTGGGGGTCCATCTGAAGACTCTCAGGGGATCGTATCCCCTCACCATCCAGTCTGTGACCTGGCTCACTTTCGGAATGATTTCCGGCCATCCGAGTTATTGGGAGCTGAAATACCACATATGACACAGACATATTAAACTTTCATTTTTAAATTTCTAAATAAAATATCAAATGAAATAAAAGTTTTTTTTAAAAAATCAGTTAGGCTACGTCTTAAAACAGAGAACAGAAGAAAGCCAAATCGCTGCACAGTGACTCACCTTTTTGTATGTGATATTCTTTAGTAAAGGATAACCTACCTTAGGGGGTGTTGTCAAAGGTTTTGCGTGCAGAACAGAAGTAATCACCAGTCCATAAATGATAATATACGCAAAATCCATTGTCTTTAAATCCGTGAGGCAGCAGTCCAATTTATCTATCTTCCAGCTCAGTGGGCTATGAGGAGAACGGCCTTGCTCTGAAGAATTTATAATCGGCTTGTGCTGATGTCAACAATTTTTCGTCATTCCTATCAACGCCTTCTGCGGCTGCCAATTTACAGCAAGCCATTATCAACGAATAATAACATAAAGGTGAATGATAGGTTAATGGTAGCAGTTGTTATTTAAGATTTTGTTATTTTAATTCCAACTTATAGTTGGCTATCAGTTCAGAGAACTATCAGAGAAAACTGGACTATCAATATTGTATAATTTTGTCTATTTGCGGTAGGTGTGCTATTTTGACAGGTGGAAAGCATATATGAGCAACCAGACACATTTTGACATAGGAGTTTTTTTTATCACAACTCAGAATCCCAGCATGTAACTCGTCAGTTTAGCCACGGCTGTTGTTTTGTATGTATAGGCTGTGTGTGTGTGTGTGTGTGTGTGTGTGTGTGTGTGTGTGTGTGTGTGTGTGTGTGTGTGTGTGTGTGTCTGTGTCTGTGTCTGTGTCTGTGTGTGTGTGTGTTCATTAACAGTAGGCCTAGTAAATTCAACTAAATTACATTTGTTTAAAAGCCGGCGTGGGGTTTTTTTGCGTCACGCTTTTCGGAAGAAGAGGATGCGTATTGACTTTAAGTCATCTCCAAAAACGCAGAGTTTTTGAGTTGCTCTTGATCGCTGCTCTGACATTCTGCAGACCTCATTTGAGGTTTATAATAGACTATGATATGTCTGTTATACGCAACAAACGAAGTCAGGCATGACCCCATATCTGAAGCACAGACTCTGTGTGGACAAAATTGCACGGTGAGTTTAAACTACAGCTGTAACCTTTATTAAGGATTTTTCACACTAATAAACAATTTCATAGTGGAGCTGTTGAGCAGCAAAATGTAAAACAAAAAAATGGAAATAAAGTGGTAATAGGAGACCATTGCGGGCATATTGTTCAACATACTCCCCCCAACAGAACCATTTTCAACAGTCTGACTTGTCCTTTTCTTTGTCATTTAAACATAGTCCATATAAGAATGACCAAGTTATTTTCAGCAATTCTTTTGACCCCCACCCCAAACCCTCTGCGGCAGCTTACACTTTATGCACACAAGCCATTCATTTTCAGTGTGGTGTAGAGGTGATGATTATAGTTTCATTTAAAAGCATCTGCAGAATGGCAGCACTATGAAGAAATTAAGCACTTTGTCCAATGACTTGAAGCCACTGTACAATCATTGCTTAAAGTTTGTGGATTATGAAACTGGATCAGACACTGCGTTTATCTTAAAAAAGTGTTGTATGAATAAAACTTGACTATGCTTATTTGCAGATTTCATGATTGATTATTATGTCTTCTATTAGAACGAGATCCTTCAGATGCGATCCAGAAGCAAAAGATTATCTGCATCCATTCCTGCCCAAAGCGGTGCCAATGCTGGATTGTTCGATCAACAAAAAACCCCATCATATGTAGGTCTAATTTTAAACAGTTTGCTCAGACACACTTATTCCGTACAACTGTGCACTGTCCTGGTGAGAAAAACTGGAGGAAAGGAAGACCAACTTTCAGGGACTTTTCAAACAGCACCTCATCTTTACATGTGCTGATAAACTCGCCAGACCACAGGGATCACCTGCAGGAGAAGGATGAATTGTTGGTACTGGAGAGATGCTGCATCCAGTCAAGATGAAGTAAAAGTCATCTGATGATATAGATAGTCACAGAGCGAGAAAGCAGAAATGTAAAAACTTGAATAAAAATGTAGGCCTAATACAGATGAAGACATGATGTTGGGTTCTCAATGTAGGCCTACATCTCAACAGAACCCTAAAATGATAAAACACCAGAAAAGATAAATCCAAGAAAATGTCACAGAAAGAAAAAACATATTAAAGGCAAATGTGAAAAATAAGCTAATCAGACACAATTCCTTTCAGAGAATGATGGGGTGTTTCAAGCATACATTTAAATAAGAAAAAAAAAACCACAAGGTAATTAGCAGACTCATGCTACACATCATCTATGTGGGTGACAATCAAAAGTTTTCATTTTTAGTTTTCCCAACATTTGTTATGCATGTTATAAATTTATAGAAACGTATAAATAAGTATTCTTTTTAGGAGCTTCTAAGAATCAACCACTCCCAAATCCAAGAGGCATTTGTTGCATCTTCATTAAGTTTTGCCACCTATGTAATTTGTGATTTTCAAATCTTTCTCACTTTATTTTGTTTGTTGGTAGGAAATGTTGTAATGATAATACTAAATTCTTGTTATTGTACTTCACAACAGCCATGTAGTCTGCAGGGAGTTGTGCCGTGTAACAGGGAGATGAATGGAGATGTGGAAGCAGTGCAGCTTCTGCCCCTGTGAAACAGTGGAAGGTAATCTACCCTCTTTGTTTCATGGCATCCACACTGTTTCCATCGAATTATTGTGGGTTTAGGTTAAACTCCTATGTTATTGTTGAGACATCAAATAGTAAAATATATGTGATGTCATTAGGCTTTTTCTCTATTAATGATTTTCTTTTCTCATTGTGTATGGCAAGGCAAGCTTATTCATACTGCACATTTGATACATATAGGAAGCTCAATGCACTGCACATAAACAAAAGGAAAAGAATCATCCAGGAAAAAGGATATTTTTCTCTCCTGTCTATGTCTTGTTTGGGCAAGTAGGTTCCATATGCCAACTGTTTCATGATGGGTCAGGTTCAGTTAAAAATGTCCTGTGTTACAGATGAGTTTACTCATTGTGTTTTTGGTTGCCAGTTGAGCTTTATTGTGTGTGTGTGTGTGTATGTGTGTGTGTGTGTGTGTGTGTGTGTGTGTATGTGTGTGTGTGTGTGTGTGTGTGTGTGTGTGTGTGTTTGTGTTCTCGAGTAAGTTCCCATTCATAAGTTCATAATTGATGAGGTTATGCAGAGTTATCTGTGGTTAGCGTGGGCATGTCTTAATGCATGTCATGCCAAGCCATAGCCACGAAGAACAGATTATAAATGGATGTCTAAAGTCAGACACTATGACATGGTGTGAATAAATAATAGATGTTTTATGGCAACTCTGGAGGCCCTTAGCAACACTTTTTTGTATTTGGCACAAAGAATGTAAAACAGCTTACAGGAGGTTACTCAAAGAAGAGACATAATGTAAATAATCAGGAGAATTAAATGTCTGTGACACTTAGATCACAGGAAAAACATGGCACAAGAAAACACTGTTAATCTTTAGAAATGTGTTTGTTGACTCATGTGGATTTGATGTACAAGATGAATTACCAGCTTAGGGTTATGAGACTTATGTGACACAGTGACATTGAGGTTGATGAGTGGGTTACTTACCCACCTAATAAAGTATCAACTGTCACAACAGAAAATATAAGTTAACGAAAGTCTAGTTTAAGGAAAATTGATATGCAGTGTTTATCAATGTTTTTTTTATAAAGCGGAATGTTTCTTCTGAGCCACTCCATGGGGCTGTGTCACGTTGTGGCAGATTATGTGGCAATGACATAATTTTTTTCTGCATGTATGATTATGACATGGATTTTAATCAGCACCAATGCTCCTATGCCATCATAAACCCATCAAGGTTTTGCTTAGGGTTTTACACCATGCAAAAGCTAAGGGTCAAAAAGTTTCCAAACTGTCTATTGTAAAACACATTTATTTTTGTTTAGGTTCAGGCTTTGCTGTCCTGGTTACAGTGAATACAAGCGACTTCTCCCAACAAATAGTTTCTCATTTAGCATAGACATGTTATATAAATGGTCATACTTTTGCACTTCTTCAGTGAGATAATCATTAATTTGTCCCATTTTATCCTCTTCTCAGCCACTACATTAGAACTTTAAAAATGGTGATGTACTAGTAATACGCAGAACAGCGACGTGTGGAAGTGATGAATTGAGCCGACCAGACTAGTCGTATCCCTTGTTTCATGTAAATGTTCAGGCCGTGTGACAGGTGTCTGTAGGGCTAAGATGGGGTCACTGTCGGTACACATTGAGCCAGAGGAACAGCAATATGTGTGGTAACAAGTTTTAACAGAAACATACCGGTGTACCAGGCTTAAGGTTCATAACATCTTTAACCTTACCCATCGGTAAATCAGTATGTGATGGCTGATTTTTGCCGATATGGCAGATCTAATATTAGGACTCTTCTGATCATGGCAAACTGAGAGATTAGGAGATAACTGACAGGCATTATCTGATCTCTGAGAGAAAGGGGGCGATAACATAGGGTGTGGGTTAGTAATCTCAGAGCTAAGACACTGAGAAAAGGCACAAGTGACAGTGTTCACTACGGAGTTGGACAAGAAAAGCTCAAGGTAAAATAGAACACATTTGGAATCAGACACAGGGCAGAGGTAAAGACATTGACAATGCCTTCCATGTCCTTTTGGCCTTGTAGCTGAGGAAAAAAGCAGCATGTTAGTGGTGTAACACATGCCATTTTCTCAAAAACCTTTGTGCAGAATTTTTTACTGACTACAATGTGCAGATACTTTACTGAATACAGTGATTAAAAATGGGGGCAGTGCCCTACCCCAGCCCTGGGGTTAATGTAAAAGCTCAGGATAACGGTATGTCTACCCATTTTCACGTAGTGCTTACAAAATATGGATTTACAAATCCAAATCTAACAAAAGAGGCCAAGCCGACCGTGGTGTTGCCTGACTAAAAGTATCTGCCCCTCACAGATTTATGTGGATACTGTATGCTTAGTTTTCACTGTTCATAATTTACACTTTGTGGCTGAAAACGCATAGTCTATATTGTATGATATTGTATGTCTCTGTTTAGCTTCTGTCTATAACACATTGCCAATCACTTTAGAAGGACTTTTAGGGAGGATTCAGAGAGGTTTTTTATTGATTTTCGTAAACCTACCTAAGGTGTAAGTTTAAAAGGTGCAGTAAAGTGACTGCAGTGGAGGCATGCAATGTCACTGATCAAAAACATTTTTTGTAATCTTTTTGAAAAATGACATAGGTGCATAGGAAGTGTTTTACCTTGAGGTGAGTTTGTAATTTCAAGCCATAAATCAGGTTAAACATCTGCAATTATCACCATAATATATGAAGATGTGTTTATTTTTAATTTGCTGAAGGAAATGGAATAGCGTGTAAAATCACTGAACATTTGAGTCACTCATTAAGACGGATTCCATTGTGTCTAATTTAGATGAGATGCTGATAGACGGAAGTCAGAAGCAGAGGGGTGGGAGTGTTTAACTTGGATAAGTGAGCTATTCATTTTTTCTTTCATTGAAGCAGTAATGACTCATCCATGGATCCCCAAATAACCTTTTTGCGTCAGATGTTAATTGCAACTAGGTCATTTATTGGCTTTGTCAACCAAAATGTGCCTTCTGAAAATACTAAAGTAGATGCACAAAAGAATGCACTATGTTTTACTATTAATAGTTACATCAACCTGTTTTTATATGCAGTTTTATCATTAAGCTACTGCAGATCTTAATTGCCTCATTTTGGTGGATCTTCAGAATTTGATGAAGTAGAAATCATTTAAAAAATATTCACTGAAAAATATGTAGTTGTATTTGGGAAGTCTGTCAACCTGATGTAAGCATCTATATACTGTACATTAAACTCCATTTAAAAGTGTTTGGACATATGTATGAAGTTGTATAGCTTTGTTTAGATAATTGCAAATGTATGCCAGCTATAACAAGAAGTCTTATAAAAGGATGTTGTGTACATGAGGATCTGATTGTTCATTCTTTATGTAAACAAACATATCGGCAAAGATTGGTTTGGCATTCTTTTCTGAATCAGATAAGTTTACAAATATGTTGTATTTGTGTATGCCATATGTTAACATATTAATTGTAATGATATTCATTATTCATTATGTTACCTGAAATCACTTGAATTCTTTAAATACACCAAAATTAAACATTTTAATTCTTTAGATACAACATAAAAGAGAGACCATAATAGTAACTAAAGAAGGGAGACCAGTGTAAGCTCCTCAGTGGACAGGGGAGGCAAGTAAGTCATTTGTAGCTGTCTGACAGTTCCTGTCTATTAGAACTATAGGAATACTCCATTCATTTATAGTGTGACAGTACACAAAGAATACAAGGCTGGGTGAAGTTTAATTGAGCTAAATGTCCGGGATTTTATTTTTTGGCTGTAGATTACTCTAATTCTCTGGTACAACTATAGATTTTTCTGATTCCTACCTACCTAAATCACTGCCATTGATAATCTAATCAAGCCTCACGTTCTCCAGTGCGAATGGTTCAGACTGATAGTGGTAGAGGCAGGATGTGAAACACTCAAATATCCACAATAGCCCCACAGTTCTGAAACGGACCAAGATTCTTCCACCACATCTAAGTCACACAAGTAGTGTGAGCAGGTGTGGTACAAAGTCTACATGTAGGCTGTAAGTCAGATTCAAGCATTCAAGTTTCTTGCACATAAGAACCTTGGCATGTCTGCCTCATAGGACTATCACGTTTCTACAGTGAACATTCCTCTTACAGACTGTTCTGCAGACTTCACTTCCCGCCCTGCGGACTGTGTCAACGTTCTGTTTGTCTGTTGGATCAAACACCAGCCCATGGATAAATACTTTGCAAAGGGCAGGTTAAAATGTAAATTTTAAATGTACGACGGAAATGAAGTTTACAACCTCATAGTGGGTGTTTTTTGTGTTTGATGAATTTTAAATGCCTGCACACATTTCTATGTAGATGCCTAGCCAAGAGTCTAGGTCAGACAGGAGCGATTGAACTAAAGATAAGGGGCATCTTGATAGAATACTAGATTTTTTTTCACACACTAAAGTGTGTTCAAAGTTGGAATAAATCCTCACAGTATTTAGTATTGTTTAGTCATTGCTAACATTTCAATCAACATCATTTCACACTAAATAGAGCGTCATACTTGTAAATACATATATAGGCCTAAATGAAAATAATCTTTTGTGGCAAGTGGTAAGCTATCATTATTAGATATACTTTCTTCTTCACTTTGTCACAGGGAATGGTGAAGTTCTGTTTATGCTGCAGAGTTCAGTTATTTTGTCATAGAAAGAAAATGCACATGATTTCACATGATTTTGCCAATTGAAGAGCTAAAAATGTCTACCCATTTCAGAAGGTATTTATTTGTTTGTGTGTATTTTATTCTTTGTCTTCTTTTATGTGAAACCAGTTGTCAAAACATCAGGCTCTCATCATTTGCATTACTCACAAAGTTTCAAGGGTAAATGAGGACAGTGAGGTGAATGAGTTTCCTTTTAAAAGTTCATCTTTCTTTTCAAAAAAACTTGTCACAACAGTTTGGAGTGTCTGTGTATTCCTCTAATTCACTCATCAGTTCCTGTCTGTCTCTACCACATTGTCCTGCCATTATCCTAAAGGCTATGTCTCTGCCTGTCCACAACATATCATGAGTTCCATTGTATCATCAGATTTGCACGTAAACACATACCAGAGGCTGTTTTACCACATCATTCTTTGTTATTGCTGTCTCATTGTTGTACGGTCAAAGCTAGTCATAATATTTTTCTATCTTTAGCAACTCAAAAGAGATTAATTACAAGTGACAACACACATTTGAGATAATTTCTGTATACAAAATAAAAAAGTTTCTAAAATAGTTTTAATACTTGAATTGAACATGACATTATTTTGTAATGTTGTGAATACAGTAACCCACAACAGACATATGACTAACGTCACATCAGGGATGTCAGGGATGGAAACAGATTGACTTTAAGTTAAAAAGGTCTTTGAATAAAACTAGCCACTTTCCCATGATGGAATATGTAAAGATTTTAAATACATGGTACTATAATTATTATTGCCATACTCTTTCTTTTTAAATATATATTTTGTGTTACACAATATGTGACACAAGCATTACATGCTGAATGTATAACACATCTAAAACATTTGAAACCTAAATACATTGTACATCTAATGTACAGTCACTTTAATAGTAAGCTAAATGCATCAAATATGCAACCCATTCACATTTCAAATGGAAACAATGAAAACAGCACATTCTATGCAGAAAGTGCAAAGTAAAATAGTCAAATGTTAGTTTGAAGGGCATTCACACAGTTATAAAATGGTGCTGATTTGCTGTCAGACTTGTCTGACACATTTTTGTACTGAAGATTTATAAAATAAAACTTTGTTAGTGAAGTAGAGTAGAGTAGAGTAGAGTACAGAAGAGTATTTTGATTCTTTTACAATGATATGTAAGCACATATAAAGTTTCTCCTCCTGTCATTTTTTTCAGAGAAATATTTGTTTGTTATGTTTTTTTTCTACTTGTCCTCCTCTCTCTTTTGGTGAACCTTCTTAAATTCCATGCTGATCCCCTGTGTTTTCTCTCATCAGATCTGGAGCAAGCAGTTTGGTCGGTCTGTGATCCGCTCCTACATTAAGCTCAAGCATGCCCATAGCATCACTGAGTCTCCAATGAATTTCCACCCTGTAACTAAAAGCATCCCATTGGCAAGATCCATCAGGCCAGGCTCTGCCAAGCAGCTGAGGGCACGGTGCTTTGGAGGAGGGGCACCGCGGCTGCATCAAATAAGGCGAACACTTCGCTCTGCTGTCTGGAATTCTCCCACCAATGGCTGCTTGCCAAATGTGGAACTTCAAAAACAATGCAGTCGTAATTTGTGACTGCTTTAGTGATCACGTAGGTGTCTTGCTATTGGACAATTTATTGTTGCCTTTTTTATGCTGGCAACAGTTTCAAATGAAGAAGTTATTTTAGTCCTGTTATCGGCCAAGCAAAGCCAAACAGTCATTCTAAGACAGAGTTCACAGCATCTACATTATGCTGCTACAGTATGCAGAGACCACATTTTTGTCCAAATGGTTAAGCCAACCCCAAAGGCCGCATTTTGAAAAGATAAACTACCATCCCTAAGTCCTTAATGTTCCGTTTCATAACACATAGTCATCACCTAGAAATGGCATCAACACAACAGTGAAGTTTGCCAACCTGTCAACCTCCATTTGAGGAATATGATGAATCTCTCTGGGTGGTGTCTCCCTGGGGCACATCACAGAGCTACTTGTGGGCCATTGTCTGTCCACACCAACACACACTTGCTTTCATCAGGCTGTCTCCTGCCATTCATCACTCCTGTCTGAGGGATGAGCACCTGTGTCTCATCACCACTCACTGGGGCTATTAAATGATCCAGAAGAGGATGTTATTTTTGTATATAGTTGTTGGCTCCCTTTTTTTTTAAATGAAGTCAGACAGATGAAGTCAGCCCCCACTAATCACAGACAGCCTACTCTAGTGGTGGAGTGAGAAGATATTTGTGCTGGCTGCATTCTGACTGATTTTCCATCATGGTTAAGATCAAGAGCATCTTCAGCAAAGTAAACGTAGTTAGCTGTTCACCAGGGAACCTTGTGCCAAGGCTTGTCATCTGAGGGACATGACTGTGTAAATTAGACAAGTTTAGGGACAGCAACAAGTGAGTAATAGCCCTTTCTGAGTAAATGTGTAGTTTGGGATAAGGGAAGGTGTTTGAGTCAAAAATTAATAATAAGAAATTTGTTCTACATTCATGACGAATCCAATAATGTTTATTTATGTGATCATACACACCAGTGGCTTAAAACATACAGTTCTGTGAGGGAAAGGACTTGTCTTGCGATAGATGGTTTATATGACTTCCCTCGCAGGCTGAGGGTTCATGGTGCTGGCCAGCATGACCACTGCCCCCCAGATCTGCCGCATGTTCCCTAAGCTGGCTCTGCTGCACCGCGCACCACCCTCCTCCTGAGACCCAATAGGTCTGAACATAGATCTGTCCTCAGCAGAGGCCCTTTATGTGTGTACGCTTTCTAGAACTAGCTTTGTAGCATTTTTCTGCCATTATGTGTACAAAGCATCCAGTTGTTTCAGATATTTCTGTTATTTGCAATGACAGGTAAACAGTGAGCAGACTGTTTTTGGATGAATTTGGATAAACTTTTCTGCTTGTGATGTTGCAGTGTTTTTGATATAATTAAAATTACTGGAAACATGCATGTTAGCTTTGTTTAGGTTAGCAAATGTTGTAATTGTCACACAATATCACTTCTGTAGAAACATTATTAAACATTACCAAATATAAATCATACAGACCCTTGACTAGGCAGGTTTTAGCTTTTTGTATATCTGTAGGCTAGTCTGGACAAATGATATCTGTGACCTTATTTGCTATATTCTCCCTGTGAATAATACATCCCAGGTTATCTTCATACCTGTCAATGTTTTGTCTGAATAAGGGAGTATAAATGAGACCTTGGGCAATGACCAGTTCACTTCTGCCAGGAAATAAGTCCTCACAAATATGTGCTCTAGGCCAATGCAGGTTAGAGCATGACTATGTGCTCTCCTCTTCTGTGGTATATCTGTGGTGATACCTCTTGTGTGCACATGTGTGTTCCATACCTCAGACCCCAAAGACTGGATCTGTCATGGTTTACTATTTAAGCAATGTTTTTCTTTGATATGGGTATATCATTGTGTCAGATGCATATTTGTATACTTTCTTCCCTCATGAAATGGTGTTACTGGCCTTTTCGATTTTTGTATGTGTTCTGATACTCCATAAAAGAAAATGTAAAACCTAACCAGTAAGAGCTTGCAAAGACACCTGTTATTCTGCTTAACCTCATATAAAGCATGCTCTTCCAGATGGCGGTATGTTTTTCTACTGTATTGAAGGATGAAACTTTGTTCTGCTACTATGCTTCTGAACGTGACCTTTCACCCCCCATCAGACACTACGCTTATGTCATTGTTCATTGGCTGCATCTATTGGTGAATCAGTTTAGACATCTTAGGCAGGGCCAACCAGCCCATTAGTTTTTAACATTCTCAGAACTGCTTTAAACACATTTATTTACTCACCCTCTATGTTTCTTTACGGGGTCTGGGCCTCGCCTAGGTCTAACTGGAGAGAAACTTCAAACAGGCAACACACTGTAATGACTAAAAGACCTCAACGAGGGTGCAGCAGCTATGTAGTGTGCTCTTCTTCTTCTTCTTCTTCTTCTTCTTCTTCTTCTTCTTCTTCTTCTTCTTCAATGTATTTATTAAGATCATTTGTAGCACACACATCCACACACACACACAGTTGGCATTGTACATGAAGAGTGAAATGTGTGTTCATGGTGTGTCAGTCCTTACAAGGCCTTGAGAGCCATCAATGCAGATTAGTGGGAAAGCATGCTGAGTTGACCCTGGTATGGGCAGCAGATAACCCTTAATGACTGTATACAACACAAAATGCCACCTGACTGGAATTACAATTGTTTTGAAGTATTGGGCAAAGTATATCGGGTAAAATAACATCCGAAATATTAACAGCTGAGTTTTTTATTTGACCTTTTTAGGTGGAGTCTCTGTGGATGTCCTTAAACTTTAGTAATGTCACATAAAGGTATTATAAAATGTATTATTTCCCCCCTTTAGTTTAACCCATAACAGTTCAGCAAAAGGCAAGAAACAATATTGACGTTTTATCATTTTCAGTTAAATACTAAATAGTTGAATAAGGGGAAATCTAAAACATTTTTCATGGTCACCGTAATACTTTCTCTGGGAGCACACATACAGTACACATAGAACTTAATAAAACACAGTATTGGCTGACAAACAGTATTTACAGTTTCAAGCAATATTTGTATTTAAGCAAGGTACAAACATAACGCCTTTCCCATGCTACAAATAGTTATTTTCTTACCAAACCTGACACCAGGATTTTTTTATTATAATTTCATTATTTTTGTAATTTCAGGCCAATTTAGTTAATCTACACTAAAGAATTTCAGTATTCTTGTACTGCTTATGTGAGACTAAAGTATGCCTTTTTAAGCATGGGCAACTACAGCTTTATCATAAAATACAAGCTAATTTGATTTCAAATGTAAGTTATGAGTGCACTTTATCTGTATGATTATATGTTTATACTGGAAGTGAGACGTGAATTGCTAAACCATGGATGATTGAGTAATTGGCTTCTGCACATAGCTTGTGCAATTTAAGATACCTGTGGATCTTGTGAAGATTAAATATTGTTTGCCTTAATTGATAAATTAAAATATCTTCTGCACCTAAACCTGGTTTATTTTATCTCTTGTTGCACATTGATTACACCCATCAGCCACTCTGACCATCTATGACGCCTGTTTATGTAGTAGCCAGATCATGCTGCTAATAATACTCTTTGTTGCCTTTTCCTTTCACCCCCTGGCCTGTAAAGGAAGGCAGACTCCATTCTGATTCGGAATTCTTGGGTGCTGGTCAGACTGTAAACTAAATTTTCAAATGTAAAAACTTTAAATGAATTAGTAGCAGCTATTCTAAGATATTAGGAGCATGGTGCAGGGTTACAGCTGAATTTTCTACAAAGTATGTAGTCAGTAATGTGATGAGGACAAGCTTGGTCTTCAAGTGTTTTGTCCCCAGTGCTTTAAGTGCACATTTGACCCACTATACCTTGTTTCCTTATGAGCCATAATAGCCTACATTTTCTTATTTGTACAGTCAGAGAATGAGCATAATTTATCAACTGTGCTTTGAATAGAAAACCATTCAATTAATTTAAAATGCACCCCCTGTGTATGGACTAAAGGCAATAGAAATAATATGAGAATAGAACATTTGACACATTGTTACAGAGCAATCTCACAGTGGTAAATAAAGTTATTGGTAACCTATTATAATAACCTATTGGGTAAACTGAATATCTGAAGCTGAAGCGCTGAATTCTATCTAGCCCAACCAAGACATATTTTCCTGCCTTTCCTGTCATCACAAGACCCACTGTCATTGGCCACGCGCACTGACATTCATGTGCCTCACAATAGCTAGCAGAATGGGGTGGGACTGAATTTTTGTTGAACGGCTTGACGTAGGGTTGTAGTAATCGATGCAATGAACATACTAGCAATAATTGGCTACATGTGTTTTGCCAATATTTCTCTGTTTTTGTCTTAGGGACTATGAGATATAATTTGTTAATGCCAGGTAGTCGCTAGCATTCAGTCGAGATAGAATTTCTTGTATCTCGATCGTTGGTTTTGGTGAAGGAGACAGGTTTCACAGGCGCATTTTATCTTACAACAACTGAAGCAATGAAGGTGACTGTGGATTTTGAAGACTGTCTGAAAGATTCTCCACGATTCCGGTAGGCCTCCAGTTATTGTCGTCTTTTCCAAATGCTGCATTGAAAAGCAAGATGTGCCACAGAAACCTAAAAGATTGTCCTATTCGTTAATATTTCCCATTCATCGCCCATTCCTTTCGGTTGTCATCCCTCTCAAAGCGAGGCAAATGGTTATACTCAAACACAATATTGTGCTCGGGGCAATCGTTGGTGCGACTGCTTATGCACGGAACAGAATGTTTGTGATGAATGATGCAGACTGACAGTGCCGCTTCCATGCACTGGCTGGCTGCACTTCGAACTTCCTTGTTGGATCAACCTCCATAGATAGACGGGGGTATCATCGCTCTAGTAGCAATTCAAAGCAGGTAGTGGGTTACCACGACTGCAGCTGTGGGAATGGGTGAACGGATGCTGCAGATTTTGTCATTTTCAGGCATCCCGGTAGATTTACGAACCCAGCTATTACTGCAGACGTGTTGTTTGCAATATAGTATGGCAGGCCTGCGGATATAAACGTTGTTCTCTCCCTGCCATTTTTTCTCACATTGTTGTCCGAAGAAATAAAAACTTAGCCTGTTCTGTCCTGCTTTACGAGAAATCGACTGTGTGCGACTGTATGGTACGAAAGTGGTGACAGATGTTTCTGAGCTTCAAGGTATAAAGCAAAACGACTGGTATAAACAGTTGGGGATCCCCATGTTTTACCTCAAGGAAACCATACTGAGATCTTATTTGCTTTTTCAAACTCCTATAGCCTGCCTACCTAAATATATTTAGACTACAATGAGAGGACGCAGGCCTATAGGTTTCCTTTCTTAAAAATCAGTAAGAAGCCAGACATTCTTTTTTAACAAAAAAAAAAAACAACTGTTACAATAAGTGTTATGTAATTGTCCCTTTGAACAGCTGTTGTTTTCTGAGTCTTGAAAAAGCTATAGAAAGACCCTAACATAGCATTGGCTACGGTGTGGCATATGTTGTGGTAACATAAGGAATAAATCAAACTGGACATTTTATTTGTGAAAACCTGTCAAGGTTTGTCCACTTCTAAGTGCATTGTCCATCTGATTTAGTCGATTTTCCAATGCCATTGAGAACCAGAGACATACAACCAGTCCTCGTTTTTTAACCGACTTAGACATACAGATTTATTCTATGCTAGAGCCTGATTAGTTAGTCGTAGGTAGACCTAAGTCATAAAAATAGTAGATGATTGTCAACATTCCAGTGCGTACAGACAGTGCTTTACCACTGCACTTTAGACTGTGTTTGTATTGTTGCTACAGAAATGCCTAACTGCTGTAAATGAAAATTATGCATTAATTTTAAAATTAGTGTTTCTGTAGCCCAACTGGGAGGTAATAGCTGATTGGTTCAATTGATTCTTAGTGAGCATTCATGTCGGTAACATATGTGCCTCTCCTGTGCTGAGAGTAGTTTGGGAGAGAGGTGCTGACAGAATGCACACATGAGTGAATAAATGAACAAATGAAAGACATAATAGCATAGCCTGAGACACTTAGCTGACACTTAGCTAACTTAACTGAGATACTTAACTATACTATACTTAACTTAGCTAATTTAACTGAGATTGTGTCAGAGGCTGTCATTATAAACCCTACACACTGTTGTCCTGTCTTTAGGGTAACAAAGGAAAGGCCTCTGTCCCTGAGGGCTGTCAGGGGACCATGTGGCCTACATTTTGTAGTTACTCCATAAAGAAAAAAACTTCAAGTCCCCCTCTGTTACTTGTCAAACTGGCAAAAGCGTGTTTTTATAGCATTCTGAAATTCTTACAAAGAATTTGTAAGAATTTCTTTAAGTATACACACAACAATTCCCTTAGTGTGCACAAGCAAAAAAAAAAATCTCACTGTCCTGATCTGATCCGGAGGACATGTTACTATAAGGTGTGTTTGTGTCATTCTGTCTGATAAACTGTGTACTGGATGACCTGCTGTTGAAACAGAGTGTCCGATATGGTATAATCAAGCGATTAGGAAGGGATGCCGCAGGGTTAGTAATGGGTGGTGAATGTGTTCATCATGTTTTTAAAAGATATACTGCACCTTGGTGATTACTGAGTATGTATCTTAAAGGCCTCACATTCTGTTTGTGTGTATTTGTGATGGTGTGCATGAACAGTCTCTCCTCTGTGTCTGCCCTCTCATTTTGCATGCATCTGAGCATGTGTATGTGTGGATCTGTAAGCTAGAGGGTACAGTCACAGGACATTGTGACTCAGCTTCTGCCCCATCTATTTTCTTTCGTCAGTTCTTCTTTACACATTATTCAAAGGGCCTTTACAAACTTGTGACAAATGAATAATAACAGGATTATGTAGTCATGTAGTTCTGTAGTGGAGGCTATCTCTGTCCTTTGATTTAAACATGTCTGATATGGATAGACAGCAATGCAAATGTAAATGTTTTTCACATTTAGGAACCATTTAGTGTACTGCTCTACGGCTTTCTTCGTTTCACACTCTCTGTCTAGTTTATAGGTGTGGCTTTGGGACATGAACACAAAAAGATTCCAATCTCTTTGCACAGCTTTGGGACTTTGTCTGACCTATAGTCAGAGAGGATTGTTTGGGTAGCACTTGTGCCATCATTGGTTTTTCAAAAGGGCTAATTCTGTTCAACTGATTAATCTATGCAATCATTTAAGTCAGGGGTCCAAGGAAGAGTGAACTGATTGAATAGATGGCTGTTCTCACCATACCATGAAATGTATTTAGTGTTTGGAGTGACTGAGTTTTTACAGTTTGTGATCAGTTTAAGTGCAAAATGTGGTTTCACTTATCGAATGAAAAACACTACTTTTAATCAGTACCTTTTCTCCCTTTCCCAATATTTTTATTTTGCATTTTGCAGAGCAACCATCGAGGAGGTGGAGGGAGATGTGGGGGAGTTAGAGTCCAAACTAGACAAGGTCAGCATGCACTCAATAGCCATTGCAATGACAATGCTGTTACTTTACAGATACAGTTCTGGATTCCAGATATATTCCATTAGTCACACAGTATCCTATTTACTCAATTAAAAGCACACAAAACATTTTTACCACGTATAACTGCATTCTCCATCTCCATCTTTGTTATTTAAGCTGGTGAAGCTTTGTATTGGAATGATTGATGCTGGAAGGGCGTACATCATGGCCAATAAGCAGTTCGTTAATGGTATCAGAGACCTTGCTCTGCAGTCCACTCGAGATGTGGTTATTGAGGTAAGTCAATTAGTGTGTGGCACACGTTCGACAAATTTACCTCTGTGTACACTTACCTAACTTTAAAACATTCTCTTTAATTCAAGCCCATTTTAAAAGCACTGTACAGAGTTTGGGTGCTTTTCTTTTTCAGGCGAGTTTAACCAAATTTGCTGAAAGTCTACAAGAGATGAACAATTACCACACAGTAAGAACATTCTTTTAGAGACTTTAGTTACTTAATTTGTAGGGCATAGTTGTCATTTCAAGAAGTATATGACTGCATTCAACAGCATTATTCCTAGGATAATTTATGTCATAATTCTGACAGATATCTGTTTCCCTCTATATCATAGATTTTATTTGATCAAGCCCAGAGGTCAATCAAGTCTCAGCTCCAAACATTTGTCAAGGAGTAAGTGTCATGGATCTGTGCTCTCACCATGGACAGTGTGCCTTTCCCCTTAACATATCACAAAGATATCATTTAAATATTTACTGCATTCAGACCTACACTTTTATGTTTAAAAAACTGTTTAAGAAGAACATCATATTGGTTACATTTTCTATCCATTGTCCTTGCATATGCCTGGGGAAACAGTAATTTTGATTAAATACCAAGGATTGTGCTTACTTAGTTTGAACCTTACCAAGACACGCCATCCCTATATCCTTGATTTCAAAACATGCCGGCATGTCCAAACTATACTTGTCCTCAGGGACCTTCGGAAGATTAAAGAGACAAAGAAGCAGTTTGACAAGGTCAGCGAGGAGAAGGAGGTGGCCCTTGTGAAGAATGCTCAGGTGCCCCGGAACAAGACTCATGAGGTGGACGAGGCCACCAACATCCTCACCACCACGCGAAAGTGCTTCCGACATATTGCCCTTGACTATGTGCTGCAGGTGAGAGTTTACACCCGAAATCTGCTGTCTGTTATTTTGAAGACAATGATGACCAAATAAACATGGAAAACCAGGCCAAACAAGACTAGTTTTGCCCTCATGTTGTATTACAGGTGTTTCAACAGAACAGTGCCTTTTTCATGTTAATAGCGAGTAGAGACTAGTTAGTACCACATTATCATGCCTGTTTTTTTTTTGGTCAGTTAAGTCCTTTTTGCTACCATGTTCAATAGCTTGTCCTCAAGGACCTTTTATTGGATGTGCTCCTATCATAAACATTAGCACTTTCTGACTGTATTTCTACTGTAAACTAAGTTTATTAATTCTTCCAGATTAATGTTCTCCAATCAAAAAGACGATCTGAAATCCTAAAATCGGTGAGTGAATAGGCTTTTTGCAATCTCTCAATATTCGCTCAAGGCAGGTGGATAATAGTTTATAAGCTATTGGAGTATTTCAGTAGAGTAAACATATTAACTTGAAGCAACTCGAAGCAGCTCCAGCAATGGCCCCCTGAACCGTGTACACTCATTTGGAAGCTGGGATAATAGCCATGCTCGCTGTATTGCTACAGCACCTTTTAACTATGACTACATGCTAACTTTACTTTGAAACTATGAAAAAAATCAACTTTTGTTTTTGTTGTTTCGCAGATGCTGTCTTTCATGCAAGCTCATCTCAGCTTTTTCCACCAAGGCTACGACCTATTTAGTGAACTTCAGCCTCTTATGGAGCAACTGGGCATACAGGTGAGAATTGTCCCTGTCAAACAGCTACAGCCTCTGCAGAATTAGTGTCTACTTTCTTTCCACAAGATCAGGCTAAAACCAGGTCAGTTGTTTACTTGGTGTAAGGCAAGTTGTCTTTGATAACTGAGTTGGGCACATCTGGTCTCTTCCCATCCACCCCTCTCTCTACCCCAACCCCGTCCTATTCCCTCTGTTGCTCTTTTAGCTTGATCAGCTTGTGGTTGATGCTGCAAAAGAGAAAAGAGACATGGAACAAAAACACTCTACTATTCAACAGAAGGTAGCTTATTGTTTCATTTTGCTCTGAAACCCAACGACCGAAATGAGAGCATAGATGTTTGTACATATGTGCCCACATGCATCTTTTTTCTGTAATGCTCCTCTAAAGCAGGTGAATTTACATACTCATTCTCAGATTCTACTGCAGATACCTCTCCACATTTATTCTCTATGTCTCGTCTCACCCTTGAGCAGTTTCCCTAACCTCAGCCTGTTCTGTCATGCTTTGGTCACTGCTGCTGATTTTTTCTGTCTCCTTTTACTATGCTCTCCCAGGCTGCACTGCAAGTAAGTGCATTTCCTCGTTGTGTGACCACAACTCTTGGTTCTTTTCTTGTCACGTGCACTGCTTGCTATGATCTCTCTTAAATTAAAGAAATTGATAGCTCTATAGAAACACGCCACTAAATATATAAACAAGCACGTTGAAGGCATGTGTAAGCTATGTGACTGCCTGAGTCTGATTTTATTGTTTGTCATGAAGTAGTTTGTTTTTTTCTAAAAGGAGTGCTAGTGCTGTTAATATGCAATATCTGGAACTGATTGTGAACTTTTTCAATACAGGACCTATTCAATGAAGACACTAAGTTAGAGTACAATGTGGACACAGACAATGGGATTGCCATGGAAGGATATCTCTTTAAGAGGGCTAGCAATGCCTTTAAGACATGGAACAGGTAAATATAAACATATAGCTGTGAGAAGTAAGCCAAGCAAACACATGGTCCTGGGGGCCATGAAATTAAGTATTTAAAATGGACTGCATGCTGTGTTGTTTTTCCACATAAGACCATACCATATCAGTCATCCTGCTTTCCACATTTTTATATAACTGTCCTATTAGTTTGTGTCCCTAATTTGTTTCTGTAGTTTTTTTCTGTTTGTGTTTTGTGTCCTTGTGGTATGTGCTTCCCCTGGTTTCTGTTAACCTATCCATCTCCTCGTGGTCCATTCTTCTGTTTTGATGCATGACAGGAAAAAAGCTGGTGATAACAGGTACATGTCATCCTAAACATGCCATTCTCATGTCACATGGTGGTTCTTGCTGGAGATTTTGCTCTTTGCGGACTACTGAGATAATTCATCCTCAGGTAACTGTTCTGGTTTATTTTAGGCGCTGGTTTTCAATTCAAAACAACCAGCTGGTTTATCAGAAGAAATTTAAGGTAGGCAATTCAGTTCTGTCTCTGTCTGTGTCTCTGCCTGTGTGTATCTCTCTCTCTATCACTCTATGTGTGTCTGTCTCTGCCTGTCGCTCTCTCTCTCTGTCTCTTTCTGTCTCTCTTTCTGTCTTTTTCTTTGTCTGTCTGTCTGTCTGTCTGTCTCTCTCTCTCGCTCTCTCTCTCTTTCTCCTGGTTTGGTCTATGTAGGAACAGGCCTTTGTGCACATGTTTGCTTTGTAGGACAATCCCACTGTGGTTGTGGAGGACCTGCGGTTGTGCACAGTGAAACAGTGTGAAGACATTGAACGGCGCTTCTGCTTTGAAGTGGTTTCACCCACAAAGTAAGTACTACAGTTAAAAGAGAGAAATGGAGCTGGTGAAATGATTATAATCGAACAACAAACAAAACATTTTATTTCATTTGTTTATATGAAAAAATAACACTGCTATCAATAAACAAGCACATTCCATCGACATTCTTAAATTATGTGATAATACTACAGATATGCAATCTTTAAATAAAAGTGAACCACAGTCGATCACAGGCTGTAGACTCACAGGCTGGGTCAGTATTTATCAGTGCTTTCCCCTGGAGTGAGACCCATTGAAGTCAGGCCTCCCCTGTGCCATGCTGTACCAGTCGGATCGCACAGGCACAAAGGGGGCGAGAGGCACACAAAGAAAAGGGAAATCCGCGACAAAGATATGAGCTGTGTTGTGATCCTCTCCACTCCCAGGAGCTGCATGATGCAGGCGGATTCCGAGAAGCTGCGGCAGGCCTGGGTGAAAGCGGTGCAGGACAGCATTGCTACAGCCTTCAGGGAGAACGGAGAGGAGCCCATGGTGAGTAAGGACACCTACACATGTTGTTGTTTCTGCATGGGCCGTCACCTATGCAAAAGACTGAAGAGGTCACAAAGTTTGTGTTATAAAACAAACGAAATTCAAGAGGCCCTGTAGTATTTTCAATACGGATGTCATGCATCTTATGTTTCACAAAATGTTTTTTACATATGTACAGACTACTAAAGAGTAGTTTTGTACCAATAGCATATTTAAAAAGATTACCCTATAAGGGCTTTATTTGCTGTGTTTGTATAGAAGAATAATTGAAACAATACTCTCTTCAGAGTATACATCACCATTACACAATAAAATATGTTGAAAATGCCAGCCCTCTGTCTGGCAATGCTCTTGGGTTGAAACAGAGAAGACTATTGTTTTGTCTAAATGAGTGTTGAGTGTCTGGTCGTGCTGTGTGAGCTTGTTGAGACATTGCCTGTTTAAATTTAGTATTACAATAAATCAGTGGGGTCGACATTTTTATATCACTTGTTCAAGGACACTCACTGAATGTAGGTTTTACGTAATTATTTTTTTACCCTTGCTTTTCTTCAGACAAAGCTGGATCGCAAATCTTCTGCATCTCTGGGCAGTCTGGATTCAGGGGGCGACACCAGGTCCATGAAGGGGGAGAGCGCCCTCCAGAGGGTGTTGGCCATACCGGGCAACGACACCTGTGCCGACTGTGGGCAGCCTGAGCCTCGCTGGGCCAGCATCAATCTGGGCATCACTCTCTGCATCGAGTGCTCTGGCATACACAGGTAGTGTCACCCCTGTGTCTAGTGTCTGTTGCTTCCTCTTCCTCACTATTGCCAGGCTAGACTGCAGCTCTTGCCTGTGAATAGGGTTGAACGGGACTTTCGTTTTGTTTGTCTAAGACAGGAACAGATTGTTATGTTGTGTTGTTTCATGATTCTGTTTCTTTCAGGAGTTTGGGTGTGCATAACTCCAAAGTCAGGTCACTAACACTAGACTCTTGGGAACCTGAACTGTTGAAGGTAAGCATTTAACATGTTAGTGTAGTTACTTAATAAGCATGTGATGTGCTCTTGAATTTCTTACAGCTGTGATCACATCATTAGTTCTTTATATTGTTTTTAAGTTTCTGTTTTGTGCCATATATGTTTCAGTTAATGTGTGAGCTTGGAAATGGACTCATAAACCAGATCTATGAGGCCCGTAGAGAGGAGATGGGCAGTAGGAAACCACAGCCTGGAGACTCACGGTACTCTTCATTATGAGTTATGACATTGAGGATGAAATTACTCTGTATTTGTAGCCCAAGTTAAGGTGAAGTAACAGCGCTTTGTTGGAAAGTTAAACTCTCTGACAGTGATTTTTAAGTTTAGTGTTAATAGCATGCTTTATTACTTGATTTACACCAGCACTGTTTTCATTAAGTCTACTAATTCTTTGACAACAATGGAATGTTCTATCTACACAGACAAGAGATTGAGGCCTACATCAGAGCCAAATACATAGACAGGAAGTTTGTCCTGAAACTCTCTGCCATGGAACAGAGAGCAAGGATCATTAGCCTGAGCAAGCAGGACAATCGGCCAAGAAGCTGTGCTGAGTTCTTACCCCCACGACCTCCTCCACCCACCCCAAAGCTGCGCACTGCCTCCAGCACCTCAGGTTTGTAAGGGGTGGTTTCCCCACCTGACACATTAAGACCATGCATTTCTGAATGGATAGCATTACTAGCATTTGCAAGGCTGTCTTCTCTTTTCCTCTGGCTGTTGCCTGTAGACTAATTGCACCTCAGCTTGAGAGTTGCTTGTTTCTCTTCGTAGCCATACATTTCTCTTCATGTCCTCCTCTCTCTGGCCCCTTTCTCTTTCCTTGACCTGCTCTGTGCTTCCCTTCCTTACTAACGCTGCCGTTTGGCCCCCTCAATCTTCAAAATCTGAGTAGTAGCGGCTACCGGCCAGGAAGTTCGTCGTGATTCACTCTTCTGCCCCGATGAGCTTGACTCACTCTTCTCCTACTTTGACACTTCCTCAAAACTGCGAAGTTGTAAGTAGTTGCAAGTGAAAATGTCACTGTATGTCTGTATGTATGTCTTGTGCACCCTTATCATACTTATTGTCTTATCATCTTGCAATGATTCACTGTGCTGTACGGAGTGCTTCCAAAAGGCTGGCATTGTAGAAGAGTGGCTGACTGATGCCTCTTGACTGACTTCATTTCCAGGATGTTACAGAATGTCACCTGGACATTCTGTTTGGAATCCTGTCTCTCTCTCTCTTTCTGTGTTTCACACACAGTTGTTTTGTGTTTTCTTTTTACCTGAAGGCAAGTATGTTAATGTACCTTGAAAAAAAGTCTGTGGTCTTCATGTTCTCCTTTCTCAGTGAGGAGTGCAGACAGTGGCATACAAAACAGTGCGGATGGCAGTCGGGAGATGCTGGCCTCAACTCCGTCTAGTAATAGCCTCAGTGAGCCAGGTGAGTGATCAATAAGGAAGGTGTGGTGGTTCTGCTCAAGTTCCATGAATGCCGAATACCACAGCTGAAGGTATAATGTCAGCTTGTGTGTGCATCTGTTGTTCATTGTTGATTGTTGTTCAATGTTTATCCAGCCCATTCTTGTGAACACATGACCTGGAGGTAATCCTTTGAAATTAGTCATAATGTTTATTTGAACTCACAGATAACTAGAAACAGTCTACTACTTACTGGAAATTATTTAATGAGATCATACATGTAGTTTAGTGGTACCTGTCATTTCAACAAAAAACTATTGAAATATTAAATCAAACTAAATCAAACCAAAGCTGAAGTATTTTGTCAGGGTATACGACTTTAGTGCAAATATTCGTATCAGTAGAGACTTAGGAGTCCTTAGATATGACTGATGAGGGGTCTCCTGTCTCTCCTGGCGACACATGTCACAGAGCCAGAGTCCGAGTCCCCAGTGGCGCTGCAGCGGGTGGAGTCCCCGCCGGTGTTCTCTGAGCTGACGGACTTCTCCTCTGACCTGCTGCTCTACTGGGCATCCTGCGCCTGCAGGCTGCCCGACATGGCGGAGGCCATGGCACACGGCGCTGACGTCAACTGGATCAACACAGAGGACAGCAATCGAACACCTCTCATACAGGCAGTCCAAGGGGTGGGTATGACCACACTGTTCAGCTGGTGAAGTGGGTGGTTGGTAGTGGATATCGCCATGGCTGTGGTTCAGCTGCAGGCACAAAGGCGAAGGCTGAGTGCCATGAGAAACCACAGGGTAACGATATCTGCTAACCAACCCCACGACCATGAGTGTTATATTGCTTTTATACAACAGTTCCTTTGCCTACACAGTTAGTTTATAGACACAATTTTTACATTTGTTTTTAAAAGTTTATTTAGTTGTATTTTGGTTCGCTCCAGTCTCCACTCCACAAAATAGTTCCAGTTAGAGTTAACGGCATGCTATGGAACAAGTGTCTATATTGATTTAAGCATTCCCCTGCTTTCAACGATTACCTTGTATCTTTGGCAGAGTGATTTTTAACTGTGAAGAGTCACCCATGGTATGTCGGGGAATATCTTCACTCCTAGTGATGCTTAGAATGCGCCTCGTCCAATCAGAAATTGCTAAACAGTTCGACTGGACCTAACTGTTGTATAGTAACTGATAACTGTGTGAACCTGTGTTTGTGTATAGGCTATATGAATTCATAACTGTGTGAACCTGTGTTTGTGTATAGGCTATGTGAACTCATAACTGTATGTGTGCTTGATGCTTTATGCCCCAGGGCTCACTGGTCACCTGTGAGTTCCTTCTCCAGAATGCTGGTAATGTGGACCAACAGGATATCCGTGGTCGAGGCCCACTGCACCATGCCACTATTCTAGGCCATACAGGGTAGGTGACATGATGTCTCTGATCACTGAGATTGTACAGAGTAGTGTGTTTTTGTTATAAAATGAAGTGCTTTTTGCGCCGTTAACATCTGAAGTCCACACGGACAGTGTTTTTAAACTGCTAACATTTTGAAAGTGCTGTAGGCCTTAGACAGGTGAAAACCCAGGTTTCTGAAAACAATGATGCAAATACCAATGTTCCAGCCACTCATTAATATTTACTCCACCCATATCCAGAGGGGGGTAGCCCTGCATCAGAAACCAAATGTCCATAACACATTTTATTCAACCATTCTCTAAATCAGCTGATTTTAATGAGCAAGAAGTTAAAAATGAAGATGTATTTGTTAGGAATGGACTTAATGCACTACATTATGATTGCTGTATCACACTACTAAGCATAACAGTGAGCGTCTGCAATGAGGTATCAATGCAATGGCTGTCAAGTAGCACAGACATATTTTAGCTGGGTTTGTTTTGTTGGTAATGATAGCCACTTGCTTGTAATGAGTAATGAGATTACATAGTGCCTAATGTAACTGGTCTTGCACTCTTTCAGTCAAGTGTGCCTGTTCCTAAAGAGGGGAGCCAAACAAAATGCTGTTGACACTGATGGCAGGACTCCATTGTCCATCGCCGTGGAGGCTGCCAATGCTGACATAGTCACTCTGTAAGTCAACAAAATGACTCTAATCCAACTAATAAAACCCTGTTTAATACATGTTAACTCATTTTCATTCACCCACTTAACAACCTTTTTTCATTGCTGCTCTCTCCTCCCTCTCACAAACCTGTGCTCCTGTGTTTATGCCTAGGTTGCGCTTGGCCAAGATGAACGAGGAGATGAGGGACACAGAGGGAGCATTTGGCCAGCCAGGTCAATATTCCTCCCACAACACTCAAACTGAGCAGCAGTACAAGAAGTGCATACAGGAGTTCATAACACTACAGCTGGATGAATCTTAAACACTGGTTATTTATTAATTTATTTATTTTAACAATGAATTTCAGCATTTATCATATCATTCATCATATCATTCACTTGGGAACCAGATGAGCACACAAATTTAGCCATATTCAATACCCTCACCAGATTAAAGCACTATACATGTGGAGTTAGTAAGGGTAAATTACATTGTTCATGCAAACAATCATGGCATGTTATGTGTGCTCATGAAGGCTAGCAAAATGATCCAAGTAGTACTACAGAAGATAAAAGACCAAATATGATTGAGAATATGCATACATGTGTCTGTATATTCTACAACATTAGGTATTTAGTCAGTATTACATTTCTAACTGTTAAGGTGGTTGTTCAAAACCTGTTATGCAGGTTGAATTTTCATTAAAAAGAATGCATTTTTAATCATTCAAAATCATAGAATTAGCTGGTGATACAACTAGATATACCCATTGACCTCTAGCTTGGTTGGGTTGTGATGGCTTCATGACAAAATGGGTGTCAAAGCAGGGTTTTTGATGTGATGTCTTCCTAAAAAAGCAAAGCTGTGGTGTTATCACCTTGTTATCCAAACACATTTGCACATTATCTCTGTTACAGCTGAATTCTTTTCGTTTTTCTGCTCTGTGAAGACATCCATTTCATATTGTATTTAATCTGTCCTGCTCCTAATGCTAGTCTGTGTTGTACGTAGAGAATCTTTAAATTCACTGTATGCATTGAAATGCTGTGAAGTCCTTCTGTTTGAAAGTTTGGACCCTGTGCACAGAGGAGTGGTCTTTGGTCTCGGGCGCTTGCTTCATTAGGATGACAGTAAGACCTTTGGAGAGTTTAGTGAGAGAAGTGATGGTATTTGCTACCTCATGCACATGTGCAACAAATTATTCCTTTCTGGTCAATGAAGAGAGAGACAGCATGGAATCTTATGTGTACACCATGAGCGAAGGGGGGAAATATAATAAATGCACTAACTTGTCATCTCCAGGCATAATGGAACACCTGTTGTCACGCAGTCTGAAAGCAGAGACCACTGACTCTGTGTGCACAGGCCCTAAAATAGGGTACCTAGTTAAAACCAGGGTTACCTGCCTCTCCTCTTTAGCAAGGGTGCTCTGCTTCATGTCCACTGATTTAGTGGAGACCATTACAGACATTCAGTCTAATAACTATTTCTCAACCTGTGCATGTGCTTCATGTCTTTCCAGTAGAACATTTACTTACTGTAGCTTCAAAATGACTATGACCATTAAGCTTCAATACCACATGGCTGGAGTCAATCTATATACTGTAAATATACCATATACAGCCAGTCCACCCTACAATGCTCTACTCTAAAATCCACAATATATAGCAAATAATAGTTGGAATATCCATACTGTTCACTTCATACACATCAATGTCAATGATAGGTTGATAATAACACCAAACCAGCACACACAGTGGTTTGTGAGACCATTATGTGCAGGTCTCAAACAGACCTTTAAGTGTCACTGTTTACCAGTTACTGTATTCTTCAGGTCAGCACACTGCCCTGTTGGAGCTCATGCTATACACTTACCTGCCAGAGAGACTGTTCCAACTATACTATTTAAATTGCCATAGCACACGGTCTAAGCAAAAAAAAAGAAACAAAGTATGTTTATAATGGTCTTATGTGGAAGCATTTGCAGTACTGCTGTGCACATTGTTTTATGTTGATGCTATATACAATGTCCCATGATAGTGTTCTTTAATTCATTCACATCACATGTTCTGTTTTAGCAGCAGGGATGGTTGGTTACAAGTCAGGAATGATAGATTTTAGTCCTTTTGTTACCATATTTGCTGTCTATCTGTTCACAAAGACCTGTGACACCCTGCATCTGAGAACACTAGTACCATTTGTATTAAGTCTTGTTCGGTGACCGCCACCTGTTTTTATTTTCCTGTTGTTGTGCTCCACTAACTAAAAGAGCCATCAGTGGACAGTGGACACAGTCATGCCCTAATCTCCTTATATGGTAGTCTGCAGTGAAAGTTTGAAAGTGAAATGTTTTTATTTGGAGGTATTGTGTGGGCAAAGACATGAACTGGTCTGCCAACGACAAGCCCTTGTATTGAAAAAGCCAGAATTCATGATGATGACAGTGCATGGAATGCTTAAATTGTTGTGTATCAGACCGAGAATTTTAGGATGCGCTGCTCACATCTGTTGTATATCTGATGTGCAAGTCACTAAGGCTGTGTAAGAGCTGTGTTGATGGTTGTGTGATATTTTGGGAGAAGTGGGCTTCTGTCTGGGTGTGTCGCCTCTTCTCGGTGGCATGATTCCTTTGCTGTGCAAACACCTGCAGTCGCTGCCTCCTCCTGCCCTCCCACTCCAGAGCTTGTGCCTTTTTCTGTTCTCTGATTTCTTTGTAAATCTGCACTTTAAATACAGTATGGTCATTAGCAAACATGTTGTCTATGTTGTCTTTTCCCCTCATCAAGTGGAGCACACTGAATTTCTTTGTATCGTTAATATTAACTTCTACAATTTCCTTTGCTGTCTTTCTATAACTTTCCCATGCTGTAAAAAATTACTCAAAACCCTTGATAAGGAGTAGTTGTCTGCTTTAATCATCTGGCCGTGTGGGTTCTGTCCTCTCTGCTTAACAACTGCTTGACCTGCTTGGTGCTGACAATCGCTGTGCAACATGTCCAGGTATGGCTGTCTTGTCTTTCTGCTCATTCACATGTCCTCAATGTTTGCTTAGCTACGTGTGGGGGTGTGTACATGTGAGATGTCATGTCCACATGCACATGCCAGAAGGTATTATTTTTGACACTTCACAACCACATCATTTAGTGGGATTGTATTGTGCTGCACATCATTTACTGGTAATCTCATGTGCCCTCCAGGAGATGAGACATATCAAGACATCTTCCGTGACTTCTCTCAGATGGCATCCAATGAGCCTGATAAGCTGAAGCGCTTTTAACAGAGAGGATCAGTTCGCAGGAACAATGCTGAATTTGGGGAGGTAAATATTGCAGGGGGGATATGTAAATAAAACTGGCAGACAGTAAATTAAACTGACAGAAGAAAGAGTATTTGTATTTTTTTCTGCCTAAAGCATATATTTGGAATTGTGCTGTCAGACTTTTGTGTATAGTTTACCCGTGACACTAAAACCTGTATTCCCTAGGAGTTCAAACAGCATCTGTCCCAGGAATGAAGTCCCAAGATCACATGACCTGGGGACAACTCTAAAACTGTGGTATAGAGACACAATGATGTCATGGCCAAGGACACAGTCAGCTGTGGAAAGAGTTTTGGGACTAGTGACATCAAGGCTGAGGGTGACTTGCAAGACAGGATGAGGCACCATTAACCTGTGCAGTTTACTTGTTAAATCTTAATTGCTAAAACTTGCTCTACCCTCACAAGGCATTGCATAGATTCACAACATCTCATATTCAGCAATACACTAATCATTTGCATTCACAATTTTCCTAAGGCTGTATTCTGAAGTTTCTGAAGTGTACCTGACTCTGAGTTGCCCTCCTCTTGTTTACATCCATCATCAGAGAAGAGCCAGAACCATTCCACCACCACAAAGCCAGGCAGCTCAAAGCATTGACTCTCTGGAGACAGCAAATAAGCTTCATAAACAGCTCATGACAAGTGATTCCTTGTTTCTTGTAAAGTTCTAAGAGGTGACCTTACTGGCCACTATATTTATGAAGCACATATTTTGGGGAATAAGTAACTGCATTTCACAAGAATGTGTTGTCTTTTTCTCTGGACTGACTAAAAACACTCAGGGCAAAAAATGCTATTTCTGTTGTATTTACTTTTTTTTTTCATTACACAACAAAGTGACTTTAACCAGCATGTTTTAAATCCTCTCTTTATTTATTGTATCCACTTCTCCTGTGTGAAATGTTATTTCATTTTGATTTTTTTTTTTAACTTTTTGTGTTGTGTGAAAGCTCATTATGATTCTATGTAAAAATGAATATGGAACTTATAAACTTACAATTTCAGAGGTCACCAAAAAAACAAAACAAAACTGTCCAATCACAAGCAGTCTGCACAGCTGTTGAAAACTAAACAGGTTCAAACGGATATAAATACATAACCTCAACCAAACTGCTTAGGCTACTTTAACAACAACAAAAAAACACTCCAAATATTTTTTGAAATAATAACCATTATCCACTGAGCAAGACAAGAGTACGAAACTGTTTCACAGGTGAAAATACATATGCATACACAAGTCCCTATTAAAGGGACAGCAAGATCCTCTTGAGGCTTTTCTTGCTGAATATAAATAAGAGGAACAATTAACATAAACAAGCAACTTAAAAGAGGCATTACAATAGCTTCAACAACCAATTGTAGGCCTACATAGCCGACTGATCAAGAAACAGTAAAGGAAATAAATATCCGATACTGATATTTCCGATAAATCATAATACTTCGAAAAGAATTTCACTTTTTATACATTTGATCAACCGAGATGGATTAGCCCGCCATTTGGCCGATTGTGAATATGGGCCAAGAAAGCTTTCGATTGTTGGTCTGGGCAAACAAATGGCACAGACAATTATTGCCCCAAAACACTGCAGATGTTTTGCCTCATCTAGGCAGAACTGGAGGAGGCTATACATGTGTGTATCGCTCCCTTCTCTTCTATAACATGTTATCCTTCTCGTCCTCGTGTGTAAAGGAGCCGCCTTGCTGGTTTGCGGTTGACGGCGACGACGACTCCTGGGCCTGCTGGGCCGCCAGCTGCACACAACGCCACTCCTGATGGTCCAGCTGAGCCTGCTGCTGCCGTGCTTCTGCAAACAGGTCTTGCTGCTGGCGTAGTAGCTCATCTTGGGGAATGCCTCGGGTTTTACGGCGGGAGTTTGTCTTCTTTCGCGCCGCCGTCTTACAGTCCTGCAGAACTTCTTCGACTTCGGCAATGTATGACTCCAAGCCGAGGCTTTTAAGTGCGCTGAAGACGTGTCCGGGAGATATCATCTTCTTCTCAGACTTGTCGCATATTTCAGAAACGACCAAGGAAAAGCGAGTAAGAAATTCACTGCAACAGTTGAACACAAGCTCTTTGGCGTCGGTCGCCACATGCACGTCAGGGACTGTTTCCTTTATGATGTCGTTCATGGTTGATTTTGGAAGGGCAAGGTCGTCGTCGTTGTTTGATGTTGATGGCGAGGCCATCTTTGTAATTCCGTTTGTACAAAACACGAAATAAAAGCGAGGTAGCGTTACTTACAAAGATGCTTGTGAGGCTCACAACAGCCTTTCAATAGAGACAGTTAAGCTGGTTAGCTTTTGGCAACCGTTCATGCATTTTGGGCGTTAGGTGTAATGATGAGACATACAGGTTTATATGCCTGATGACATCATTAATCTGTGTCAGAGGTTAGCAAGATGTCTGTCATGCTTCAATGAAGGCCACGGATTTACTAATAATTTAGACATGCTGTCAGAAGTATTGAACATGTACACAAATTCCTTACATCGTTTCCAGATTTTTGGTGGGAAATTAGTAGATGCTTGGAAACTAGACTAATTTTGACACACGAGTTTCGCAGTTAACAATAACCCTTGACCTTTCAAGATGGCGTACTTCAGGACTGTCACCATCTATTAAAAAACATTTAGCCTACTAACCGTTCAGCTACAGCTAGCTGTTGGTAGTATATAAAACGGGAATGTTTTTATATATTTACACTTGAAACATTATAATAATATGGTATTACTCCTTGGTAGATGTCTCAGATGAGAGCGGCAGAAAGAGATGTTCTACTTCTCCAAGAGTGTTGGGTAGCCTGCCCTATAGTCTGGGTCTTGAAGAGCAAATGTTATGAGTGGGGTATAGAGTAGGTCCTGACTTTTTAGAACTCCAAGCTCTTTTTTTTAAGAGCTGGACATTTTTATTATACTTCTATGTTTAATGTTTTAATGTTGTAATTTAGTCTGTGTTCTAAGAGTTGGACCCTGAGTCTGGCAATAAAGATGATGGTGGTGATGATGACGAAGGCTGACAAGTCCACAGAAGCAACATCAGAGGAAAAGGATTTCCTGGAGGACACAAACATCTATGCAGACACCATTACAGTGTACCTGCAACACTTTTAATACTTTTAAATACTTTAAATACTGTATAATATTGTTATGACCAGGAAGTGTCCAATGGCGACTGTCAACCACTGGTGCCCAGAGCTTACCTTATTTAAGCGTGCCACCACCCACAGGCCACAGTTGCCAGTCCTGAGCCTGCCTCATCCCTCACCAAGTAGTGTCCAGCAATGCCCCCTGCTAGTTCCAAGATCCTGCCCCAGCCAAGGTCATAGGTGCCCAGACCTCAACTCAGCCGAGCCTGCCAATATATAAAGGTTGCATCCACCAGTGCCTATTTACCAAAATCTCTCACCAACCAGCCCTTGCCTCACTTGAGGCTGCCAGTGTTCAAGAGCTACCTCAGCAAGTCTTAGGCCAGTCTTGTCTCACCATCTAATGCCTATACCATGTTTCAATTTTCACCACGCAGTGCACAGGGGCTGCTTCCGCTCATTTGGCAGTGCCTAGACCTTTTTTACATTACATTACATTGCATTTGGCAGACGCTTTTATCCAAAGCGACTTACAATCAAGGGGGACATAAGCAATAGAGGAGGACACAGAGTAGAGACACAATAGACATATGTACTTCTGCATAGGGATAGAGAGAGAGAGAGTTTAGATTAGTGTTTGTTAGTTATATTAGTTTTGTTAGGGAGGGAAGCAATCTCGGAAGAGAAGGGTTTTTACAAGCTTTTTAAAGATAGGGAGGGATGTTGCTGTTCTAGTTGCAACTGGTAGGTCGTTCCACCATTTGGGGACAACCACAGAGAAGAGCAGAGTGACCTCTCTTTGTGAGAAGTGAGGGTACCGATAGACGATTTGTGTGAGCCGAGCTCAACAGTGTTCAAGGCTTTCCTACAAGAGTCCAACCACCCCATTACCAGTTAGAGCCCAGAAGCTGTTTCGCTTTTTACCCATCAGTGCCCAGAGACCATCCAGTTGAGCTCATAAGAACCAAGCTGACCTCCGCCAAGCCTTTTTCAGAGTCTGGATATGCCAGAACCACCTGTCCCACTCATGCAATGCCAAACTCACTCTCAGAGAGGGAGAGATAGAGAGACCATGATCTCTATTTCCCTTTTCCCTTTAATTGTGTTTGTTCCTTTTCTTCCTCAAAAGACCTGGTTTTCATACCCTGCTTTTATTCCCATCGCCTTGGGTCTGGAGTCTCGAGTAGTCCTGACAAGTAATTTAATATCAGGAAATGTTTAAAACCCTACAGTAAAGCTGCATTCATATGTCTGTAAGGTAATTATTAACCAGTGTTTGTATTTGACTTGCATTGTATATAATCCATCTACTTTAAAAAATAGAGTAGAGAAACTTTATTGTACCCAATAAAATGTAATGGATCTGCTAGAATTCTATTCTATTTCGCCAGGTGATCTCTCTCTGTAGATGTGTTGCAGAATATTTGAATTAGTACCAGGAGCTTGCTAGGTGTGGTGACTATGTGTCTGCCTTTGCTAGGTGTGTGAGTCTGCCTTTTTGTGCTTCTGTGTTGCTGCCAAAGGTTAGGACACTCTCCAAAAGCAGTATAGAACATGTTGTTTATTTTACAGTTAACATCAAGTGAAAACAACTTTAAAAAGTCTTTGCAGCCCTTTTTAAATAGAAATTCTGTGAACTGGGGCTGTGAACTTCTAACTCAACCTGTTATCTAAAACCACCCCTAACTACTTGTACTCAATGACTGGCTATAGGCTGCCCACTGATAATGGTGGAGCTGGTTGATTTAGTGAATTAGAAGATATGGAACTTGTGCAAATTCTTTGTGCAAATACATACCCATTTGGATCCATACCTGTCACAGAAGAATTAACAATGCATTGTGTTGACTTCAATGCAGGCTAGACAGCTTTGTTGCAAATTAAGTAGGTTCAAATGGAAGAACAATGGCCATTCAGCTCTCAAAGGCCATTTGGAAATTTGTTTGACAAATATTCATATTAAAACCAATTAATATGTTTTTCTATTGTGCAAGCTTAATCTTGAACGAAAGCACAGATACTAACACCCCAAGTAAACATACAGTTCTATACATCTGAAAAACAGGGGGCTGATTTGATTTTGCCAAGTAAAGGCTGTAGTCAGGGAGGGTAAGTTTTAGAGTCACTGTGGTAGGCCTATAGGATTCCATTGACACAACACATAATCATTTATCAAGTCTCCCTTTTTCATAGGTGCAGTCATCATGAGAACACAAAGGATAGATAATTTGCCCTTGAACAATGGCACGTCAACTGCTAGTATGTCAGCAAAGGTGTTGGTCATGTCAGGTAAAGTCAAAGGTAGGCTATGAGAGTAGGTTAGAATTTACTGGGACAGCGATTAGGTAATCACATTATTTTAGGACGATACATGGGTCTTGATTTCGATAGCATTTTTTAGCGTAAAGAAATGCATGCGTTTCTGTTGATCTCCTGGAAAGATAAAATTCATCCCACAAATTCAATACCCATTTTTGGCGGTACACTAATTTGTCTTGATAAGCAAAATATCTTTTTGACCTAAGCCAACCTTTTTTCAGATTTTTTTTTTTTTTTGCCTTACCAAATTTTGTCTTGCCCGGCTTTCCGTAGTTTGTAGCATTCGGTCCCGACGTGAAGACGAGTGTCAAACATGGCAGGTAGAACGGCGAAGCAGAGCCGCTCCGGCGCTGGAAATTCTGGTCGTAAAGGTCCAACTGACCAAGAAGATGAGGAACTGCCACTTCAAGCTGTATTGATAGCTGACAGCTTCAACCGCAGGTTTTTTCCCATCACTAAAGATCAACCTCGCGTACGTACCCATGTCCTGTGTTGTGACTAGTGGCCTCGCGTTTGGAAACACGTTACACAGGGATGCTTCACAAACAGTATTTTATCAAGCTTAACAATTCAGTTTACCATACCAATTTCAACTACAGGTCAGAACACTTGTTTCGCTATCTAGTTTAGAATCAATCAACTATCGGAACAAAGATAAATGAGTTAAAAGTGTTCTGAGCTACCTTATCAGCTAGCTAGTTAGCTCTGAAGTTTATGAATGGAAAGTTGCGAATTTGCTGCCAGCGTACTGTAGCATACGTTATTGCATCACTAATAAATGCTAGTTACGCCTGTTGACATCGCGCTTTGGATCAATGTGCTGTAAAACTACTTGACATATGCTTGCCGATGGAACCTGATGTGCGTTAGAGGTCAGGATGACTAGGAGAGCAAGATGCCATGACAAACACCACCGTGGCAGGTTGGCCAGATAATGTTGAAACGTTTTTTCCCCAACAGGCCCTGTTGCCTTTAGCGAATGTGTCCATGATTGACTACACATTAGAATTTCTCACCTCATCTGGAGTTCAAGAGACATTTATCTTCTGTTGTTGGATGTCAAACAAGATCAAGGACCATCTCTTGTGAGTTTTTTTTTTGGCCTAACTGGACATAATATGAAAAGTCATTCTTTGTTCACATAACCTTTCCTTATTGAACTGTTAATGTTTACAGAAAGTCGAAGTGGTGTCGCCCCACTTCCCCAAACACTGTGCACATTATCACATCAGACCTTTACCGATCGTTGGGTGATGTTTTGCGAGATGTTGATGCCAAGGCCTTGATTCGTTCAGATTTTGTCTTGGTTTATGGAGATGTTGTGTCAAACATTGATGTCACCCAAGCACTTCAAGAACATCGGTGAGTATCATCAAAGGGAACCCTCTTTCTGTTGGCTGTTTATTCCCAGCTCAGCGTACTTAAATAAATACCCAATGCTTTCATTGATCACTAGATTCACATTTACTCACCAATTAGGACATGCCTGATGCAGTCAGGTCGATTAGGCTCAGGATTAGCATAGAAACTGTTATTGGGCATTGTGTTAGTCTGACGTTAACTCTTGAAATGGTACTTGACCATGGACATATTTCATACATCTACCATTAGACAAAGGCGCAAATTCGACAAGAATATTTCAGTGATGACCATGATCTTCAAAGAATCCTCACCTGGACACAAGTCCCGCTGTGGTGAAGATGATGTTATGGTTGTCATGGACAGTAAAAGCAAGCGTGTTCTTCACTATCAGAAGACCCAGGGACTCAGAAAACTCCAGTTTCCCATGGTAATATCCTGAAAGTTCTTTTGTTCTGTTTTTCTCTTATAAATTGCTTTGGTAATATGTCTGTAATATGACACTGAATTGTAAAACTTGCTTTTGTTTTTTGTTTTTGTTTTTTCAGAATATTTTCCACAGTGGGAGTGAGGAGTATGAGATCCGACATGATCTTTTAGACTGTCACATCAGCATCTGTTCCCCACAGGTGAGCGAATGTTGCTACGTCCACCATGTATTTTACATCATCACAGCGGAGCAATGCAAAACCTCACCAAGGCACTTCATGATGTGTGAGATCTCCTGTTTGTAGTTATTTCCCTACACACAAAACAAGGTACACATCGGCCTCCAGAATAATGGCACTGTTTTACCCAGGGGGTCAATAATTCAGATTTCCTGATCTACTTTTGGTTGAAATGATCCAGCAAGTAGACTGTCCACAGGAAAGCATACATGAAAAGGTTTTATAATGCATACAACATGTAATTGATAGGACAGTTGTCTAAAAGAGGAAGGAAAATTTTACTTGATAGTTTAAAAGTGTTTGGATTTATTCACATCTTGACTCATTATTTAGGTGGCTCAGCTATTTACCGACAATTTCGACTACCAGACCAGAAATGATTTTGTTCGCGGGATATTGGTCAACGAGGAGGTATGGTTCATGAAAAATACTAGAGTAGAGTAATAATAATACTAATAGAGTTAGGAAAGTTCCAAAATTAGTGTATGTTCAAAACATTTTCCTTTCTTTTAGATTTTGGGAAACCAGATTCACATGCATGTCACTAAAGATGGGTATGGAGCACGTGTTTCCAACATGCTGATGTATGATGCAGTCTCATCGGACATGATCCGTCGATGGGTATATCCACTCACACCAGAGGCTAACTTTGCCGACCAAGAGGGCCAGCGCTGCACTCACTCCAGGCACAATGTCTACAGGGGCCCTGGAGTCAGCCTGGGCCATGGCAGTCAGATGGAGGAAAATGTTCTGATTGGCCGGGACACCAGCATTGGAGCCAACTGCTTCATCTCTAATAGCGTGATTGGGGCTAACTGTTCCATAGGTACAAAGTCACAAGATTTTCTTCTTCTTGACTCTCTGTTTTTGGGATAATTCAATTGTTGAAAGTACAACTTTTAATGCTGATCTTGTAGCAAATGTTGGAAGCTTCATACTGCCATGATGTTGTACAACCCTCTCTGTAAACGTTTGTAGGGAATAATGTGGTGTTGGATAGAGCCTACATCTGGAGTAATGTCAACATTGCCAGCAATGTGGAGGTCCATCAGTCTGTCATCTGTGATGGTGTGGTGGTGAAAGAGGGTGTCACTCTAAAGGAGCAGTGTGTCCTGGCATTTAACGTAAGGATTGCTTACTCAGTACTACGATATGATTGTATGACTGACGCAAAGAGCAGCTCTGACGCAGTGGTATTTCACTGAATGGTACAGGTTGTGGTTGGACCTAACCTCACCCTGTCAGAAGGGACTGTGGTGTCCATGCATCATCCTGATGAGGAAGAGGAAGAGGACGATGATGAGTTTTTGAGTGATGATGCTGAGACTGGCCATAGCAAAGGTGTCACAAAGCAGAAGGGTATGGGCAACTTTCAGAACTTGGGTTCTCTAAGGTTCATTGTCTTTAGGACTTTTTTTAGGTTTTTACACATTGAGAGAATTTTTTTTTACTACCACAATATCTCGTGGAATTTCCATTGTTGGTTTTACATGTTACACCCTTATTTTCATATATAGCTTTATTTAAACAGTAACCAGGTTTTACATCTGGTGGTTTATTTTCTGTTGTTTCCCTCCATAGCATTCAATCCAGCTGAAGTAGGAGCCGAGGGCAAAGGGTACATCTGGAAGAACCTTAGTCTGGATGACACAGAGGAGGATGAGCTTGCCCAATGTCTTTGGGGTGAGTTTTAAATCTACTCAGTTATGCCTAATGTTAGGATCTCTAAATGCAAGGGCTATGCTACCTAATTACTCGCTACGTCTAGGGGGTTTCTACGCTATCAATCCACACGTAACACTAATAAAAAAAATCCTTGTCACTAATGCAGCTGGAGTGGTTAATGTCCATCTTCTCCAGAGTAACATTAATCTGTACACTTATTAGCTACTCAGCAGTTAGTTTACCCGACTAGAGCTGCTTCTTCTTCAGTTCCTTTTATGCCTATTGGCATGTAGGGCAGAAACCTGAGTACAGCATTACCTGATGAATGCTTGTGTTCTTGCAGGACTGGTGCTAAATGCTGACCTGGAGAGTGACAGTGAGAGTGAGGCCAGCGAAGGCTCCCAGGAGCCAGGGAGCCGGGGCATGTCTCCAGAGCTTGATGATGTTAAAGGTGCAGAGTATGAGAAACAATGGATGGCATCTTGTGCCAGGGTATTAATGTCCAGAATGAAATTCTGGCCAGGCCAGAGCTTGCGCTTATTACATAATTACATACTGTTGCCACCACTGAGATTCCTCAAATAGAGTAGCATGCAAATTTCAATCAATGACAGTTTCCCTTTACTTATTTTGACTGGGTAATGTTTCTATTGACAATGTTAAATGACCTCTTCAGAATTTTTAATTCAGGTCTATAGTGTGAAATGTTGTCTTTGCAAAAGCCCCTGAATGTCAGCTTTCCAATGAATGTATTTTTACTCTATCATTTTTAGATTTCAAGATATAAGCATTGAAAATGTGTCCTGTATTTTTGGCCGACCCTGTATTATCTAAACATACATGAATTTCTTGTTTCTGTCTGTTTGTCTGTCTCTCTCTCTCTCTCTGTCTCTCTTTCTGTTTGTTGTATCTTTGTGAATGTAGTGTTTCAGGCAGAGGTCCAAGGCACTTTGCAGAGAGGACTGGAGGAGAACATCGGCTGTGATAATCTTGTGTTGGAGATCAACTCACTGAAGTAAATTTACACAGGGGATATTAAATGCAATACACACAAATTTGATTCCATGCAACATTCTCATAACCGTTACTATATTTTGTCTGACAGGTACGCCTATAATATCACCCTCAAGGAGGTCATGCAGATCCTCATGAGGGTGGTGCTGGAATACCCATTCTACCAGCAGGGGGCACAGTTGACAGCAGCTCAGTACACTGCTTTACTTCTCCCAGTAGGTATCCTAGGAAACCGTGTTCACATTAAAGTGACAGTGTCAGGGATGCAATAGTGTATCTTTTACTGAAATGGTTTCTTGTAACACAGGATTGCCAAGTTGACGGGGCATAACTCAGTAACTCATGACACATAACTCAGTTTTTGTAAGCATATATCCTCAAAGTCATGCCTGTATGCTTTTTGTAAGGTATCCCTTGATGTAAGCCTGTGGTAAATACCCTGATCACCCCCCTGTGGCCGTTATGACAAAAGAAATAAGAAGTTAAAGGCTTCTGTCATCTTTTCACAGCTTTTAAAGAGATGGGCACCTGTCTTTAAAAATTATGTGAAGAGGGCTCAGGACCATTTGGACTGTCTGACTTCCATGGAGGAGTTCTTTCTGGAACACGAGGGTCACTGGGCAGCCCTGGTTAAGGTACAAACTGCACTTTCAAAGCCTTTGTTTTAAAATTGTCAGGAGCTTTAGTTTAGACAAGGGCAGGTGTCAGGTATGGAGAAAAATGTAGGGCTTATTCTTGTCCTGGTAGTCAATTTTCTGTAGAATGTGAGTTCTTTGTTTCGGTGATTCCAGCTTTAAATAGTCTTAAATAGTTAAAAAGTCTATCTTTGAGAGAGAGGACTGGCTGACATAAGTTATAATGAGCAGGTTAAACTGATGACCATCCATCCTCATCCCAGGTGCTGATGAACACATACCAGTTGGAGATCCTGGAGGAGGATGCCATCATGCGCTGGTTCTCCCAGGGGGCCACCTCAGACAAGAGCAGACAGCTGCGCAAAAATCAAGGGGTGAGTCAGACAGAAGGAAATAGTACCTGACTGGCAGGGGTCTCATTAAGTAAGCCCACTTCCTGGGCACTCTGGAAATTGGCCTCTACAACTGAAACCAGTTGGTACATCTGGATTAATGTGTACACACACAAACACCTATGTATAGGCTACACACACTAACACCATATCCTTTAATGAATGAAGGGAAGAGACATATTTTTCATCAAACGTAGATTTTATTACTGTGCTTTGAATAGCCTTTGTTCATAACTGTAAATTGCACAGTATTCATATAATTATATGTTTTTCCCACCTACAATAGAAAATAATGTGTAAAGTTCTAAAAAAGCTGTATCATTCCACAGCTGCTGAAGTTCATCCAGTGGCTGGAGGAGGCAGAGGAGTCATCAGAGGGAGATGAGTGAAGTGGGAATGCTCGGGACAAGGAATGCCTACACCCCTCAGCATGTGACTCAGCATGAACATGGACATCTGTGTGCACTCTGATCCTTGTTACATACACTTGCATCTGCCTACAGTTTATTTAGTGCTGGTGAATAGTTTGAATGACAATGTGTGTGAATGACATTGTCTTAACTCTAAATCAGCCTTTTCACTGACCACAGCATCAGGGTTGCCTGTAAAATAGCTGTATGATATTCTTGTCAGCTATTTAATGGGTGCAACAGTTACAATAATAAAATTGATGAGTTGGTAAAATTTCACATCTGCATACAGCCATCTGTTAAATACTGTTCAACAAAGGAGGGAACAAAGAATAATGTATGATTTAACAACTTCTGCAAACACTGACAACTAAGTTGAGGGCTGTTAGTGACGGGATGTGAGGCTAAAGGGCTAATACCAAATTCACCCAAGCTAAAGTAGAACTGCACAGAAAGAAAATAACACAAAACAGATTTTATCTAACGTCAAATGCATAGCAGAAAAAGCTATGATGAAATTTAAACCATGGAATAGTATTTCAAAAAGAAAAAAGGCTTTGCCAGTTTATTTTGGTTTTAGCAAAAAAAAGAAGTCTTGAAGAAAATATCCCCCTGTGTTTTACAATTAAGAATAGTTCCCTTCTTGGAAATAACACACACACACCTAACCTTACAGTACATAACACAATACCACACAGTTGATCTAAAGAGGTAGTGTATTCCTGGCCATGCATTAGTCGGCTTCCTTGGTAATCAGGTCTTTTGTGTAGCATAAAGAATCTACACTTCATGTATTAAGAACCGAAACACAGTAACCAGAAAACAGAAGTGTGAGCAATAATGTGTGTGTGTTGGATCAGGCCAGGCCAGCTGTATTTCGTGGCAGATTATAACAATGGTGATAAATGTGGATTGGAAAGGCCTCTATCAGACTCAAAAACACTGCCAATACAGCAAATGCCAATACAGGCACTCATCTCTGTCAACAGCTTAAAAACGGTACAGAACCTAGATGATGCATACTCCAAATATGTTTGACAGATGGCAGGACTCTCATTTACAGAATTTCATGTTTTAGACACAGATTCTGGGTTTTGCTTCCCGGGTTTTGGGTCATGGTTTTCAATACATTAGGTTTAGATTTAACGTCACAGATCTGCTTATCACATTTTATTTCATATTTGCTAAAGTTTCTACTGATTTTGTTGATTCTGAGTCTTAATGAGTGGCACAAAGTAGAATGTAGTAGGGCCTACATGATCTAAACCACTTTTGTAGGCTACTTCCTTCTGTCACCGTGTCCCTTGGTGGCATCGTATATCACTCCTGCCAGTACTGCTGATCCTGTGATCCCACAGAAGGCTGCCAGTGCTTTCCACCATCCAGCCGTGCCCTCATGCCTCTCTATGAAGCTGCGATGATCTCCTGCCATCAGGACGTATGTCCGCCCATCCCGGGGTGGGTGTATGCTGATCTTCTCGCCATACTCAAGGACCACCTCACCAAAAGCAGTGAGAGACGTTCCGACGGTCAGCATCTCTTCCTGCACATCTTGGCTCACAGGCCTCTCGCCACTCACACCCTGCAACACAGCATCCACGACTCCACCCTGGGAAAACTTCCGCTGCTTGTGCACAAGCTCAAGGAAGTCTCCTGAGGCCTCTAGTGGGGACTGCACCTTAACGTGGGTATCTGTAATATAGGCTCCTGGGCTCACCAAGCTGAAAGGAACTGCATTACTGCTCACCTTCTTGTTCATTGTTCTGTCAGTCCTGTAATATATAATGGTGGAGGAGGGGGCAAGAAACAGACATTTAGTTAATATGGTTAGTTTCTTACACAACTGTTCACAGATAAACTGAGCAGCTGTCCATACTAACCATTTATTTGTAATGGTGTTCCATACTTTCCAGTTCTCCTGAATAATAACCTTCTGGACAACTCCAAAACATTTAGGCACAAACTGACTGGCTATAGGTTCACCATGGGGTTCAATTACACCTGAACAGGAAAAAAGACAACATGATATTTTTGTGATTACAGAAAGAAACACGGGCCACTGCTAGAGTCAGGAAATAAATCGTAAATTACCTTCAACAGCAACGTACTGCAGGCGATGGTGTGGAGATGCTTTTAGAATTTTCAGCAGGTGATGATCTGGTTGGAATTTTGGTATCTCCTACAATACGTCAAAAATTCATTGGTTAGTAGCCTATCCTTTTCAGTATATGGGTCAGATATGATAGCATTAAAAAACGTTTTATAGTGCGCTACCTTCAGTTTGATGATTTCTTTTTTCTTTTCCTGGTACAGGTGGTAGAATAATCCAGAGAAGGCGAAACTGGACCCAATTAACAGTGCCCATGGGGTTGCGAATGTGTCGCTCATTCTTGTATGACGTTTGCTTTTCAGGGACAAAATCTATATTCAAGACCACACTTAATAAGTGAACAGATCTCAGTAGGAAAGGTTTGAAACAAAAGTAACTCACTGACTTCTTTCAGGTACTTACCCAGCAGCATGCACACGCGCGTAGGGTCAGGACAAATTATGCTCAGAAAAAAGAGCCCTACTTTTCGTTAACCTAATACAACGCCCATCCGTCTTCTGACAGCTATTTTTTCACACAAGATACCGTTCTCAAATCCGTATATGCAACATTACTGTGTGCTAGTTCGAAAGTGAAAAACATTCTAACCCTGATCATTCACTTCCTTGTTTCCTAATAGGTACCAGCCCCTTCTGTCTTTCCCTCCAATCAGAAAGCAGTGTTTGTCTTGAAACCCATGTGGTCAAATGGCAAGGCAAGCCTGTCCTATAGCCTTGCCTGAACATTTCAAGGTGTTTTCCAAATCGTTCTGGTAGGCTGTACTTTCGTATTTTGCAGGATTCTTCCAAACCACTCCTAAAGATTTATTTAAATATTTAAAACGTTTTTAAAATTAAAAATGTTACATTTAATAGAAATAAGAGGCCATCTTAAGCTAGAGCTAAAAATAGGATAAAGAATTAGAACTGAAAAGTTAGCTGTTCACTTTCTGTCTCTGACTGGAAGTAACATCAAGTACATGACTCAGGTGCGCGGGTGCGCGCGCGAGAGAACAAGAACTACTGGCTTCGGCCACAGCATTCCCTCAGTGGGTTTTACCATATTGCAGTATGAGCTGTATCATAACAAACATGATAAAGGTTATATCTGAATTGACAGAGTGCCCATATGTCTTAGTTAGGATCTATTAATAAATGACGAATATCTACTATTAATTAGTTTTTAAATCAATTATCATTATGATTATGTGCGCTATTTATGTGTTAAATTAATGTTATAACATGTTTTTCATTTTGCAGTAAAGAACAATTTGTGTGTGTGTGTGTGTGTGTGTGTGTGTGTGTGCGTGCCTGCGTGCGTGTGCATATAATCTGTCATCTAAGAAACACTGATATTTCTAGAACTTTCGGTTTGTGTAAGCTTTCACTTAAAACCTTTAAATCATTTTCAATTAACTCCGTGTAACAGCTTTATCTGTGTTATGTTGCAGAATGACAAGTACTGGTTCCCCAGTTCACGGCTTTATTCTAATGATGAAGTTAGCTTGGGTGTCCTGGCTCCACAACGGCAATACAAAACTAAAAACACAAGAATTATTGCATTAGCAAGTATTTGCCTCACAAACCGATTACAAAGTTCGTATGCTATTATCAGGACGTGTAGGGTATGAGACGCCCCCTAGGCAATATATCAGGAATAGTCACAATAATAAAAGTTATGTGTGTTAGCTTTTGACATGAATGTGCAAGTCAAAAGTGGTGTATGTGCAACGTAAATATAGTTTATTTGTAAGCTTTTGACAGGCATGTTCATGAAAAATTGGTTTATGTGCAAGCTTTTCATGAGCATGTGCAAGAAGAAGTAATACATGTCTAAGTTTTTAGTGCATATGCGTGACTTATTCCTGATATATTGGGGTTGCCCCATAATAGGCTACTGTAAATATGCAATGTTTGCAACGGTACATACACATTGAATTCAACTAAATAAAACTGTAAATAAAACAACCAAAATATTGAACAGCAATCTACATGCATGACCTACCATTATTCAGGCAAAACAAACTGGGCAGGGCATGATTCTTGCATAGGAAAGTTTATTTTTACCTTAAAGGGGCGGAAGAGAATTTCCCTACACAGCTAAATACACTGGCAAGTGGAACAATTCTCAATTCTGTTACATCGGGTCAGTCAAAGGGACACAGATCAGAATCACTGATGTGTAAATGTCTCTAAAAGGTTCCTCTTCATTGTGACTCTTTGTTTGTGCAAGGGTCTTGTGTTGTCATTCTCCCTCTTTGCAAAGATGAATAAAAATCCATACTAACCCAGTTGTGAGTCTCTGTTCTTTTTAATCTCTCTTAAAATGTTACTAATGCACAGAATGTTTTGTAGGGTTTTGTATTGTAGGGTTTGTAGTTTGGTATAATCTATAGTCTACATTAGGCAGACCAACGCAACAGGGTATAAACAAAAGCATAACATAGCCTGTCAGACTTTTTAGTCCCAAATAAAATGTCAGGGAAAACTTATTGTAGCCTAAATAAATATGAATTTCCTATTTGAAACACATGATGGCAGCATACTGTCACTGAGGCATGATTTTTTTCTATACAGTATATCACAAAAGTGAGTACACCCCTAACATTTTTGTAGTTTTTTTATTATATCTTTCCATGGGAGAAGTCTAAAGACATAATACTTTTCTACAACGTAAAGTAGGCAATGTACAGCTTATATAACAATGCAAATTTGCTGTTCCCTCAAAATAACTCAACACACAACCATTAATGTCTAAACCACTAGCAACAAAAGTGAGTACACCCCTAAGTGAAAATGTGCCCAAAGTGTCAATATTTTGTGCGGCCACCATTATTTTCCAGCACTGCCTTAACTCTCTTGGGCATGGAGTTCACTAGAGCGTCACAAGTTGTCACTGGAATCCTCTTCCACACCTACATGACGACATCACGGAGCTGACCTTGAGCTTGAGACCTTGAGCTCCTCCACCTTCCATTTGAGGATGCCCCACAGATGCTAAATTGGGTTCAGGTCTGGGGAAATGCTAGGCCAGTCCATCACCTTCACCCTCACCCAAGACGTGGTCATCTTGGAGGTGTGCTTGGGGTTGTTACTATATTGAAATACCGCCCTGCGGCCCAGTTTCAAAGTGGGGGCATCATGCTCTGCTTCAGTATGTCACAGTACATATTGGCATTCATGGTTCCCTTAATGAAGTGTAGGTCCCCAGTGCTGGCAGCACTCATACAGCCCCAAACCATGACACTTCCTCCACCATGCTTGACTGTTAGCAGGACACAGTTGTCTTTGTAATCCTCACCTGGTTGCCGCCACACACACCTTACACCATCTGAACCAAATAAGTCTATTTTGGTCTCATCAGATGGTTCCAGTAATCCATGTCCTTAGTCTGTTTGTCTTTAGCAAACTGTTTGCGGGCTGTCTTGTGCATCTTCAGAAGAGGCTTCCTTCTGGGACAACAGCCATGCAGACCAGTTTGATGCAGAGTGCAGCGTATGGTCTGCGCACTGCCTGACAGGCGGTCCCCCTACCCCTTCAACCTCTGCAGCAATGCTGGCAGCACTTCTACGCTTATTTTGAAGACACAGCCTCTGGATATAATGCTGAGCACATGCACTTAACTTCATTGGTCGACCATGGCGAGGCTTGTTCTTAGTAGAGCCTGTCCTCTTGAAGCACTGTATGGTCTTGGCCACTGTGCTGCAGCTCAGTTTCAGGGTGTTGGCAATCTTCTTATAACCTAGGCCATCTTCATGTAAAGCAACAATTTTCTTTTTTAAATCCTCAGAGAGTTCTTTTCCATGAGGTGCCATGTTGAACTTCCAATGACCAGTATGAGAGTGTGTGAAAGTGATAACACCAAATTTAACAGAACGTCTACCCTTTTACACCAGAGACCTTGTAACACTAATGGATCACATGACACCAGGGAGGAAAAATAGCTTATTTGTGCTTATTTGGCACAATTTGGACATTTTCACATAGGGGTGTACTCACTTTTGTTGCCAGTGGTTTAGACATTAATGGTTGTGTGTTGAGTTATGTTGAGGGAACAGCAAATTTGCACTGTTATATAAGCTGTACACTGTCTACTTTACGTTGTAGAAAAGTATTATATCTTTAGACTTCTCCCATGGGAAGATATAATAAAAAAGTACAAAAATGTTAGGGGTGTACTCACTTTTGTGACATACTGTATATACAGTACTTTATGTGTACAGAGGGGGAAGCCATCATGAAAAAATTGAGTGGTTGTCACTCCTTTCAAATGTTAAACAATGACGCTGCATTGTACTTTTTGTAGTACTTTTTGTTTAGATTTATTTACAAAATAAGATTTATTTTAGAAAGTGTTAGCATTATTCTTCACTTAGAACCCAAGAAACCATTTTAGTGTGAATAAACCCCCTCCAGTCATGCATGTGGCCCTCTTTTCAAAGCGCTGTGCGAATGACAGGAAACTCCTCTTGCAGTGATTTCACATCCTGGAGGCCGTGGCTTTGGTTTACAACAACAGGATGCCCTTGGCTGCATTTTTTGGTTGACTCACCAAGTGGGAATCAATTTTCCAGCCTGTCTCTTTCCCTAGTCTTTAGGAACAGTCCACCAAATAGTAATTTTTTATGTCTTACAACAACTATATTGTGACCCATCTCAAGTTTATGGACGCTGACGATTGTCTCATAGACTCGTGCTATGGATAACGCTGTTTATGTTATATTAAAAGCCATCCCACCAATTTCTCATTCTGTTGTTGTGAGGAGTCTTGCCCTTTCCTCTACTGACAAAATGTTCTAAGAAAAGAACCTCACTAACAATCAATATGACTAAAAATAACCCAGAGGAAGCACATGTCTTGTGTTTCACGTGAAGGGCTTAATGAGCATAAGCACCACAGAGTCCTTCTCTTACTTTACCTGATCCCAAACTGTGGATGCAGGCTACATAAGACTTTTGTTTTATCATTCTCAGAGAATCCATTTGTCATCTTACATTGGTGCTTTAAATGAATCAAGGTTTTAGAATAAAATTAAAACTGTGCACTTAAAAGAGACATGAAATATTTACTTATACCCACAGCTTAATACTGACAATTACAATGTACACAGTAAGCCACTGTGCAGGTAGAGAGCAGTTAACAGAGCTAGAGCAATCATCTCAAAACATTCTTTTAGTTGACAAGAAAGGAAAGTTGGGTTTAAAATTACATAGTTGTAGGTGCCAGGATATTTTTTCATATACTACACATATTGACCATCAAATTAGGAAATGGGACAGCTTGTTACCCGTGCATATGTGTAATAATCATGTTTTGAGGACAAACATGAAAAAAATAATAAAGTGTTTCATTTTATTTAACATAGTGCAATAACACACAAATATATCTGAGCTGTATTACCAAGACCAATTTGAACTGTTCATGATCATGAGGAAATGAACATAAAGACGTTTTACTCACACAAGACAGAATGTCAATAACATCTGTATTTAAATACAAATATATAGTGGCCTGTCTGTTTCCAAGCCATGCTGTCTCAGCTGGACATGGCTCCCCAGGTGGCCAGGAAAAAATTCCAGCACTTTGGACAAGCTTCCTACATATCCTGGTGCGCACAAACAGGAAGTTAAATACAGAATGATAGCAGACTGTTTCCTGTTTGGGGATGTCAGCCCTACTCGCGGAACCTCATGTAGCTTGCTGTAACAATCAGTGTCATTTAACCATCACTGTGTTTTTTTAAACTCAGCTATTCTGTTAGCCCACGCGAAGTCACTGTATATGTAAAGATCAGCATTTTATATTACACTGAGCCATGTCAGGTCACATGTGTTCACCATGGAGTGATGACAGTGAAGGACCTGATCCTCTGTATGAGATATATAGAGAGTCTGCTGGATTAAAAAAATGACACATAAATTCAATCAACAACATTCATTTGTGTATCTTAGAATGAACCAGAAAGGCCCAGAAAAACATGGTGTGAAACTGTTATGCATTTTCTTCAATCAAATATTTGTCTTTGTTAACTTCATGGGTATTAATTTAGCATATTTTCAGGATCTTTCTGATATACAAAATATTTCATTTACTGACACAGTCAAATAGAACATCAAATCAGGTTGTAGACAAAAGCCTGTGTTGTATTGAATACCCTCATTGGTGACCTTTATCCAAAGACAAAAGCACATCAGATCTGAACTATCCAATAGACAGACAGCATAAGAAATCTGTCTTTGAAATAAGCAGCCTGTTGTCACTGAAATGATCAGGCATATTTCATAGGGGAACTGGCACGTGTCTGTCCAGCACATGCATCGTGGAACAGGCTGCATTATAGTCAATGCTTTGTTTAGGGCCAGGGTGGATTGAGCAGGTTTAATGATGTTGTGATTAAGCAGTGCGTGTGATGTAGAGGGATTGAAATTACTGCCAAGGAAAACCTTGTTTGGGGAGGATTGCTGATTAAACGTCACCAGGTCCCCTCTGTGATGCCGGTAAATAAAAAGCTTTTTTGTTATTATATTTTTTAGTCTTTAAATTGCTCATAATTATGGACATCAAGACCACACTGGTGATTAAAATGGCATTATAAAATATGTAATGAAAACTAGATGTACCGCATACATACTATGACAACATCTATCCCTTCACAAATCAGTCCCTCACACTATACAAACACACAGAATAGGCACGTTCGGGTTGATGTAAATGTTTACATGTGCCTACATGGGTTTGCAGTCAGTGATGCATTGTGGGATGAAAATGTTGCATGATGGTTAGACTTTGTGTCAGACTTGCCAGAAAGGCGTGGCGATGTCACAAAAATGTGACCTAATATGACCATATGACCTAAAAATCCATGTGAGAAACGCATGTAGACGCATGTAGACAAATCGTGCAAGCGCTTAGGCGCGTTCGGGTTACAATCCCGTCTGTCAGCGTTTGTCTGTGTCTGTCTACATACGTTAGAAAGAACTCCGCCTCACAGCATGGGCGGGCGTCGGTCAAGTCGGACACAAGTCTTCACCTTGCACCACCTGATCTTCGTAGTAGATGACGGAGAGGTCATGTGTTGTGTGTGGGGGACAAGGAGGAGGCGGGCGGTTGTAGTAGGGTGCATTGAGACTTCAAGTCAAGTCGAGTCTTTTGTTTAATAACACATTTAAACAAAACAACAGAGATGTCCCAAAGTGCTGCACAACACAAGGATGAAAAATAAGTTCTTGCTGACGTATGTAGACGAAGTCAGACAAATGCAGACAGACCGATTTGTTACTCGTACGCGGCTATTGTTAATGAGTTATTTAACAAAAACTGTTTGGGACACCTAGCTTCAATAAGAAATATCACCCCCTGTGATGAAATGTCACAAAATGTGGTGCACATGAAAAGAAAGCTGTTTAGAATTGGCATGCCAATTTTGACCAAATTTAAAAAAGAAGTTGTTATAAACTTTTGTGTTCTCTAGATGATAGCCAAAATAACATTTCGTACGATTACAACGTCCACAGTGGACCAAATTTTATGGCACGGGCTGTGCTTTTAGAGGTCTTTGTGCTGATCATGCATGCTGGTGTCCCTTGAGGGCCAAAAGCTTCTATTTGCTGCTACCCTACAAGACTCCATGCCTACAAAGATTCATGGCCCCCAGAGTGCTAGTGTTGACAGAAAAATCGGTGAAAAATAAGGAAAAAAGTTGCATCAACAGCAATGTCACTGCTTTTGGAAGCTTCGCTACGGGTGGTCTTAATAAATGCTCTTGTTTAATAAACTTAAAATACTTAATTATAGTTCATAGCCTTCCGAGTTAGAGCTGAGTTAAAGACTGTGTGTTTACTTGATGGTTAGAGATGTTATTTTTCAGTGTTTTTTTATAGTTACGTTTTTTTTTTTTATAGTTTTCATGGTTGTTTGAGTAAGATACCATACCTGTGTGTGTGTGTGTGTGTGTGTGTGTGTGCATGTTTTTCCTTTTTTTGCTTGCAATACTTAATGAAATACTTGGTACTGTAAGTAAGAGGTTGTGTGTGTTTCATCACAATTTAAGTTAGTCAGTGTGTGTTTTTTTAATTCTCTGTGATATGTCATGGCTATTTAAGTTAGTGTTTTTTTGTTTCTTTTTTAAAATACTTGGTGGAATGCTATGGCGGTTTAGGATAGAGGTCGTGTGTGTGTTTTGAATTGAATACAAAATTGCCAGAAACAATAATTAAAACCTCATTAATACATGTATTTACATTAACTGTTAGATATGGTTAGATGGATAACATAAAATAACTATAGATAAATAATGAAACTATTTAGCTTTTCTTCAGCCTTGACAGTACAACAGTAAGAAGAAAAGTAATTTTGATGAACCCAAGAATTTGGGCTGAATTTTAATCCATTTGTTGGTAGTTTCAACTCTGCATTAAGTTACTTTAACCCAGCTGCTGGGTGGAATACATAACCCAACACGTTGGGTTAAAATATGTAACCCAGCACCCTGAGTTAATTTAACTGTTTGAACCCTTGTATGTGCTTTGTTCTAACAGGCTAATCACTTTTAGGTGAGGGACACAGTACAGATATAATGTTCTGTTCAGACCATAAACAGGCATTATAAGGCAGATAAGAATGGTCAAAAAGCAAAACAAATCATTAATTAGATAAGCTCAGGTTGTTAAACCATGGCAATCCAATCCACTGATGGCTGCCCTAGACCTTTACTTGGTTCTGCATCTATGCTTGTGCGTAATCAATCAGTTCATTTAGTTAATCACTTTATTTATGTATTTCTCCATAATGAATGACAGCACTTGTGAAATATGTAATTGCAAACAGACTGGAAAAGGTTGGTCAACGATGTATTGAGTAAGGCACAGACACCATGTTCCTCTTGAACCTTATTCAGTGTGGTATTTATGACTGTGAGGTGGCAGGATAAGTGTTTTTTTCCCTTAGAGGGCTGTTCTTCCTGAAGAGTCCTTGTAATTTAAATAAGAACATTGCTGATCGAATTTGTCAGTAGTAGCCTAATCTATAAAAGATTAAATTGATTTCTCTGATTTTGTTTAAACTGCACCATGGACTATAGTCAGATGACATATAGATTACAATGCATTTAATTTTAGAATTCTGCATTCATTTTAGCAGGCTATGTGATGCAGTAGGTCGCTGTCAGTCCTTTCATGCAGGACTGGTATGTAAAGAACAAGAACAAGACCACACTGTTTAAGAACATTTAGCTGATCTGTGATTTCAGCTGGCAAGAGAAGAGCTGTTTTTGTTTTGCACCACCAGATTGACCTAAAAACATGCTCAAAATCCTTTGCAAAAGCAGCCAATGACCACATGCCAAAAAATGATTTAATCTGCAAATTAACCCACAGGCATAGGAGCAAATCCTCAGTTGTGTACCTCAGTATTATCAGGTGTTCAGCCTGCTACTTACCCTTTGTCTGGGTCTTTGTCAAGGACACCATGGACTGAATAGACCTGCATGTGTGTACCTATTTTTGGGGCCCATCTACAGTCCTTCCCCCTGTCCCTTATCCAGAGTCTCCGGCTGCAGTGGCCCTGTCCCATACCAGTCTTTCTTGACAAACACCCAGTTCTTCTCTCCCTTGCTGGACTGGATGACCCATTGTGTCAGCATGCTGATAACTTTGACTGATGTATGGCTTTTTGGGGTCCATCTGTGTGTTGTTGTAAGGGTGTTGACAGTGACTGTGACAGTGAGGATGTGACAGGACAGACTCTGCTCTCTTGTTTGAGACGGAACATGGAGAAGGACGAAATCACATTTAGTTCAAAACAACAACAACAACAAACAAACAAACAAACAGATATAGCAAACTGCCAATTTTGACACAGTATCACTTGGACACCTCCACCCACACCACTGGTCAAAGATAAATGCAATAAACAGGATGGGGAGTAAACAAGGCTGCACTGTTATCACATGAAAGATTTCTGTTTTAGTGTTGGCAGGACACGAAATCCCAATTTGTTGAGGTGTTAGTCACTTTTCTTTTTCTGTAAATGTAATTGCTATTTGTTCTATTTATGTTATTGGTATTTGTTCTATTTATGGACTATGATGTGATTATTCCCAATCATGTTTTACAGGGCAATTCACTTGCAATTTCCATATGTGGTTACATAAATTACGCGCAGTCTCCTTGTCCTTGTTGTTTGCAAATGTCATCTAAATTCAGCTGAACACTCACAATGATCAAATCATTTCAACGACCTTAGCCTTCATTGCTTTTCAGTACGAACTTTGACAACTCAAGTATTTTTGAGCGGCAGTGTGCATAAACATTAACACTCAACAGTACGAGACAAACATAACCACTGACACATTAGGACACAACATATAAGTGCACAACAAGAACATATCCTACTATCTGTAGCACTGTGAGCCTGAACTTAAACCTATCAATAAAGATGATATAGTAGCAAGTGAGTATACTGCACTTCTTCCCATAAAGAGGAAAAACAGTTTTACTTGCACCCCTCCAAAATTTGTTTAACTGAGTTATTGCCATTGGAATAGATGAGATTTGGTTGGGTCTTATAATGTGGTATATACCTGGGGAATGGTCTAAAATGGATAGGTTATGCCTGTGCAGACCTTGTCTGCCTTTTGGGTCAGGCTGGTAAGGTATACAGGGTACAGGTCAGTCTGATGATTTCCTAATATTTTCCCACACATTTTCACAATTTTGCTCAGTTTATTTTTAAGGGTGGTTTTAGAGTGTCCATACCAATACTGTGACTGAATTCTCAATAAAGAATGATAAAATGAAGACACATAGGCCTACCTAAACCTATAATAACATATATAACAATGCATAAGCAGAGCTAATATATTGCAAGTTTTAAACAAATAAAAGCATAATGCATTTTAACCACAGACTCAGTCTGAAGGCTGAGTAAGTGGTTGGTGTTATTTCTGCAGTGCATGTAGAAAAAGCAAAAAGTAAATCTGATGTACATGCAAATGCATAGGTGGAATAGTGACAGAGATGGGGAGGAGGAAATTATATTTAGGCTATATAACATCAAAGGAAATGTCTCCTCTCTGCCATCAGGTCTCATCACTTAGAGGATGTAAAAGGATCCTGTTATTTTCTATTACAAGTGCTGTGGGTAAAGTAATGTCCCTTCTGACACTATTGTTTTTCACTGTAGCACTGCTGTCATTATAACCAGTTAAAATAATTTACACCAGTGTGTGCTGCTAACATGAAGAGTTCAGTCAGCAGTTAACTTAAGCAGTACAAATTCCCTTTCAGTATGAATTCCCCAACCGAACTGAATTCCAGTGGACCCAGTTCTGAATGCAGGTATTCACAACTGTTTAAAGGCCATATTGCATAAGCATCCCTAATTTATTCAGTAAAGTGGCAATTAATTCAGTCAATTAACTTTTTTTTAACTAAGACTAAATATGTTTGAGAATAATTATTAATAATTCAAGAATAATTCCCTTTCACTGTTAAATAAGTGACAGTCTTGACATGATGAGTGTGTTAATAATAACATGCAAACTTTTTGAAGCAACAGTATTTGCTCTTTATTGGCTGTATAACAGGCATAACAAAGACCAAGGCTATTCATTTACTGTAAGGGATATAACAGCACAAGAAAGTCTTATTTGCAGTATATGCCTGCTTTATAGTGGACTATTCCATCTTTTGCATAGCAAAGATATGTTTGGAAAACTACTGATCAAGACAATATTCTACATTAATTATTATGCAATTACTAGACTGGAATAAAAAAAGAATCAACAGGAAGTGACATACCTGATATGCAGAACATACAAAGAGCTCTACAACCTCACACAATCTATTTACACATTATAACAGATTACTGAGGGAAAATATCACATATTTTGTTCAATTACCAACAGTCCTGTGAAGTCCATAATAAAAACATAGACCTGCAGAAAAACTAATATAGCCCAAAGGTAAAGGTAGCAGGACAATAAAGCTCTTCCTCATGAGATTGAAGTAGAGTATCTCGGGATATACAAGGTAGGTGGTATGGGTACGACATGCAACAGTCAGAGCAGTCCTTGTTTAAATAGATTCTGAGCTTTTGTCATCTGACGATTCATCCGAGTCATCAGGACTCGAGCAGAAGTGATTGCTGTCGATGGAAGATTCGCTGCCAGTGCTCTCACCTGAGAGCAACCGTGTAACATGAATATCAGTTTTCAGTGCCTGCGGATCATTGCCAATGCACAGCTCTCCCAAATCATGAATTATCATACACAACTCTTCTTTGCTGTCCTCGAAACAATCTCCGTCAAGAAACTCGTCGCAATCAAAAAGTGCAGAGGTTTTCTCTTCTTCCTCCTCTCCGATCGAATCCTCGGTGATGCAACCGAGTTTTGGTGCGCTCCTGCTACGCTCCACAGGAGGTTTATAACTGCACTGTCCGTTCATCAGTTTTCTCATGGGGATCAGTGGGATTGTTTGCTCGCCTATAAGAAGCTGTTGCTGATGCCTGGCATCTTCTCTCCGTTTAAGTCTCTGAAATTCTGCTAAAGCCGTTGTTGACGTTTGGTACAGGAGAAGTGCCATCGCTTTGGCTTTTTCAGCCTTCGACACTAACACAGCATGACATCGAAGCATTACAGCTTTATGCTTGATCTCATGCCTGTAAATCCACGCAAATATCTTTGGATATTCTGTATCAGCAACGCAGTAAGTTATCCTGTGCAGTAAGTACAAGTGTCCGGGTTTTTTCGTCTTTTCATCTGTAGGCACCATACGGATACCTTGGGAACTTATTGTAAGTTTCATTTTTGTGCCACTTTTTCCCATGTCGGTCTTCTTCCAGATTTTGCTCACAGCAGCGTCTGTGCAGCCGTCACCCTTCGACTGAATTGTGGTTGAGTTACCCAAATACATAACGGTGTATTTTGGGGTGTCGTTGGAGATGCTGATCTTCTTTTTCTTTGACCTAAACATGCTTCCAATCCGATGCAGTGCGCTTTCTGTTTCTAATTATGAGGAGACGTCAGTGCTGCGAGTTGTTCAGACAAGCGTCCTTTTCATCGTCAGACAGCTGACATGCATTATCTAGTTCCAGTTTATCAGCATGCACATATGTGTACACTCGAACGAAACTGTCGATCTTACTTGCCATGTGTGTTACTACTATCCATTGTCACTTACGTCTTCCCACTCCGTCTCCTCAAAGTGGCGCTCCTGGTGTCGACTGTGGTAATAAATACGCCCTGGGTTGCACCACCTAACAAGGATGTAGGGGGCGGCTCTAATCTCTGATTAAGACATCAGTCTTTACCAGGGCAACATTTACGCGCATTCATCACACGGTTTGTACTTTTGTATTTACACCAAACACTGATATAGGTTATAAGATACAGTTCACGTATTTTCAAACAATTTGGGCGGTTTTGTTTTTTAATACTGTGTTTTGTCGGTGCGTAAATTATAGTGGCCTAATTGTGCTAAAGCTCCACTGGTGGTAAATTGAAAGGTATCAAGTTGTCCGAAGATTACATTCTCCCCATTACAATAGTCTTGGTGACATGGGCTACACTTAAGAGTTTTCACATCCGTGAAATTCCCAAAAATTTTTTATCTTGTGGTTGTGCTCTTGCGTCGCCGTCACTCAACCTTTGGGGTAACTGCGTCAGCTCTGCGTGGTTGAAATTTAAACCAGCAGGATGTCACATAAACACCTGAGGTCAATAAACAGTAACAAGGCGCACGAGATCAAAACCACTGTGGGATATCTTTGGCTCCTTTTACAGCCCCCCATCTGCGATATGATGTTCATCTCAAAAGTTTGCCATGTTTCAGGAATAATAGTTAATAGTTAAATAGTTAATAACAGTAACAATTCAAGATGCATTGCTGGATTACAATGATGCAAGATGCATTGCTGGATTAATGCATGAAAGAAATCAACTGTTTTTAGTACAATCCACAAATTTTACACCCCAAGTTTTTGATCAAAAGCTCCAACCCTACTATTACCGTGCAACTATGACGGGAAAAACACAGCTTAACGTTTATGGAATTTATTTAAACATCACAGCGGGGTATACAGATCGTCCTTGTGATGCACCTTGTGGCAGGTAGGCTATGTGAAACATCTGGTGAAAATGTACAGAATTACACTAGTGCGATTTCTGTTGGTGCCTGACATCTACTCAAGGTCAGAGATAATTTGCTGATGTTTTTTTATTTCTATACTGTGTTATTCTGATTTAAAAAGCAAGATAGTATTTTGCGTAACGGGAAAGGTTGAGGCATCATGCATGTGATTAACTTATATTTATTAGCTATAATTGCCAATATTACGATTTCCCAATATTTTCTGTTTATAACAAACTTATTGTTTTGACTCTTTGACCATGTTTTATAATGGTTTAATGATGATGTGACTCACGATTCATTTGTCATTGTACAAGTAGTCCTACAACAAAATTAAAAGCCTTTGTTTGCAAGCAATTGAAAGCAATTTGATCTTTATCATTTTATAAAAAGGCCATGGACCTAATTGTCCTAATCCATGGGGTAAAATAGACAGATGGGGAAATGCATCATATTTAATGCAGGATAGTGTTAGCGAGTATATTCAGTTGGTTGTTGCGCATGTGCGAGTTTCTGCCGATGCGTATTCATGTTTACGCATCAGCGTGCACAGGTTTGGGTAACATATCATACGTATGGTTCATGAGATCGGGTTGCAACCGAGGGTAGCATATACATTTGATAATGCAAAAATAAAGAATACCCTAACCTATCTGTAATGTGTTTAAATTACATAATCTGAAATTAGATTAGATTAGATTAGAATAGGTTAGATTATATTAAACTTTATTGTCATTACACATGTATAGGGTGAAATGTGGTTTAGCATCTAATCAGTGCAAGGAGCAGCAAATGCCAGATATACAGTACAGTATAGTACAATATACAGTGTGGTACACTATAGTTTGTAGTGAACTATACAATACATAGAGCAGTATGAACAGGTGGAAATAGTTAGACATTAATATAGGAGGAGGAATATACAGATGTGTTATAAACAAGGATACAGTATGGTACAGTGTTGTTTGTAGTAGATTGTGTACAAATAAATAAGAGAGCAGGTGGGAACAAATTGGAGCAAATATGTGTGCCAAATTTTAAAGGTTTTTAATAATTGGTTCTATGGGCTGCCATAGACTCCCATGGCAGAACATTATGCATGCAATGGGATGTATGACAACATTTGAAAGTTCTATTGCTTAACATTCCATATGACACCACAATACCACAAAATGGTAGTTGGTCCAGGTGTAACTGGCACAGTATTTGCTGCCACAATATTCTCTGCTTCTCTCTCTCTCTTTCTCTCTCTCTCTCTCTCTCCACTGCCGCGGGCCCTTATGCCCCCTCACGCTATCCTATCTTCATCTCAAGACAGCCCTGCCCCTGCCACTGGATGTCACTGGAGCCCCCGCCTGCCCCAACAAGCCACCTCATCCCCACACACATTGCCCCATCCCCACCTCAGCGCTGCCGGCTGCACACGCAGCGCTCCTCCTCTCCCACACACCATCATTGGCCACCAAAGCCAATCCTCCCTCCCAACCCCAATGGCACTTTATGCACTTTATGACATCCCGCCCCATCATCCATTCTACCTGTCTTTCGTCAGGTAGCCATCCCCAAACTGCATTCCATGCACTTTACTCCCCCCTCCCCATGCACAGTTTTATACTAACAATCACCAATTTCACTGCATGTCCCACTCTGTCCAGTATGTTTATGCATGTGACAATAAACCATCCTTGTATCCTCTTCAGTTTTACATGGTTGTCAACTTAATGCAGTATCCGTTGGCTTCCTTTCTCACTCACTCACAGTGGAGCAGAGCATTATGGCATCATCAGCCTGAAAGTTCTACCATTCATTTCAATGGGACAAAATATCGCCGAAAAACTGGAATAAGGAACGAACGACAAGGGGTAGCGTAACCATTGAAGTCATCGACGCATCTCCAGATGGAGCTGTACGTTTCAGTGTCGGAACGGCGTGTCCTAGGACTAGTTCGGCAAAGAAATGAGTGAACGGAATACTACTACTACTACTACTACTAGCCTACTAATAATAATAATAACCCTCATAATAAACACCACTTAAGAAGAAGAATATTGTAACATCATAACATTCATATACATAATTAACATCATGTATATTAATGCTTAATTATTATAGACTTACTTATTAAGTAATAATAAGTAGGCTATAATAATTAAGAATTAATATACATGAGGGATATAATATAAAGAATTATAAACAAGCATAGACTTAGTTCATAGTAGGCTAGTTAGGCCTATGTTTATGTTCAGGGTTGTAGTGAAGGGTAAACGCAAATAAACGGAGATTACCTACCTCTCAAATTTCTGAAATAGAATTTATCGACCACTAAGGAGAATTTATCGACCTATTAATAGAGTGTAGCCTATTTAGGCCTACTTCATAATGCAGTTTATGCAGAAAATACAACGTTAACATTCCACAATCATACTATAATTTATAACCATTTACAGCCTGTGGGGATCAGTTACAATTACCACTTGTATTATCCAAGCACATTTTGAATATTTTTTTTAAAACATCTGGTTTTCAGTCAGAATGTATTCCTTTTGGTAAGAAAGCTTCCAAATTCAGGCTGTAGAATAGCGTAACCCGCATACTGTTGATAAGCAGTCGTCGCTCGTCTGTCTATCCAAATGTAGAAAAATAGAATTTCATGTAATAATTTAGTTGCATTACGCTAATTATAAGAGATTGTCACTATTAGCATACATTTTAAAAAGTAACCTTCCCAACTCTGATTAGGACGTATGCAACAATAATAATTGGCCATATCACTGCTCTCTTGTTAAGTATATAACATAATTTCATAAAGCTCCTAACCACATTGTTGCTGACACAGTGGTACACAAGCAGCTGAGTTAGAACATCCTCCAAACTCCTGATCATTGGTCAACAACCCCACATCCCAGCCGAATTTAGCGGGATTTGGTTTTCAAATGACCTCATATCCTGTTTTTAACTTCCTCCTTGTATTGCTGGACCACCCGCCCGAAGTCTACCCCAACAGAACAACCTCAATCACGTTTATCACAATGTGTTGCACCTCTGCTACAGGTCCTTGCAAGTGTGGTAACATGGGTTTATGAACATTATAACTACAGACTGTGCAGAGAACTATGTAGCCCATCAGTTTCAGAGGCGGGTTATACTGGTAAGTTATTGTATTATTTGATTGGGAAAAGGCAACAGTTTGTCCACCTTACGACGTGTCCAATTTAAAGGCATTCCTATAATTCCACGTGAAACGTCGGACGTCCTTGAAAGTATATGCTCATCTTAATTCATATTCTTTTCGCTTCTTACTTTGTATTGGTGTAGTGTCTTTTTTACAGACAGTCTGATTTTTTGTCGTCTTTCATAACGTGTCTTTCACGACATGTCATCAGACATGATAACTTGACTTATTAACTAAGACTTAAAGCTAATTTACCTGAACTAAGCTAAATTCAGCAATATTTTGCGAACTCAAGAGAAGTTGTTCGAGGTCTTTCATAACCTAGGTGAAAACACATCCCCTGCTGTACCTGAACAATCCAGTTTAGCAGATCTGCGTACAACTAATAAATGATTAATTGAGGAGCATACTCATATGATCCGCGCCCCGCACTGTATCGAGATAGCGTTAAAGCGCCCGCGTTTGCTTCTTGATGTCCGGAGAGACTCGTGCATGAAGTCGGAGTTTTAGCGTAATATATGCTGTGTTTTATGCACTAACTATTCAGCCACGCAGGTTGTTTGAGACATCCTGCACTTATTATTCAGGCAATCCAGGTATTGTGCCTAAATTATGATTTTCCGGCGTCCCTCCAGTCTAAGGGCCGGAGGTAAGGCAACAATTTCACCTGATAAAAAGTAAGTGAGTAACTTGTGAAGAGTGTGGAATTCACTCAGCAAAAAAAAAAAACCAAAAAAAAAAAACCAGACAGACCAAAACAGAACAACACAATTGATTTGCATTAATAACTTATGTGCAAACATCTGTAGGCACTAATCCGTAAACTGTTGATCCGGACTGTCTTAATGTAAACACGAGGACCAGAGGAAGCACAAAGACCATTTTGTCACTCTGATGGAATAACATGTGTAAATCTATGCCACAGCCTTCCCTCCATGAGAAATACCCTCTGCCTGCCATGTGACCAACAGCAAGTTTTAAGTAGCAGGCTATGCCAAAACACTGTTTCTGTAATCAGGTCACAGCCACTGCTTGCATTAAAAAGTCTTGATTAAAATAAGGGACTTTCAGGGAGTTTAGAAGCCAAGTTTAAGAAGACAATGCTAACACTGCAGGCCTTTCAGTACTTTAAAAATTATGGCACATTTGTGTGGTTGGAGTTGTACTTTAAATCTGTTGTGTGTGATGTCAGGCTGATCAAAATGTGTTTTGTTTCAGTGCAGATATCTTTAATTGATGCACTATTTTGTTTTTCTTTGTTTACTTTGGAGAGTGAATGAAGATACTTCCAAACCTTAACTAGACCATTTCTCCTTTCCTGTGAGAGGAATGGGGGTGTACAGACTGTAGTCCTTGGCACAGCGTAGTTGCAAAAGTGCACAGTCACTTTAGAAAAGCAGGACAATGAACTGTGATAAATTGTACTTAGTAAATGCCGACATTACTGAAATATAAATGGTTGAGTAAAAACAGCTGAGTTTTACATGTACTGCCTTTAAGCAGTTGATCATATTGTTAAGTGATATGGACTTTCTTGCTGTGATGGTGCCATTGCACAGTCTGTGATGACTTTTTTTAACCCATATGCAGTCTAATGATGTTCTATATTTTGTGCTTTTATGTGGTAGGGCAGCAAGAAAAACATTACTAATACCTTTAAATAGTAATGAAATGTTAAACCGAAATGTTTCCGTTTTCAGGAAGGCTGCAGTGCCTCCCTGTCAAAATGGAGACAGACTGCATGAAGATAGTCAACAAGGGCCTGGATGATGAAATGGTGAGTTTTTAGATTTTGCTTCTATGCTTGTATTTGTACTCTATGTCAAATATGATGGAAGACCTGTATTTGGTCTCAGTTTTTAATATCGAAACACTTGGAATCGAATCAACCTTCTAATCAAGCTGTGACCCTAAAAGTCACTTAGTAGTGGAGTTGAATTGATATCCGGATACTAATTGATAGAAAAAACATAAGAGGTAAAGCCCATATATTGTAAATACCTTTACACTGATATTTTCCAAGATGTCTGTAGTAAGTTTAAAAATACTACTGGTGACAACCCTAACTGGTAGAGGACTTTTAGCAGACACCACACTTGCATGGGGGGAGTGCTACATGGCTTTACACTCTGTGTGATTATGATTCATGTCTGAGTGACACTGCTAGTATTTAGTTTTTGAGTGAAAAAGTGTACAGATTTTGTAGCCATGAGCTAGCTTTACGGTATAAGGGCAATGTTTTTTTGTTTGTTTTTCTTGATAACTTAGATATGTCTACTATCAAGAACTGTTAAAAATGTGTTACCTAGACACTCATGTAGGTGTATGTGGTTTTGTGTTATAATGGCTGCTGCTGTGCTGCAGGAGGTGTGGGGGTACTGTCGGAGCCGCTGGCGGATGGCGCTGGTGGGTGTCGGGGCGCTCTGCACCGGGGGGTTGCTGCTGCTGCTGCTCTACTGGCTGCCCGAGTGGGGCGTTAAGAGCACCTGCAAACCCTGCCCTCTAAAGGAGGCCCAGATACTGCTGCTCAGATCCACGGTAGACATACTGCACACTTATATCTCACTCACACATACACATTGAAGTTGAAAACATGTGATTTTTATAAATTTAGCTTTACTGTACATATTCCACACCAGCAGAACAAGGTATTGTTTGTTGTTTCTGCACCATTTTAAATGTAAATGTTTAGACTTTAAACCAAAATGCAAGGCAAGACAACTAAGACAACAACTCGTACTTCTCATTCACAGGCATTCATATGCAGAGTAAAAAATAAATGTTTTCAACATGGTTTAAAAGGTAGCTGTGAGAACCTACATAGACTATTAGCTGCTTCCACAGCTTTGTCTATAGATGTAGGTAGGGTGCTCAAAAAGACAACCAGTTGCATTGCCAGCAGGCTTGTCTTTAATTGCAGGTGCATATGGGTGGTGATGCTAAAACAGCAGAGGGGGTTTTGTTATGTCAGTCTTGGCATAACTCTCAGCATGAGTGTCAGACACTGGGCCCTAATGCTGGCATTTCACACCCATAGCCTGCCTTTGTCCATGGTGGGTGATAAAGGGTTCTTTGCCTCTGCCTTTGCCTAGGTGATACTCCAGCAATGCTTTTGTTTTACTCTCTCAGATCATCCCATTGCAGGTGGTTGGGCAGCCTTTCTGTGTAATCTGTTAAGGTCTCCCAGAATTTTTGTTTTTCTCTACTATGAGCAGACCAGAAGTCCACAAGGTCATTTGGTGATGGAGAAAGAAGACACATTTGTTACTTAAAAATCCTATGTCCTCAGTCATTTCGTCTGAAACATTCCTTTGCAATTTCAGCACAAGTTGATATTGTCTAAAAGGCTGATCCCAAATGACTCTGACATGTTTTTGCAAGCCAGGTGTGAGGAAACAAATTTTTTCCTTGCTGGGAGTGCACTGCTGATGAAGGTTTAAAACATTAGCAGGGTAAAAAGTTATTTGATATCTTAAATGCAATTAACAGCAGCTTCTTATAGACATTGTTTTGACCACCATGCACAAAAACTCACTTCACAGATTTATGTTCAGACACCAGTTGTCTATCTAAAACTATCTATCTAAAACAGGAGTGTTTGGGATACATTTTTGACAGTTGAGTTGCCTAGAACAAGCGTTATGGGATGTTTCTGGCTGGTCGCATCCTTTTTTGTTACATTTAAAATGAAATCTTGTTGAGGGTGTCTCTCTTGGGAAGTTGCCCTTCCAAGTATTTAAGCCTGGTGTCCATAGGGCTGATAGCATTTGAGTTAATTTGTGCTAAGCTAAGTACTGGTGTTTTTGCATTTCTCAATTGAGGCCTGGCTTCTTTCCAGTACCAGTGTACTAAATCCATGTGCCAGGTCTCTCTCACCCTCAGCAGAGGTGTTAGACTGCCTGATCTACCTGGTCTGCATTGTTGGAGGGCAGAGGTGGACAAACTGGATTGAAAAAAAGTAAAAATCCTGCCATGTATTCCTTCTGCCTATGCTCATAACACAGGTGATTTCACTAACTAGCTCCGCTACCTGGTTCAAGAGTTGTGCTAATTGGGATTAGCTGGTTCAGTGATATGGGTGGAATGAATATGTGGCAGGACATTTCCTTTTTGAACCCGGGATGTCTGCCTCTGCTGAAGGGAAATGATGCTAGACTCACTGTGTGCATGAGATGGATGCCTCTTGTAGTTCATTCATCTTCATCTTTGACATGCTGACAAAGATTATCTCCAGAATAGAAATCTTCTGTTGTAGCTGTAGACATTTTACACAGGGTTTCTAGTTTGGCATGTAAAAAAAACACATTATAGTCAACGTGACCTGCTGTTTGTTTGTTGGCAGTTTACTTGGCTGTGAAAAAGAATAAAAACCAAAAAGGTAGAGGGTTAAGCAGGACCTGTGCAAGACGCACCCTTCTTGCTTGGAAGCAGCATTTTTTATTGAATTTCCACTCATAAAAGCAACAGTCCTTTAAAATTACCTCATTTAAAAATGCATGATTTGCTGTCAGTAGCAGTCAGATGTGATGCCTTGTTACCCTCCAGATCTGATCACTATAACACGTTTGAATACTCATCTGAGGAATGATACACAGATGCACTATCTGCTATAGTCTGCTCTTGGAATAAACATGTCTGATGCTCTTAATGATGAAATAAGGCCTGTTGCTGTGGTTACAGGATGAGTTCAGGCGATGGTTCCGAGTTCGGGTGCACGTGATGCAGACTCCAGGGCTCAGTCCTTTTGATGCTGTGGATTTTCAGACTTCAACAGCCAGTGGGCATGGGACACACCCCTATCCTGATGTCTCATACACAGAACCACAGACCATGCAGGTATATACTAGTTTACTCTTTCTAAAGCTGATGGTAATATTTGTGTTGCTTTGAAGGCCACATTTTTGGCAGAACTATATTTTATTATTATGTGTATTCCAGAATGTATGCATGCAGGATGTATGCATGCATGTCTGTGTCTATGGTGTGTCTTGAAATGTTGCCCTTTCAATTTTAAAATAAATAATAATGAGTAATTAGTAATGAGTGTTTTATTCTTTCATTATTGTTTTTTCTTGACATTTTATGTACTGAAAAGATGTGCTTGTATGCTGTCTTAAGCTTCATAAACTGAGGAAAACCCTTTGCATGGGATTAAGTTGAAATCATCTGCATTCTTAACCTCTCCCCCTTTACAGATTTGTTGCTTCACCCACCACAGCATGCAATACTTCTGGAACGATACAATTCAGAATTTTGAAGTGATGAAGTAAGAAAACATAATTTCATGATTATCGTGGTGGTAATATCAGTGGTTATTGTCAAACAACCTAGAAAAACTGTCCAATTGCCAAATTATTTAAACTGCCAGGGACTCACAAAAATAGTGTTTCTTTTGAATTTTAGAATAGGCACCATACTTTTGCCTATGTGCTTATTCCTGATGGTTTAAAAGGATGCATGGCAATACATCAAGCGTTATGCTTTATAACAGAAGAGACATGTGTGTTCTGTTTCTCTGCAGTGGCATGGAAGACCTGAGGTTGAGCTGCTCATCCCTTCTTTCTGAGTTCAGCACAGGACTCAGCAGACCCCAGCAGGAGTATAGGTACCAGTACTTTGTGTTATTTACTTACTGCAGTCACTAAAATACAGTAAAGTACACAACTTGATGTCATCAGGAGCAAATGTTAATATCAAAAGCATGCTACGGTATTGAAATTAAACCGTGACACAGTTCTAGCGCAGGGCTCTGTGAAGTAGATATAATACAAGACTAACCAGTACCCACAGGTACTACATGAGAATTCGTTTTTACTGCAGAGAAAAGGCATGTTTGAACAACAGCACCCCACAGTAATGGAATGCAAAGATTATGAAATAAGCTTTAGGTTACGATCTGCCAGCATGAGCTATATTTTGTGGAGCCAGCTTCTTTGCCTTTACTGTTTTGTGTGTGTGTGTGTGTGTCTCTCTCTCTCTCTCTCTCTTTCTGTGTGTGTGTGTGTGTGTGTGTGTGTGTGTGTGTGTGTGTGTGTCTGTCTGTCTGTCTGTCTGTCTGCCTGCCTGCCTGCCTGCCTGCCTGCCTGCCTGCCTGTCTGTCCTTTTCAACAGGAAACTGTTTTTTGGAGAAAATGAAATTGCTGTACGAGTGCCTTCATTATTTATGCTGCTAATTAAAGAGGTCAGTATGTACATTCATACAAAATTAAAGTAGAATGCTGGGGATGGTCACAGCATGTAAGCTGGCTGACTAGCTGACAGTACACTTTGGAATGGACTTGTGTCTAGCGAGTTTTTAAGAACTGGTGTTGACCTATGGTCACATGTTCTGAAATAGTAGGTTAAAGTGGCAATTCAACTTGTCCACAGTTTGGCCAATGAGCCAAGTACAAGGTCAGTACTGTCCTAAGTCAGTATATGTGTTTTGGCCATCGCCTGGCATCTTTTGGTCCTAGTGTGTTTGATTTGTTTCATGACAGTTTTGATGCTGACAGTAGAAGAGTTGAGAAACGGCCACATGGGCTGAGAGAGCTTGTAAAGAAGTAAGATATGGTGTCCTCATATAGGCATTTCACTACAAGAACCCTGTCTTTTTGTAATTCTGCTCTTATTCTAATAAACCTAAACAAAACTATGTGTTCAAATGTATAGACTGCCTTTTCCTTTCTGCCTGCCTATCTAGTGTACGCTTCTGTGTATGTAATAGTGTGGTAAGTGATTGGTGTGAGCCAATAGTTATGTTCATATGAAAAAAAACAAATAAGGAAGTTCTAATGTCTGCAGCAAGGTCATGAGTATGTATACTTAGGTTTTTAACCTAAGTTTTAAGTTTAAAGAAGAGAAAGGATCCTTGGCCCAGCTCCTGCAAAAGCAGCTACCTACATGCACCTGTGTTTCATGTGGCAATCAGTAACAGTGTTACCACTCTCTTCCTCAGGTGCTGAATCCCTTCTACATCTTCCAACTCTTCAGTGTAATTCTGTGGAGTGCTGAAGAGTACTACTACTATGCTGCTGCTATCGTGTTCATGTCAGTCATATCCATAGCCATTTCCCTGTACACCATTAAAAAGGTAAGAGCAGGTAGTCACCTCTTAGGGCCAAATATCTTTGGCCTTTGGACATTGTCTGGTACGGTATTGCCTTCCCTACTAGTGTGAATGTTTATGTTTGCATTACAGCAATATGTGATGTTACACGACATGGTTGCAGCCCACAGCATAGTTCGTGTTTCAGTTTGCAGAGGGAACAAAGGTGAGCTCATGCATGAATGTTGTGTGGCACTAACAGATAGAGAGAGATTATAGCTTATAGATGCAGTATATTTGTCATACAGACATTCTGTCAACTTGAGGGAAAAATGTAAAAATTCTATTAAATGCTATAAGGTATTGCTATTAAACTTTTTCTATCACTACCAATTATTTTTTTGTGTAATAGCCCACCTTACAAATATCCCAACTCTTCTGCTCTGTGATGGAATTATCTGTTTTGTGGTCGCAGAAGTGGAGGAGGCCATGTCCACTGATTTGGTTCCTGGTGATGTCATTGTCATTCCGTCCAATGGCACCATCATGCCCTGTGATGCCGTGCTGATCAGTGGAACATGTATAGTGAATGAGAGCATGCTGACAGGTACTGACAGTACTGAACATCACTGCTTTTATTACACAGGACTGAAGAGATGTAGACTCATTGTCAGGGTTACCCAGTACACAGAACCTACTGTATGGGATTGTACACACATACATATGACAATGTGATTAGGGGGAAGTATAATAACATAATTGTTCTATAAACATTGTTACGCTGTAATTAGGTTATGCTTCAGTCAGGGTTTGATTGATATATGCCTCAGTTTCAGTCAACCATTTTCTAGTTTTAAGAAATTAAAAACTATGTTTGTAGTGGTTATCAATAGTGATGTGTTTTGTTGTCCCACACATCTCAAAGTTCCTTTTCCTTAACCTGTTGAAAGGGTTAGCTACAACCTCACAAATTTTTTTATCTGCAGAATTTGAATGGTTGTATCACAGTGAAGTACTGAACATGCATCCAGGAAATCTTGAATATATAATGCACAGTAGTGGTAGGACCTTGCCCTTGACATCACACCCTACTCTTGTCATGATATCTTGCACTGAACCTTGTGAACCTTGTTCCCTAGTTACAGAGTCTCTGCCCTGTCGTCAAGTGTGTGCCTATCGTTGTTCCAGACCCACAAAGTTCTGTTTATAAACAGCACTGTGTTTCCATAGATGCATACTGGTGGTCTTGTTCATGTAGACATTGTGTGTTTCTCCCCCATTGTTTTATGTCACAAGATTTATTTTAGTCACCCTAATCTATAGAGAAAACCCCTCCAGATGTTTAGGAGTTATGTTTGTGCCTGTGCCTTCAGGGGAAAGTGTGCCTGTGACCAAAACAAGCCTGCCTAACTCAGACATGGAAGGCAGGGAGTTATACAGTTCTGAGCAGCACAAAAGACACACACTGTTCTGTGGAACCGAAGTCATTCAGACACGCTTCTACTCCGGAGAACTGGTCAAGGCCCTGGTGGTGCGCTCCGGTCAGTGGTGATAATGAGTCACTGCCTATGTGTTCCCCATGTGTTCATTAATCATGTGTTTACCATATATTTCATCACAGACATGTAATCTGGCAAAATTCATCATAAAAAAATGCAAAGAGAAAGCATATGTTATGAATTATTGGAAGTGATATGCATTATTTCTTCAGGCGAATGTGTGTGTGTACCTAGTCTAGGGTTCCCGTGGTGACTGAGTGGTTCTATCTCACCGTGCAGGCTTTAGCACAGAGAAAGGGCAGCTGGTGCGCTCCATCCTCTACCCCAAACCCACTGACTTCAAGCTGTACAGGGACGCCTACCTCTTTCTGCTGTGCCTGGTGGGAGTGGCAGGGATCGGATTCATTTACACAGTTGTTCTCAGTGTGATGAACCAGGTGAGGTCCACATACAATTTGCTCCCTCCAACATGAGTGATTCATATTCATAGTCTACCTTCCTAAATCCTGCAGAACATCCCATCCCAAATATGTCTTAGTCAGCTGGACCTGTGTCTGAGTTGTCATTTACAATTTCAAGTCTGCATCACTCTAATTAGATTTTTTAGATGTGCTTTTCCAGCAATGATAAGTTACTTTCAACAACAGTTAGTCAGGATGCCCTAAAGTATTCCCTCATTCCTAGCAGTCCTTTTATACCATTAAGTCACTACTAAGGACTAAGGTCTATCAACATTGTTACACTGTGAAAAACTGGCAATAGAGGGACTTTTCCCTTCCAATTTTGTTGAATTTTGATCCTAAGTCATACTAGTTTACTAGATTAATTCAGGTTAGATGTATGTGAACACATCAGTGTGTGAACACACACCCACACACACACACACACACCTTTGGTGACTAGGCCCTACTGAGAAATAAGATTGTAGCTTGTATTATGTAATGTAGTGTCTAAACAGGTTGTTTTTGTGTGTGCTGTTATGCTGAGCTAATTGTGAGTTCAGCTGCATGAACTACAAACCCTTTGAATGCACTCACATAATACCTCCTTTTGGAGTTGGACTTTCACTGCCAGCATTTTTTATCTGTATAAAGCTTGCTTACACAGTCGGTTAAGGGTCATAGATAACTAGGGCCAAAGACTGTTTGTGTCTCATGGTTAAAGAAGACATGGGATGATCTAAATGCTAAAGTGTCTATAACCTGAATCATACCATACAGTATGTATGAAGTTAATATGCACCATGTGTCATGGAGATGTTTAATTATACACAGTGCTGTAATGCTAGACTCATGTTTTATTACAGTAGTGAGTTAACACAGAGCATTGAGGTATATGTTTCCAGACTTATTCATGGCATTTAATTATCATGACCTTTAATTGTGTTTTTCAACTCAAGACAAAAACACTGTTTGTCGGATTTTGAAGCTAACCTTTTTTATGAGTGGTTGCTAAACATGTAATGCATGCCCTCTTGTGACCACCCCCTGCAGGTGCCAGCCAGGACCATAATCATTGAGTCTCTGGACATTGTGACGATCACTGTGCCTCCTGCTCTCCCCGCTGCCATGACGGCGGGCATCGTGTATGCCCAGCGCCGGCTCAAGCGTGTGGGCATCTTCTGCATCAGTCCCCAGAGGATCAATGTCTGCGGACAGCTTAACCTCGTCTGCTTTGACAAGGTCTCCCTTATACTAGTAGTTTTAGTAGATCTGTTTTGACATTAGAGATGGCTCATTAAACCAATTAAACTTTTAACTCAGTTACAACCAGTATGTATGTGATTCAGTAATTCTTTGGTGCTTAACTGGAATGTAATGTTATGATGTCCCTATGAACAGACAGGGACACTTACTGAAGATGGCCTTGATCTTTGGGCTGTCCACCGAGCTGAAAATGGAAGGTAAATGTTCTCAGTTTGATTTTATTGATTTAATGATTGTTCTTAAACTAAAGCAGCTTCTGATTCTGTGACTCGCAGGTTTACACAACCAGAGCAGGACCCAAGCACTGACTGTGAGCTGGACTCACCTTTCCTGGCCTGCATGGCTACCTGCCATTCCCTGACCAAGATCAATGGGGAGCTGTCGGGGGACCCACTGGACCTCAAGATGTTTAAGGCCACTGGATGGGTAAGTGTGATCAAGTGCTTCTGCGTCCATTCCCCTTTTTGTTTCCATATACGTTGCTATTGCCTAAATGCAGAGCAGTTAGGCTCTGTAAATCCGAGTGTGTCCATAGCTGATAGAAAAATATTTGACATATTCATCACTTGTGCAGCTATTGGAGGAAGCAACAGAAGAGGAGACATCCCTTCACAATCCCATCATGCCCACTGTTGTTAAGCCTCCCAAACAGCCCAAGGTCAATGAGTCTGAGGTCACAGCGACCACAGGCCATAGCATGGTAGGCCTTCCAGTAATCATCCAGACATTTTGGAGAACACACAGTCTGTGCTACATACATTCACCTAGTTTATGTTATTGGCCAGATGAGTGGTGTATGCCTTGCATTTTAATATAAAATACTGTGCTAATGTTTTAAATGTGGTAAAATGGTAAATGTGGCGTTAGGTGCCTGCATATAGACATGTGTTGTAGTGTGTGTAAAAGTGAACTTTTGTCCTCTGTCTCTTTTTTTAGGAGTTGTATGAGCTGCCAGTAAGTATAAAGTACAGCTTATTTTATCTCTTGGTTTCTCTTTTTTCCTCTTCTCTCCCCCTCTCTTTCTTAACAAACAACTCTGTAGTAACCGTCTAATGCCTCCCCTGTCCTTTAGGAGACACATGAGCTGGGGATTGTGCACCAGTTCCCCTTCTCTTCAGCGCTGCAGAGGATGAGTGTTGTGGCTCGCTGGCTTGGGGGAAAGCGTTTCGAGGCCTACCTCAAGGGGGCACCAGAGGTGGTGGCTGGCCTTTGCAAAACCTCCACAGGTCGTGTCATCAACTGCGTTAATAAAGCAAAATTAATAAAAATTGAAGATAGATGTGCTGCACTGTCTTTGCTCAAAAATAGCAATTCATTTGGGAAGAGTTGGTGTTCATTTTTATGTTAAATTCAGTCATTCAGTCATTAAGTATTTTAAATGTTGTTGAATAGAGCTGTGGTAAATCTTATATACAGTATATTTGCAAATGTGAAGCTCTTTTTTGTGAGGTTGTATTATTTGGACATCAGTGAACGCCATCTACTCATTCTTTTGCAGTTCCTGAGAACTTTACCGAGGTACTAGAGGATTACACCAGACATGGTTTCCGTGTCATTGCCTTGGCACATCGTCAGCTAGAATCCAAACTGACCTGGCATAAAGTTCAGAGTCTCAACAGGTACTATATTCTCATTGCCACTAACCTAGCGCAGTTTTCCATTATACATGTTTTATGTTTTGGATACTTATTTATGAGAGGATTGCCCACAAATAGGCCCAAACCAATGTTTGTACTTCTGTGTGTCAGAGAGCATATCGAGTCTAACATGGACTTCCTGGGCCTGATCATCATGCAGAACAAACTCAAGCCAGAGACAGCAGATGTTTTGGAAGAATTGCGACAAGCCAATATTCGCACTGTGATGGTCACAGGTGACGTCTGCAATTCACCATTAAGCCTCCAGTTGTAATGTAGAACAAATGTGCAGATCAATCTTCCTGGTAAATCATTCTGATGGGCTTTACCATTGAACAATATTCAATAAAACTATACAACTGAACTCATAAAATTTATTTTAAAGGTGTATAATGGGCAGAATTACTGATCATGCCATTGACTGTTTATTTGATACGTCCATGCATTTGTGTCGTGAAGGTGATAACATGCTGACGGCCATCTCTGTGGCCAGAGATTGCGGCATGATTGGTCCTCAGGAGAGAGTCATTGTTGTGGATGCACAGCCTCCAAGTGTGGGCCATGCTGCTGAGATTTTCTGGCACTACACAGACAGTTCATCAGCCCTGACCAGCAAGGACTCCAGCATACAGGCAAGTGTGAGTGCTGCAAGTGTCAAGAGTCATGTGGCATTGTGTTTACAAGGGGTGGGATGCGTCCTAAGTTTGTGACATTGCACAGCAGAAAATAACACATGGCCAGCATCATATCATTAGGATCATTACCATCATATCTTCATGTCATCACAGAGTAGGTCTCAATGAAACATTATTTACAGTGTATGTACCATAGTACAATATAATGTGGACCACCTAAATACAGTGTTTGCATGGTCTCAATTTTTCATGATTGTATAAAGTATGTGAGTGGCCTGTTTATTGAGCTGAGGAGTTTCTCCTGTTTCTCCTGCAGTTAGTGGAGATGGAGCCAGACGGAGGTACATCTAATGGTAGACTCAGGGGACAGTACCACTTTGCAATGAGTGGAAAATCCTTGGCTGTAACTGTGGAGCATTTTCCAGACCTCGTCCCAAAGGTCAGTAATGAGCCCATTCCCCGTTTGTTAGATGGCTTCCAGGACAGTGTTGCCAGTCATCTTTTCATTGGAGGGCAGCCACCGAATTGTCCCGGACAGAGGTCTTGGAGCATACCTTCTTGGACATTACACCATCCAAATAGTTAAACCAGTGCCATTGTTGCTGAATGTGCACATCATCAGTTGACCTTTTAGCTGTAAAGCGGTAACATTTCTGAAGTGGCCCTATTCTATATAGGCCTCTGACTCCCATCTGTCTTACTGTTGTCTTCATTTTTCTCCCTGTCGAAGCTGGTCCTGCGAGGGACTGTCTTTGCTAGAATGGCTCCTGACCAAAAGACCCAGTTGGTGGAGATACTCCAGAATGTTGAGTAAGTAGTTTTACAAACAATTTGGTTATGAAAGGCAATAGATGTAGTAAGTTAAGTGTATCTTTTTATCACCAGGAATTCTGTTTGGAACTACATGGCCTTTTTATGTTACAGAAATAAAAACTGAAAAACTGAAAAGCATGGTATGATAAAACATTATTGATGCTCTGTATGTTAAAAAGCGTGTGTCCTTTTTTGTCATTTTGATCTTTGTAGCTACTATGTGGGCATGTGTGGGGATGGTGCAAATGACTGTGGTGTAAGTGTCAACACTCCTCTTATACTAATCCTGTCTTAAGCAGTGCCTGAGGTAGAAACACCTAACCCAACACTAAAAGATTTGTATGTAATTATACAGAGGAGAATCTGAAAACTTGTATTGTTTTTATAATGGGCTCCTTCTTAATAGAATTCTGGCCATATTTATTATTGTCTTGACAAAAGAATACCCTTTGTGTGCTACTACAGTAGAAGCATACGATGCTGTGTGTGTATGTGGCTCATTTTCACCACTCAGTAAGCAGCGTATCTGCTCTCTGGTGCCTGGTGTTGCCCCTTATCCAGGCCCTGAAGCGAGCCCATGCTGGGATCTCCCTCTCTGAGCTCGAAGCCTCCGTCGCCTCTCCATTCACCTCCACTACCCCCAACATCTCATGTGTACCCAATCTTATCAGGTAGAGTCACATCACTGATACCACTGAACACAGCATCATGTGTCCGGCCTGTGCTGTAAGTGAGCAGCAACTCCTTGTCTTTCCACAGGGAGGGTCGTGCTGCTCTCGTCACCTCGTTCTGTGTGTTTAAGTTCATGGCCCTCTACAGCATCATCCAGTATGTCAGTGTAATACTGCTCTACTCGGTAAGTACAACTTCTGTTTATTACTACAAACATAAGGACACCAGATTTTTGTGAAGTCTTTGTAGCCAAGGTGCATTTTCCTGGAATAAAATCAGTAAGGTTTTTATGCTGTTTGTTTCTAGATCCTAAGCAACCTGGGAGACTTCCAGTTTCTCTTCATTGATGTGGTCATCATTCTCGTCATAGCCTTTACAAGTGAGAACTAATGTCTAGCTAATACAAATTGTGCAAATGTGCACCCTGCCCAGGTCAATAATTACCGACCGGTCTCACTGCTTGCCTTCCTCTCAAAAACCATGAGAGGGCGGTCGCTAAACAACTCACTACCTTCCTCGCCCATAACCACCTACTCGACCCAAAACAGTCTGGCTTCAGGAATGGCCACTCCACTGAGACGGCTCTATTATCTGTCACGGAAGCCCTAAAAACAGCCAGATCATGCAGTCAATCATCTGTACTCATCCTTCTTGACTTATCGGCTGCTTTCGATACAGTCAATCACAACATTCTGCTGACCACACTCGCTAAGATGGGCATTGCAGGCACTGCCCTCTCCTGGCTCAAATCTTAGCTGACTGGACGCTCATTTAATGTAGCCTGGCAAGGTTGTCTGTCATCGACTCACACCCTCTCCACAGGGGTTCCCCAGGGGTCAGTGCTGGGCCCCCTTCTGTTTGCCATCTACACCACCTCGCTGTCCCATGTTATCCGCTCACACGGCTTCTCCTATCACTGCTATACCGACGACACACAGCTGTAGCTGTCGTTCCAACCAGACGACACCACGGTCTCTACATGCATCTCCGCCTGTCTCTCGGACCTATCCTCCTGGATGAGAGATCACCATCTCCAGCTTAATCTGTCAAAAACCGAACTCCTGGTCATCCCTGCCCATGAGTCAATCTGCCACGACATCACCTTGAATATTGAGTCACTGTTGCCCCAAACAATGTGGCTAGGAACCGAACCTAGGTGTCGTATTAGACGACCGTCTATCTGTCTCTGAACACATTTCTTCTGTAGCGAGATCATGTCGCTATGCATTATACAATATTAGAAAATCAGACCATACCTGACCCAATATGCCGCTCAATTGCTAATACAGGTGTCAATTACCTCGCGGCTCGATTACTGTAACTCCCTCCTAGTCGGTCTACCTGCCTGTGCGATCAAACCATTGCAAATGGTCCAGAACGCTGCAGCGCAACTGGTTTTCAACCAACCCAAAAGGACACATGTTACCCCACTCTTCAGAGACCTGCACTGGCTGGCTCTGACACTAGCGTACAAAGTTATTTTAGGCTCCACCCCCGCTTATCTCAACGTCTTACTAAAGGCTCACGTCCCGTCCAGGGCGCTGCGTTCCGCTCACACAAATTGTCTATCTGTACCCTCGCCTCTCACCAAGCGAGGTCACTCTAAACTCTTTTCTGTGGTTGTCCCCAAATGGTGGAATGACCTACCAGTTGCGACAAGAACAGCAACATCCCTCCCTATCTTTGAAAAACTTGTAAAAACCCTTCTCTTCCGAGATTGCTTCCCTTCCTAACAAAACTAACATAACTAACAAACACTAAACCAACTCTCTCTCTCTCTGTCCCTATGCAGAAGTACATATGTTTGTTGTGCCCCTACTCTGTCCCTTTACACCTCTGTTTGCTTATGTCCTCCTTTTTTGTAAGTCGCTTTGGATAAAAGCGTCTGCCAAATGCAATGTAATGTAATGTGTGTGTGGGTGTATGTGTGTGTGTGTGTGTTTTGGCGTACGCAGTGAGCCTTAACCCGGCGTGGAAGGAGCTGGTGGCCCAGCGGCCGCCCTCCAGCCTCATCTCCGTGCCGCTGCTCTTTTCCGTGCTCACCCAGATCACAGTCTGCCTCGGCTTCCAGGCCCTCGCCTTCATCTGGGTGCAGCACCAGAGCTGGTACGAGAAATGGACGCCTCTCTCCAAGTGAGTGGACAGGCAGTGTAGAGAGCATTAAGCTTCATCTGCTGTGTTTTTAAAGGCGGTTTGTTATCTACTGAAACTTTGTTGTTTGATGAGAGTAATATGAGTGTCAGAGGATAAAGACACTTAATGTTATGGAAACAGAATAAAATGTGAAGATTTGGTTATTTTATTATTTTAATTAAAAGTATTTCCACCCAGTTTTACCCAGTGTTAATTGAAACCTTTTTTTCTGTTAAAATGTTGTGTCCTTTTCTGCTGGTGCCCCCTATCCAGTGCTTGTAATGCATCTCGAGCAGGACTTTCCATCGACCCAAACGTAACCCATCCCACAGACCACAAGAACATCAGGAACTACGAGAATACCACCCTGTTCTACATCTCCTCTTTTCAGTATCTGGTGGTGGCCATTATTTACTCCAAAGGGAAGCCCTTCAGACAGCCCAGCCACAAGAATTGTGAGCATATATTCTCCTTGGTGTTTGTAGTTAGTAGATCCAGCAGGAGAAGGTGATTTGTCAGTATAGGATGGTGATTCTCTTTGTTGTCAGTTTCTGATGTTAACACTGTTATTGGAGGTCTTTGTCTTAAAACTTTAAAGCATTATAGTCTATGACCATAATTTTGTAAATATATTTTTTAACAGATCTAGTACTGGGTACTGTGAAATTCAGAATATATTGCCTGTGATGTCTGGAAATACAATACAATGAGAAAAATTCAAAAGTCTAATTTAATGTGTCCGAAGCATACAGAGTAAGAACACAGTTCATGAAAGTGAGGTTTTTGTAGCGTGTGATCTGAGGAAACTTTGGTTGTGTAGAATGTTGTCATTACCACTGTATGTTCATCTCCTCTGCAGGGCCGCTTGTGCTGTCCTGCATCAGCCTGTACATTTTCCTCTTCCTCATCATGCTGTACCCTGTGTCAGCCATTGACAACTTTCTGGAGGTTTGTAAAACATTAAAGCACTAAGGTAGCCATCTTGGATTCACTTTCAGACAGCTATTCTAGACTTGCAAGATCAGGTTCCTGTGTAAGTGAACGGAGTGAGACCGATCACTACACAAACAATAATCAAGCCAGCCATAACTGCATAGCTGATCTTACTGTGAAAATGTGTTTAAGAACACCACGAAACAGCATAAAAATGTAAACAAGCCATTCTTTCAGGTTTATTCAGCACTGCTATAGTAGAAATGAAAGTACATAGGTGGGGGTGTGAGTGATGTGATGTTGACGTGTTGAATTAAAGGTGCCCTCATTACATGACTTTTTCTTTGTGCAGATTGTGTGCGTTCCCTATGAATGGCGAATAAACATGGTGGTGATCATTGCAGTTAATGCGGTGGTGTCATTCATCTTGGAGGTAAAGGACCTAGGTCTAAAACAATCACTTTCTAATGTATTCTTCCTAAATCAGAGCATTTTCCACTATTTTTTAAAATGAGTTTGCCTTTCTTGTTAAATTGTATTCACAACAACCAAATCAAACCTATTGAAATATGTAGACCAATCAATTTCCTGTTGATTGATTAGCATTAGAGGGGACCTTGGATGCTTATTTTCACAGTTCAGAACATTCATCTGGGCAGTGATTCAAAACACATGCCCTTTTTCCCATTGTATAACTCTACTCAGTGTAAAACATGTCATTATTGATTAGCTCACCTATTGTTTTCTGATTGGTCAAGACAGCTGTGCTGTCATCCTACTGCATGCTTAAAAATAAAAGTAAAGGTTGATTTTACTGAAAACAGACATGCCTTAGCCATCCAGCCATCCACAATATTTTACGTTGTGATCTGACCTTGTACCGGATGAAAAGAAAAAAAAAAGACCAAGCTTGAAGCCATGCATTTCTAAGCAGCTTAGAGTAATTTCCTCTGTGGAATAGCTCCCTCTGGTGTTTACTTCAGGAAGTTCATGTACTTTTTACATGGAGGGAAGTAACAGAACACCAACAAAATGGGAAAACCAGAAAAGCATCAAATGTCCCCTTTAATTGTCTAACTGTAAATGCTTTACTGTATATAAGACAATCACCTGTGCTATGTATGATCGGCAGCCATCTTGTTTCCCTACTGCCAACTGCAATATTCCATAGACTTTGGTCCTTGACATCATCTTATGGAGGCTTGTATTCAGCCAAGACAAGCTGGGGAAGGATGGGGTGGTCTCAGCTACCCAGAAAACTCAGGTTGGCACGCGGAGGTTTTCTCTTGCCTGGTTTTGCTTTATTCTTTTTATTTATTTGTTTACTAACACATTTCATCTTCTTTCGGGAGGCACAGTCTCAGGAAGCTTTTGCATTATGAAGCATGTGCATGTGTGGGTTGGTTAAGGTTAAGTTTGGGAAGGTTGGGATTCCTTTTTGCAAACTTGCTTTTGCGCTGAGTAGGAAAGCCGATAAGTCAAGTCAAGTCAGCTTTGTTGTCAATTCTTCACATGTGCTAGACATACAAGAAATCGAAATTACGTTTCTTACTGTCCCGTGTTAAGACAAGACAGCACAAACAGTACAAAAACATTAAACATTAAACATTGAAGTGCAAGACAAGACAATAAGTAGAATACTTCTCCTTGTAAGTGCAGTGTAATTTTTACATCAGTGCTGTGCTGTTACCCCTTATTATAGGAATAGTACTTCTCTTCTGAACTTGATTCAGACGTTTCTAGCAGAGTATGCCATTATCATATGGCTGTATTGTTCATTTATCTTGGAATAGTACTCCAGAGCTATTCATGTGGCCCTCTTTGTTATGATGCACCTTTCTAAGGATCCTAAACTTTTGGCATTCTGCTTCCCCTTCCATTTTCTGTTGTCTTCAGCAAAGTAATGACCGGTGGGGCACCAGGTTCTTTGCTTGGCTGTTTTGTCAGAACAGAAAGACACCTAAGACTCGCTACAGCCAGCTGGCCCAGGAGCTACAGGATGACCTGGACTGGCCACCCAGACCCCAGACCTGCACCTATGGCAAGGCACCCCATCTGTCTCTCAACATCTGAGTGATAAACGTCTCTCCACAGCATTTCAAATCCACCAATGTGTCCTAGCCCTGTTGTTTACACTGACTAAGGTTGTTAAGTCCTCCATTACCCCAATGCAGTACACGAGGTATGCACCCATGACGACCTTGGTATACTCTCATGCATGAGCATGTGAAGTAAAAAAAGATGAGAATTCGATCAGCTTTCTGGCAAGCTGTGCCTTTCAGATTTTGTGTGCAAAACACGCATCGGTGTGCAGGGATAGCGTTTGCACAAAACTGAACTTCTAAATTAGCATTAAATCCTCTACAGTTTCTACCGTTTCTGAGATAACACCACAACAAACTCTAGTTGAAAACTGTTCCAAAAGGCCTGACACACCTTTGGGATGTATACTGTGCCTTTTCCCAATTTGTAGACATGGACTATGCATTGTTTTGAACTTCCATAAGCCAAGATTGTCAAAATGCACTCGAGACAACAGCAATAGTACTGTATTCCCAGGGTACACAATGCAGCAATGTCCCTTGTCCAGCTGGGAGTATACCATGGACCATGGAAGACACTATATGACCGTAGATGTCATGCCCTTGCAATATGGGTTTCTGGGCTAAGGATCCATTGATTTCCTGCAAAACCAGCTCTCATCACAGGTGTTCATTTTTTCCACACCAGGCTGTGATGAGAATAGCTGATTGCACTTTAAATATCTGAGGGCTGATTGACCATGTTAGGAGATTGCAAGTGGAGAGTTGTTTTACTTTTTTAACTTCATTGGCAAGTTTATTATACATGTGCACGTTTAGATTTCCAGGGGGCTTTTTGTTTATTTTTTATGTGTTTTAACCTGATAAGCAATACAGCTGTTTTACTTTTGGCACCAACTGTACAATGAAAAACAATTAACAAACCACTTATATTACTGAATACCCTGAAACTACCGTTATTACTGGTGTAAGGATTTCAGTCATCAAAGGTTGTGATGTTTAAAGGTCTCAATTTGGTCTCAAGACTTGGTTTTCAGAGAATGTTCCATAATACCTTATTACTTGTTTTATCTCTTCCCGTGGAAGAAGTTTATTAGAATAATTATATAGAATTCATTTAAACTCTTTATTCCTCTTGTCTTGTCTTGCCCTTTGCTGTCTATCTGTGTGTGTGCGTGTGCGTGTGTGTGTGCGTGTGTGCATGCGTGTGTGTGCGTGCGTGTGCGTGTGTGTGTGCGTGTGTGTGTGTGTGTGTGTGTGTGTGTGTGCATGTGCGTGTGCGTGTGCGTGTGCGCGCGCGAGCATGCACTGGAGAAAGTGAGTGGAAAGCAAGTGACAGGAATAAGGGATAATAAGGGATGTTTTTGGGTACACTGGTGTATGCTGTTTAGTAACAGATGTGACGATGATGTCATCCTGCAAATAACTGTAGTGGACTGTGGTACTGTTGTCCCTCACTGGGGTTTGATTCAGTGTTGCTATTGACTGGAAACCACATTTTACCAAAAACAAATATTCAGAAAAACAAGTTTGTAGTTTTTTGACATGATGCATGAACCTTTTACCACAGGTAGGTACTTTTAATGGTACGAATTGGCTAAAACTGCAGATGCCCAACAGTAAAACTATGTCTGGTGAGACCTAAGATATTTTGCAACACGGTTGATGGTGCGGTAAGCACAGCCCAAAGTAGTTTAAAGGCATGTGAGATAAGCTGCCTCATTACATAACATGCAAATCTAATTATACTCATCTTTTTTTCTCTCTTGAGAACAATCGGACATAAGCTGTGAAAACACATAGTGTATCACTACTGTGAAATAAGTCATCTCACCTACTGCAGCTACACAATGATTATTGTCAAATGCCTTATGACGCTCGTTAACAAAAGTTTTTCGGTGTGTGGCAGGTGTGGCATGATGTTAATGTTGGTTCTTGTAATTTTGTATTAGCTTAATTTCAGAATTTTTATAACCAGGTGTACTTTGTAACATTGATACTGTTTTCTTAATGCCAATTTGTAAGTGAATTTTTGCTGCTAGTTGTTTTCATTTGTAGATGATAATTCAGAGCTGCATAGCATGGCAGTGGTACCACACCTCCAGGGTGACTGGAGTAAGACAAAAATGTGACTTTACATATATATTTTTTAATTTTAAGCAAAAACCTGCTGAAAAGTATTTCTTTTTATATGTTCAGTGGATATATCTATAAATAAACATATAAATGTTTATGTATATATCGTGACTAACAGTCATGGGGACCATTTGACGATGTAAAATGCACGTAATGTCAGTCACAAAGATAACACTTGTAAGCTTTTGGATTGGTCTCAATAGTTGTATATTTAGCATTAAGAATTGACAATGTATTATTTAGAAATTATTTGATTAATAAGGAAAGTATTAAATTGCCGCCCATGGCCAACAAAACAGTGGTTCTGTGTTGTGTATCACCTACCTTGCTTTATATTTTGTACTTCAGTGTGGAGTAAATACTTAACATGGGTCACTATTGAGCTGAAGGCAGAAAGGATTGAAAGTAACTGAGTAATCAAACAGCATTTTGGTCACGGTGACCTAAATTTGAGGACCAACAGGGGGCAGCAAAATATATATATATATATGTTTTTTGGAGACTGCTAAACTCTCATGTGTTCTGTGTAATCTCAAACATATTTGTGTGTCAAAAAGACGAATCTCCATACAGTCAAATGTTATAATAAGAGTTATAATTGTAAACAAATATGTAACACCATTAATATAAACCGATAAATAAAAAAGTTGCTTAAATATTACTGGACATGCCCATCAGGTTTGCATGTATCTTTAGGTAATGCATTAAAACAAGACGTGTAGCCAATTTGATATATTGATATAGTGTGCAAAATTGATGATACACTGAAACTACAATATGATTTCAGATACATTATCTTATTTTCACATTTTAATTAATGAGCCTACATGACAAGAATGAAAATGCGTGAAGGAGGCTGAACAAAATAGGGCTGCATCTGTAAGTGAAGTAGAGAAAGTCAAACTAGTTTTTCTAAAATTGGAGATCAAATGAGAGACAGCCAATGCTGATTGGCATTAACCTTTAATCTACAGTATAGTATGTAGACAGGCTTGAAACACAAAACAATCTAAAATAAATATATGGTTGTAATTGATTAATGATTGTGTTATATTGTTATAATATTATATGAATAAAATACATTGTAACTAAATAAAATATGTCAATCAATATGTCAATTGAGGATCAATCATTTGTCAATCATTTCATGCTCAGGGGTGTCTGCACAGTGCACTAGGGTGTCATAAACAGCATGAAAGCTTAAACTGTAGTTGGTCAGAGTTCAGAGTAACTTGCAACATTAATCCTACATTTACTACTTCAGGGTTAAAAGGTGTTTACCTAATTGGCAGCGGTGTCCCATTGTAAATGTGGCTTTTCATATTAAAACTGAAGTATGCCTTGCGTTGTTGACACTATTAGTGTAACTTAACCATGTCAGTAAGCTAACTGATTTGTGAAATATGCCTATGGCTATTGCCTATTATACCTATTATGGTTAAATTCCTATAACCTAAGTCTTTGACTTTATTTGATATTTATCAGAAATGTTATGATGAAAAAATCCTAAAAGTCCTTAATGATGCAGCACAGAGTAAATAATAGCACTTTATCACTGTCCACAGACAGACCTTTAAAGCCCATAAACCAGTGCCGTAGTGTATTTCCATATATGGTAATATGGTAAATTCTAAGCTGGGGATGCCCTTCTCCACCTCGTGGAATTCACCACCCCCACCCCCTCCCCTGGCTCACCGCCCCCACCACCACATCCTTTTTACTGTGTGTGTGCTGGCATGGAGCGCCAAGGGGATTCTGCAGTCACACTGTTTCAGACTTCAATTACAGATCAATTATAGGCTTTAGCAGTGCCTGTGTCTGTGTGCATATGGGAGCTTAGAGGTCCATAAGTAGGACTACTGAGAGCGATATCATTTCATGTGGAGATCAGGAGCCAGGAGAACGTGAATGGCGGGATTTAAGGGGGACCTGAATGAGCAGAGGGGCTCCAGCACAGGCTGCGAGAGAATGGAGCGGCTGGGATCAGGCCAGGGGATTATAGGAATATTCATGACGAGATAAAGCGGAGTCATGAATTGATGTGTCCACGAGATCATCCTATAGATAAACAGCGTCTAAATGGGGGAGAGAAAGCCCACTTGTTTTTGGCCAGTACTGGGGAGACTCCCCTTCATAGGCATCTAGAAAGGTTCAGTGGGGACTTTTCCGCATTCCTGCCTTAATGTAACAGATGGTGCTGGACAATAAGAGTCCACGGAACTCCTAGATTAACTAACGTGGGCATTCACACCCTTGGCTTTCACTCTGCCTGGTAGAGCTGCAGGAGAATCACATCGGTTTGTACAGTAGTGGTGTAAATATGACCAAATAAACACTGTTACAGTTATGCCAGCAGTACTAGGGACTGAAATGGTATTAGTAACCCAGACAGAGGAACACATATTAGTGTCATTATTAATGATTCCTAATTTTAGTGTCTGCCTTAGGGACTCCTTACACTTGGGAATCCAGGAAAAAAATTGGAAATTTACCGGTGTTCACTGTGTACCCCATACAGAAGGCAACCAGGGACCAGATGCCCCCTGAGACATATCTAGATTTGGGTTTCCCACAGTCTGCAATGATTTAATTACACCCAATCATGGTATTAATCATAAATTGAGTTAATCATTTTTCTCTAGAATGGTTGTTACAAGAATGACGGTGATGCATAAAGCATGTTGTAACTAATTAACAACAACATAAATAATCAATATGAATGAATGAAATGTAAATAGATCAGATGTTTATACAGTAGCCTGCAGTATAAAAGGCATTTTCATAGATGAGCCTTTTGGACCCTTAGGATAGTCCGTTAGTCTTGTTACTATGTTAATTTTGGCTCAGTGGCCATCCTATGATATAGGATAAAAGAATAAAAAAGTAAATGTCATAAAATTACTGGGAATCTGAAAGGACATCTAACTACCTGGTTTGTGACTAAATGTGTCACATACCTGTCAAGATCTCTGGCTTCCCTCAATTTCTATCATAATTTAACATTTGATATTTGCTCTGTTTTGGAGCTTTCTTGGCAACATGTCCCAAATAAACAGTCACAAAGTCACTATACTTCTTCATGCCCCATTTTACTCAGACAACGTTACATTTCAATTTGTGCTGATGCAAGAGCCGTTTAGGCTGCTGATTGATGGCACCGAGGTGAGGTCACCAATCCAGAGCTGTGTGTGCACACCATAAGAGCCCAGTTGTCTCAATATGTCTTGCATGCAACTGGCAAAAAGACTCCTGTGTGGGGAGCTAACTTGTGCTAACTGGAGCACTTTGACCTTCACTTTGTGCTCCCATTCATGGTCCCCAAAAAGAGGACCCAGATTTGCCCCTAACCCCCCACCCATACTGCACCCCACGCCTTTACTCCTTTGTGCCATTGGCTCTTGCCCTCGCTAACATGGAAACTATACTGACCATCCATTAGCATGTCTAAAAGCCAATGTATTGAGTCAAATTTGGGCCTCTAGTCCAGCGGCCAGTTTTCTGGGGTTTGGGCCATTAGGCAGCCAATGCAGAGGGGGTCTGGTTAAAGCCTGTTGCATTTTTGGGCACAGCAGATGGACACAAAGCAGCGCTCCTCCCCAGTCCCGACCTTTTCGGGGTCTCTACTCCTTCTGCCTTTTGGGGGGCATGTACGTGAATGGGGCTTGGCGAGGGTTAATAAATTCAGTGATTCAGGGGGCGGACAGTAGCAGTCGTGTAAGCATTTGTTGGCCTGCTTGTTGGAGGGATGGGCCCAGCCCCTTGTCTTATTATGCCATCACAGGTTCGGAGTTAATGGAATGTGTTTGGAGGAACGTGTAGAACCTACAGCAGGCATAGAGGACAGGAACCGGTTGACTGAATGACACCAGTTGACTGAATGATAGTGTGTTTGAGTTCAGTAAGGACCATGCTATTCACACGGGTTTTGCGCTAATCAGTAAATAACCATATGCAGCAGTCTTGTGTGGACAAGTTGGTATTAACAATATGCGACACTGATATTTTGGATTGGAATTCTATGTACAGTTACTGATAAGCATATGATCATAACATTTTCTCAGAAAAGTCATACTGATATTTATTTATATTATTCACATGTACACTACTGGCATTTTCCAGGTTTATTTTACAATTTGGAAGGTAAATAAGATTGTGTGATTGTACAATTAGAGACTGTACACTTAACACAGGATGTATAGTACACTAAACACAAGATGTTTTGCAATTAAATCATTTTGAGTGTAAAAGTATTGCATGCACAGTTTATACTGCATTTGCAGGCATCAATATCTTTATATCAATTCAACAATGTATATTGTAGCCCTAACCAGACAGATAGTCTATAAAGTGCATACAAAAATGGGCTGTCAATATCCTTACACATTTTATCAGGAATATTTACTGTGCACAAACTTTAGATTTTTAGAGGCCAAATGGGAAGAAGAAGAGTGGGGGAAGGATGGAAGCAAGGAAGGCAAAGCAGGAGTGAACTAGCGAGGCCTCTGTCCATGACAGAGACCTACTTTCATGTGCAGATGGGTCGCCATGGTGATGGGCAAGCCTTGGCACAGGCATGTGGGAAGGGGGCCACCAGGACCACAGTGGTCCTCAGCCCTGGAGAAGGCCATGTCAGCACGTGAGGGAACGGGAGTGCAAGTCACAGGGGTCAGATCATGAGCCCAGGGGATCAGCTGATATGTCAACAGCCTTGAGGAGCTGGTGATTTTACCCCAGTCTTGGCTTGAATGCTGTACAGTATGCAGGCTTTTGAGAGGCTCTTAACTCTTAAGCATTAATAGACAGATGTGTTTGTTTGGGCACTCACATGTCTACGGGGCCATTTTTCAAGTGCCCAAGCTACACTAAAGAAGGAGTCTACAAATGTCCACTTGTGCAAAGAGGAAAATGGCAACTTAGAGTCTGAGTGGCCCTTGTGAGGCTGGTGTACTCCCATGGATCACTTGTGCCTCAAGAGATTCCGCTCAACTGCCATTTTGTAAAATACAACTCAAAGAAAACATATGTTATATGACCTCTAAGTGTGAGATGGGCCTATCTTGAACTTTGGCATGATCAAGGTGCATTAAGCCTTGGCATTTTGGGTGATCAGTTTCTTTCAGAGATGTAATAAAGTGTAACCAGTTATGAAGATACACTTCTGGAGGGACTCCTAAAAATCGTCTGACGTGCAAAATCTGACTTAATTTTCACTTTCACATTTCTATAGTTTTTCATGTCCAGAATTATAACAGCATAGCTTCAATATTTGTAGTCATGTCACCAAGGATCAAAAATGTGACACATCAGAAACTCTTTATTTTGTATTTTGTGGTCCCTCTAAAACACCCATGACAAATCGGACACATCTTAGATTCTTATCACACAGCTGAATTCAGTTCCAGTCATTCATTTCCCCTTAAACAAGACATCAGAACTGATCTGTATGAGGTGAAAATTTGAGCCACACTTTGAAAAGACCTAAAACAATTACAAAGTATATGGGACAAGTTTAAAAGCTCCATGAGCATGCCTGTGTGTGCAACCCAAACTAATCCTCACACATGAAGCTCTGGGAATGTGTTTGGGATTTAAATTAGATCATGATTGCGCTTTTACCAAGTCTTGTGTTTCAAAGAGAGATTCATCTTAAATTCCTTGCACACTGTTGTGCTAGAATCCCTCCAATACCTCTTCAAGCAGTTGGCTTCTCCAAACATATTATCATTTAAATACACATAGAAACTGTCAATGCACCGAAACGGCATATAATCTACATGCTAAGTAGGCCATTGAGGTTGGCCATAGTTGTATTTGCTGGGAAACACTTTCATGTTGAGATGGAAAGACTTACATGCAAACTCCATTCGGACACTTTCTGAATTTGTTAAGGGCATTTGAACTCTAAGACAAAAGCGAGTTATGCATGCTCTCTACTGGCGCTCTTTATCTCAGCTCCCCTATTTAATTCCATGTTACTGCATTCTCACTGCACACAGCACAGGACAGTGGGGCCTCAGTCAGCAACCCAGATCCCTCTGCAGACAATGTTTGCTCACCAGGTCTGTTACCTGACTGATACCAAATCTCATACTGAAACCACCCATAAATGATATGGCTCATCTTTACTATGTTGATGATGTCTGTTTGTGTTCTGTACATGCATGATACTCAGAGGACAGGCTGATCCATAACACAGACCAATCATCAACAAGTCAGGGTTCTATCAGTGTGCTACTGGGAATGTGAGATGACGGATGTTCCAAAATAACAAACAAACAAAAAAAAAAACAGATGTCAGTTGTTTTAACATATTTTTCAGGAAACAAAAACATAATAGAATCATTTTACATCAATTCAAATACATAACATTTTAAACAATCATTTCGTGTTATTACTCTGCAGAGCCAAAAGTGACTCACCAGGCCAGACAAATGACAATAAAAGCACTGTTTAGGTCCCAAGACACACTGTCCTAAATTGACAGAGAGAGAAAGAGGAGAGCGAAGGAGAGAGAGACAGACAGACAGACAGACACACAGACAGACGGACAGATGGACAGACAGAGTAAGTGAGAAAAAGAGACATTAATAAAATCATCTAATGCAAAAAACCCTTCTCAAATGGAATAAATGTGTATAATATGTATATGGTAATGTGTGTAATATCCACTGAACTGTCTCAAGAATAAATACTCTAACAAGATATATTATTGATGCCAGCAACACTTCCAAATGGAGAAGTCTTCAATATGTGTGAAGCAAGTAAAACATGTGGCCCATTATTATGTCTGACTGAGGCTTCTGTTCAATAGGACACTCCATGTGTCCACACCATCAGACACATGAGCATATGGGCACTACGGTGTTTAACATGAGGACATTCACACATATGGTTTGACATGAGGTTATTCTCACGTGGAATGGTGCACTATTACAAGAGCACAAACATCAGTACTCTCAATCAGTATTATGTGAAAATCTGATTTATGTGTCCCCTTCCCACTGACAACAGACATTTGATTCCATTAGCTTAATTCCATCCCATGTCATTTCATTATTGTTCCATTAGGATTATGGACATAATTATGTGTCTTTATTATTTAGCCAAAAAAATACAAATTGAAACAAAAGATTTCAAAACCAAAAATAGGCTAAACATTCTAAATGTATTCTAACAAAATTGATCTGTTGTGTTCTTCCTTTTATTTTAAATCTGAAATAATGCTTGCAGGCCAAAGTCTTTTGTTATTAAAAAAATTGTGTTTGCAAGTCCAAAGTTTTGGTACCTATAAATCTTTTGCGAGTAAAAAAGTTTTGTTTGCAAGTTCAATTGAAATGTGATGGGTGGGATCTACATGAGTAGAAAGGGTGGACTTCTATTTGTAGCTTGCTTCGGATTGACAGTATGGCTGCCATCTGGCTCTGAGGGCCCATGGGCATGGTGTGGGAACACTTGCCTGTAGGTTGTGGGAAATTTTTAAAATTCAGAACAGCAAGATCTTATAATTGTTTTTAATATGAAATTGTTATTGTTTTCTTATAATTGTTTTTAATATGAATGCTTGTCTTTTTCAGTGGTATGTAGAATGCAGTGGGTGAATACTGACTTTACCTAAATACAGATACAGATACGAGTGAGGTAATGGAGATGAAAAGTTTGGTAATTAATTCAACAAGTCCAAATTTGAGGGTTTTATGAGCTTGGGAGACAATCACCAACCCACAGATATGCAGGCTGGTGGTTGGAACGTAATATTTGCTTGAATGATGTCTGTGCGGCCCCCTCTCCAATCTCCTCATGAAAATAGTAAAATAGACAGCAAGATGATGCTGGTGCATCACTTGCCGATATGCCTATGTTTAAGTTGTCAGTTGGTAAATATGGGGGAATTTGTAACAGATAGTACTTCTAAGCATGACCAGAATGTCATGTGTTGAGGGGCATTTGGTTTACCTGGAGAATTTTCTTTTGGATGGACATGATCTGGTCACCCCGCTGAGCATGCTAATTTTAACCATAACATACAAATTCTTACCAAGTATAACATGAGTCTTGCCATTGCTTTCACCCGTCAGACGTCACATGTTTTGGCATTTGTTGTGAGACAAACTCAGTACCATTATGTATATGTGTAGTGAGGATAACCTGTAGACAAAAAGACATAAAATAGATTAATGACTTGGTAGTGGGAAATTAGTCTTGATATTGTACAATTATTAACTCTCCTAAACTGGCACTACAGACAGTTGTCATAGAGCTGCTTATTACCAACTGCTGCAACTATAACTGTTACAGTTGCTTCTGTTGGGGGAAGCTGTTCAACACGATGTTCACCTGGCTGGGAAAGTGTGAAATGGTGACCTGATTGATGATTTTGCAGCTAGGAAAGTCAACAGGCTGCCCCTTTAGAGCTTTCAGGACCTGCAACAACAGCCTGACAGGTCTCCAGAGTTTGTTTGAGTTTGTTTTTCTCTGTTGAATAAATTCCACTACTTATTTACCTACAGTTTCTGAAGTACATAGCCTAGTTCTTGCCCAGGTCTTTTTTGTTATGGTAATGGTATTTTTGGTATGATATTTTATTCATCTTATGTAATATCTGGTGGCATTCTTAATTTAGCTTTATTATATTTTGAAAGATTTTACGTTCTTTCCTTAATGTTCTATACAGTACTGGGGCTGCAGTCCTATAGGGAGGGAAAGTGAAAATCAGCAATCAAAACAATTCCCTAGACTAGCATAGACCTAGCCTAGGCTGGCCTCTCATGGACAGAAAGTTCTCAGAGGCTGGATCAACAGACGTCTTTCAAATGCTTTTGTGTACTACTGGGCAGAGCTAAGACTAATCAGACTACTGATTCCGATGACGCATGCATAGTGTTCGTTTTTCATTGGTTCCGGATTTTTCCGGACCAGGAACAATTGAGAATAGGCAGATTGGCCAGGTTGACTTAAATATGAAATTGAATGCTGCATCACGGGCAGTATGGACGGGCCCCATAGACCCTAAAAGAACTGGACAGAGGGATAGTGTTAAGGCTTTTACTGTCTATGTTAGATACCAGGCTAGCGTGTAGCTTAACTTAGCCATCTGTATTTGGGCTTCACTTGCATCAAATAATACAAATCCATTAGGATAACAATCCCTCTTACAAAAATACTGATTTCAATGCTTCTTTTGCAGGAAATGTTGCTTTGTCTTACAAGACAATAACATGACAGAGGACATAATGGAGAGAATATGCATTAATCTGTTTTCTTGTCAAATTTTATTAAAATTACAGACTACAAATGTCCTGATGTCACACCCACTTTCCCTTGCCAACATTCATACATGACGTCCGGTCAGTGTAGCCACCAAAATGGCTAGCAGTAGCCACTTGCATTCATCGTGCGATCGGATAAAAACCCACTCCAAACCAAGCACCTGTGCTGAATTGCAACCCGAACCTGCCTCTGCAGCTATGGATCACACTCAAAGTGTATTGAACATAGGCTAATTAGTTGTGTACCTGAGATAAGAAGTCAGCTGCATGAAATATATTATAAAGGGAAATATATTATAAAGGGTAGTTAGAATAAAGGGTTAGGGTTAGGGTTAGGGTTCTGGGGAGTCAAGCTTTGGCATAATCATAAAAGCTTTATTGAGCAGGTGAAAAACAACTCACAGAAGTATGACGCGTGGTCAGTAGCCTACATAGCACAGAGTAAATAGTTTATTGATTAAGTCTTCATAGCTTAAACATATATTTTAACATTAGCCTATTCTTCTAGAAATTGTGTTGTGCTTAAATGAAGATCAGATCACATTGTATGACCAAATAAATAAATTATTTTTGGTTTTGTATTTAGGTGGTGGTGCTGGAATTAAGTTCCTGTACTCAATGCCCTTTTCTTCACTGTTAGCAAATATTGTCCCCTGAACTTGCAAGCCAAGCGTTTTGATTCGTAAAAGATTTAGAGGTTAAAAACCTTTGCAAGCCTAACTATTTAAATAACAAAACACTTTGGCCTGTAAGCAGAGATTTCAGATTTAAAATGAAAGAAAATAAGAACAAAATTAATTATGTTAGGTTTATAAATTTAAAACCTTGACTTTTGCTTTCCAAAGTGTAGTTTTTGTTTAGTATCATGTAGCATTTTTGTATAGAAAAATTGGTGGGGAAGGGCAAAAACAAGGTTAGTGTGAAATCACAGTGAGACTCACTGCTAAACTATTTCTTAGGCTCTCATCATCCATTCACATTCACCGACTTTATATATTTAAAATATTTGTAATGCTTTTTATATGTTTATGGAGGGAAATGTAAGCCTATGTATTTTTCTTTCTTTTCAGTTAGCTTTTTTGCCTGGACACTTAACAGAACAGTAGCATCTGCTGTATGTTACTAAGACACTCTTTTGTTCCTTTTTAAATAAAATGCATATATAGTTGAACATAAAACATTTAATTGTAAATGTCTTCTGTTTACTTTACATGGTTAGGCTGAAAATAATGTAAATTAGATATAGGTCTTTAGATGTTCAAATGTTTAGGAATGATTGACAGTGTATCTGTACAAAATCTATGAAAATAATGTGTTAATAGAAATGTGAAAGTGTACCAAGTGTGCTAAATATCTAGAAAAAATGTTAATGCTTTAGAATTTAAATGTGTTTTCTTTTAAGTGACAGTTATGAATGCAGTGACATATAACAATGCAAAACACTTCAATGTGTGCACAAACACTGTTTAATATTTTGACACCTATCATTTGTATCGCCCTTAATAATGATTTTCAATTAGGAAAATCTAAATCCAGTGTTTAGCATGACCCCCTCTGAAATCAACTGGTGCTTATATTGATTTAGGGTCACAATTTAGCCACAATGTACAATTGTATGAGCAAAATAAAAATGGGATGGTTCATAAAACCGTAGATTACATTCCAGTTGGCTTACTTTGTTTGTTCTTTCATAAGAGTTCTTTACATTTGTCTTTTTAAAACCATTATTATAAATAGAAATAAAACAGGAACTTTCCACCAACAGAGAAATGCTTGCTGAAGTAATTCAAAAAGTTTTTGGCCACACAAAATTGATATGATTCTTTTAGAACAATTTCAAAGTTAATCAAAATGAAAAAAGACATGTAATGTATTGGTGAGCAACAGCCCAAGCAGCTCCGCAGATGTTGGACAGCATAAAACAAAAAAAACGTTTCATGCAGCTGTCAACTGTCAAAAATGTTTTAGTTTTTTTGTTTGTTTTTGTGTCTTGCTTGTTTGTTTTTGTTAAATTGAACAAGGTTGAAAAACAAAGTATTATTTTAAAATAAAGTTTCAAAATCGTTAATTTTGAACAAAATACAGAGTGACAATTAGAAAGCATATGTTGGGATTTGAAATTTGCCAAATGTTCTCCTTACATCACACATGTTGAACTTTTAAAAAAAATGTTTTCTTGTTTGTGTTTTCTCATTAAATAAACTTGGGTTAGCACATGCTAGAAGAATAGCTATTCTGCATATTAAGTTTTGTTAGGTTCAGACCACTACATCATGACATACTTCAGACCACTACATCATAATTGCTATTACAATTTTAATGTGTGTTTGTTATTTACTCCAGTGCATTTTGCCATTTGCCACTTCCCTTTGTTAACAATGTGCTTATAGTCCTGTACAGTCTCTAATGTCTCTAAAATGACTGAAATGCCCTGGTCAGTGTGTTGTAGAATTGCATAATTCAGCAAGCAACCTTTTATTTCTCATCTATTCTCGGACCACCTGTGGGCTAAACACAGACGGCCCTCAGCTGTTGCTTTCTCCCTCTTTTTCTCCTTCTCCTTCTCCTCTCTATGTTTGTCTGTGTTTCTCTCTGCCAGGTCGCAAGTCCTGTCTCTGTCTGTCTCTCTCCCTCTCCCTCTCCCTGAGAGGGTGAGCACTCTCATTCATGCCCTGCTGATTGCGCCTCTTCATCCTCATTCCCAGTAAAAGCCACCATATTTTCTGCTGAGATGGTAGCTGTGGAGACAAGGTCTATTTTCCCAGCTAAAGCCCTGCTCCCCCCTCCTGCCCCTCCCTTATGGATAGATCCTTTTATTCTTCCCCCACATAAAACAAAAGCAGGCCTGAATGTGCTCTGAGGTAGGTAAATGTATTCAGTGACATCAGCCGGATGATTCCATTCTGCTGGCTCCCTGTGCCTTGTTTGTTTCCGGCCGTGTCCCACGTGCTCCACACACTGGCCCTGCTTGTCTGAGGCCCCTAGACTGCACAAAGGACCCAAGGCAAGGCCTCTGACGTATGGACGACGGTCCTGGGTGGGGGGTAAGGGGGAATATGGGGAGCCCCACATATTGAGAGTAACTGCAAGGAGAGAGAGAGGGGGGGGGGGGGGGGTGTAGTGCAGAAGAGAGAGTAAAGTAAAAAGGGAAACAATTGTAACAGTGAGTGAAAGCTTCAAGGAAGACTTAGCTACCCGTAAACTCAGATAACCTGGCCTCCTCTCTTTCAGTATACAGTCATCTGCCTGTCTGTCTCTCTGATCTGGTGCACTATGGTTTCTTGTGCACACATGACTGGGGAATGAAATTCTGTATTATGTCTGTCCTTTTCTCTCTTTCTTTTCTGTCTGTCTCTCTGTCTGTCTGTCTGTCTGTCTGTCTCTATCAATTTAATAGAGCTTTATTGGAATGACAACATTTTGACAAGATTTTGCATTACCAAAGCTTTGGGTTGGTTTGGTTGTACAGGTAATCGGTACATCTGATAAAGAACTGATAAAATGAATAAGAAACAAAACATCATGTATACATTGTGTGTGTGTGTGTGTGTGTGTGTGTGTGTGCATGCGTGTGCACGTGTGTATGCTCATTTGTGTGTCTGTGTCTCTCTCTGTCTCTGTCTGTCTGCCTGTCTGTCTGTCTGTCTCTGTCTCTCTCACCACCCTGTGTGTGTGTGTGTGTGTGTGTGTGTGTGTGTGTGTGTGTGTGTGTGTGTGTGTGTGTGTGTGTGTATGTGTGTGTGTGTGTTTGTTGGGGGATGGGGGATGGTATTCTTCTTTGCTGTGTAACATCACTGTTACCCTGAGAGATAGATACTGTTGCTGTCAATTTCCTGTTATGTGTATTTCTTTTCTATACACAGACAATTACACAATAGTTGTGTAGTTTATGTATTTATTTCAACAGAAAGGTATATATGGGGGAAGTATTTCAGCAGGTGGTTGTTCAACATCCATTGTAGCCTACTACAATACAGGCTGATTCTCTTGACTTAGGTAACCTGGTAACCCATCCCTGTCATTCATTTATTTTATACTTACTTACTTCAGCTTTCACTTCCAATTTTAGCAAATGACTGTTTCCCTCTTTGATTAGATATGCATCATCCTGGAGCCTTTGAAACAAATTACTTGAACGTAAGTGTTTGACATGTGGATTGCTCTCATTTGTTTCTCCTGCTCCAGTTGCACTGAATAATATTGGTAATCATTTGCCAGTACCTCCATAGGGTCAAACAGCTATTGGCCTGTTTGTATTTTAGATCAGTACACACCTCTTTAAGTGTCTTCCAGGCAGACTTTTCCTGCCATGTCATTGTCTTCGGTGGGAGAGATATGTTAAGTGAAATGACAAACATGTGTTTCATTCAGCTTCAAGAGAGGACATGTGAGACAAGCCCTTGGGGCTGTTCTGATACTGTTTGCACATGTAAATGCCTGCTGGCTGAGATGAGGCTGCCAGTGTTGAGGCCCATAATGCACTGCACCATGGGGCCATTCTGATGGCCACCCGACGGACAGGATTAGCTAACAGTGAGTCTTGTGAGGGGTCGAAGATTAGCGTCTTTTCTCGGCAGGACATGATGGATTAAACTTGTGCGCTGGGGAGGCTGGAGAACCCAGAGATGAGGGACTTGCTGACAGGAGATAATCTGTTCCTCGGGGGAAGGCTGGCAACTTTGAGGGCTTTCTTTCAGTAATGAGAGGAGGGGAAAAGCCATTATTCTGACGCATGCCCGAGCTATAGAACGTAGGGTGGCGACATGCACTTGTTAGAGTCCAGCAGCAGTATACCTCATGTCACCCATCAGTCCTCCATTATGGCTTTTATTGTAGTGCATCATGACGGATAGTGCTTAGATGCAGCTATGTTGGGGGAACAGGGGAACCGCTGTAAATGTTGGGCCCTATGAAAGAAAAAAAACATCACCGTCATTGTAATTATTATTAGCATTCATATTATTAATAATAATTAATACCATCAATATGCATTATTATTATGGTTATTATGAATATTATTGTCATTAATAATGATAATAATAATAATAATAATAATGTCCACACATACACTACTAGGTAGTCACAGACAAATGTATTTGCACACACTCACATTCCCTTCTCCTGATGCCCTGGCCACATTAGATAGGTACACCCAAGGCTTATGTATTGATGTCTCAGGGTGCACACAGTTAAAGTAATTCTTTTGAGTATTATGTAACAGAAATTTAAATATAAACTATGAATCACATACTACATCTGCGCAAAGGCAGTTGTTCTCAACCTGGGTTCGATCAAACCCTAGGGGTTCGGTGAGTCGGTCTCAGGGGTTTGGTGGAGCCTCTTTGAACAAGGTGATGTTAATGCACGGTTCATTTTGTGCACTAGTAAAAAAAATCATATTTTATTTTTTACTAAAGAAGGGTTCGGTGAATGAGCATATAAAAACTGGTGGGGTTTGGTACCTCCAACAAGGTTAAGAACCACTGTGCAAAGGTGATGTAACCGATCTGACATCTCTATGCAATGAAGCGATTTGTATGGTGACAAGAGAGCAGCTCTCTCAGCAGGTGGAGGCATGTGTCTCCTGCAGAGAGGTTAAGGAGCAGGACCTGTGTGACTCGGACACCGCTGCTGCTTGGTTCCCCTCCTGGGGTCTAATCGAGTTATCACATCTACAAATCTGTCATCGGGGGCCCGTGCTGACACTCTCCAAAAAAAGAGAGGCACAAGGCAACAAATTTACACCAGCAGGGTGTTGGCGCACAGCAGTCCAGTGGGACTGCATGAAAAGCTCCACTCACCCCTGCTCACATTCCACCTCCACACCCCACTGACAGCAGCCCTACTCTGGACAGGAGCACAAAGGGGCACACTTCCATATATATATGCCTTATGACAGACCCATCATTATGGGAGTGGAACTGACACAAGTGGTCAACATTGATCGTTGCTGATCTTGCTGCTGTACTTTTTCATCACACACACAAAGACTAAATCAAGACTTAAACAGTTAATTATGTAGTGGTTTCCTGGTTAGTACTTAGACACATTTTACTCTTTCATTTCCAAAACCCTGAGTCGTAATAGGCTTCTTTCTTTTTTCATGAAGAGCTACAAACAGTTCATCACAGAAACACAGTGCCTTAGAAGGGTATGTGTGAAGGGCGCACAATGTGCAGGAAGGCCAAGCTGGTAAAAGAGATCGCCAGCTGCAGCCCAGGGTTTGTGGTGGTCAGTGCAACTGCAGTGACCCGGTGGAGGAGTCTATAAATCAGCCCTGAAGCCTCTGCCCCTTGCCAGGGCCGGAGAGAGCATGGCCTGTGTCCACAACGCACTCTGACATTTGACCTGTCCACTGCAGGCCTGACCAATCCCCGTGTCCGGTCAGCCAGCCCGCCCGTGGCCAGGCCTGCTACCTGCTGCTCAGCACAATGCAATTGGACACAGTTTTCAAGATGATATAGGACGTCAGATTCTCCATGCTGACAATAGAGTGCTCCTTTCAAGCGCGTTTTTGTGGCTCTTATCATTACAAAGCATTGCATTTTACAGGTCATATTTCACCTAGGAGATAGTTTTTCTTTTTATTTTAGGTTTCCACCAGATGCCTGAGATGGTATGGTATTGCTTTTTGTGTTAGCATCTGAGTCCTTAGTTTGGTGGGAAAAAAGAGTGGCAGCTAAACAGAACAACCTCATATCACTTTTGCAAGTATTTAGCATAGTAATTCAGAACCCTGATCTAGAACAATAAACCATGACAGTCAATAAAAAATACTCATGGTATGGACTGTAAAACACCAGTGAGGGGTAACAATGTAAAAACATTGTTGATTAGTTGAGATTTTCATACCCTACGGGTATCCACACCAAATGTTTTAATGATTCAGTGATGAGTAATGGCAGCCCGCTGGAGCCCTGTGTGCACAAAACATCTCCAGTGGGCAGCATCTGCTGGCTTTGTAGTGAAAGGGACCTCGGATCAAGGACGCCTTCACAAAACATCTCAGAGGAAGGAGGGCTTCCACCCAGACAACACCTCATCACCTTATCGTTGGCCTTGAGTGGACAATTGATGTCCTCTGGGTCGTAACTCACTCATTCCAGGGCCTGTCCTCCCTTTCACCTCGAAAGCCTGAAAGCTGAAAACAATAACATCTTTAATGTAATGTATTTATTACCATTATTACCACAAACAGAAATAAGAGGGATTTCACACCTGGTTTTTCATGACAATTCCTGAAACTATTTTGAACTTCTCCAATTCTATAATTTCTGTAATAAACAGGGGAAAGGCAGTAAAAAGTGCCATAAACCCACATTGTCAGTGGTGCCACACAGTCCAGAAAGGGGGCCATATTTTGGAGTAGTCTAGGGGCAACAAAGAAGGGCCCTCCCTGCAAAGACCCAAACAACAGTGGGAGAAAGAGAAGGCACCACAGCACTAATGAGCTCATCATGGATGGACGAGGAAGTTCACAGGGAATGCCAAGACCTCTTAGTGAGTGTGTGTGTGTGTGTGTGTGTGTGTGTGTGTGTGTGTGTGCGCGCGCGTGTGCGCGCACAGCAAAAAGACCAATGTTGAATTGATTCCCACAGAGTTTGTCTAACACTTTTGAGGGTTACTGTAGCTCCACACTCTCCAGAGTTAAATTAACACTTTTAAAATGTGAAATAACCCAGATTCCAGGCTCCAATTACATTTCAAAATGTTAAAATTACACAACTCCCAAATGTTTAACCCTGAAATATTAATACTCAATTTTTGCGGTGTGTGTGTGTGTGTGTGTGTGTGTGTGTGTGTGTGCATTGTTACGCTGTTGAGGAGTAGAGGGGTTCCATCCAAAGAATTGTCTGCCCATTGTGTGTATGTTAATTGCCTGCTGACAGTTTGGTTTCCTGTGTGTCAACAGTGAGGTTGTTTTCCACTGGTCAGAGACGCGTGAGAGGAGAGTGTGGAGTGTGTGTGCCAGAGAGCAGAGGGAGGGACTAGCAACCTTGGGGACCAGTGGCATGTGTGTTGTCACACTGTCCGGGACACACCTGAGGACTAATCAAAGGATATTGCATTTGCTTACTTGTGGAATGTATTAATAAGTGTTGTTCACTGATTTGTTTATTTTTCAGAAGAAAAAAAATTGTGTTATGCTTGTCATAAAGAGTAAAACGTTCAGCATGCGTGAACCAATGAAAGTAATGAGTTAGGTTTTAAGTGTATTTATTTAAAACAGGAACAGCGTGTGAAACGCTAATTTTCTTTTTCTTCCTTAGACAGTTAGAAAAATAAGATATATAATATAAAAAAAACCCAATAACAACAAAAATATTAAACAAATTACAGATTGTATATGCTAGTGATAGCAGCTTTGATTTTCCAGTAACAATGTTTTTAAGTATTTAGTAAATGAGCTAAGAGTGAAAGCCCATTCAGTCTCTGTGCTGAATTAAGCAGGCTTTAATGTTAGGTCTTTAATTTAATCAGATTCGTCATTTAACTGACCAACTCCATGCATTGTCAAATCAGTTCAGAGTAAAGATTTTTGCATTGCCATGCAAATCTTTGAGAATCATTGAGAATGCAACCAACTGAAGAGACTGGATAGAGCATGGTAGTATGAAAGGATGTCCTGAATAAAATCTCATCACTTCCCTAATGTTTTGATCTCAGCTACCAGCAACCAGCCCTGTAAGTCAGATTAGGCTTTTAGCCCAGTGGATCCAGAGCTACTCTCTTAACTGCAGATGCTAATTTGTGTCACAAACCATTTGAATGACAGTGGGTTCTTTGTACAGTTGGCCACCCATGTTGACATATGGTAGGGTAGTGAGTGTGCTCTGCCTCATGTACAATATGACCGCTTCATCAAGCTCTTCATTGTGTGGAAAGATTTTGTGAAAGTCTTTTTTTCATTGTAGTTTGCCATTTCAGATGCGTTGTTTTATATGAATATGTTGGTGAGTATTTGTCACACAGACACTAATTCCTATACACACACACACACACACACACACACACACACACACACACACACACACACACACACACACACATACACACACACACACACACACACACACACACACACGTGCAGGTGTATACCCATGCACACGTGCAAGTATTTACACACACAGACTCCCTCGGTGGCACAACCACACCCACATACCATGGCACAGACACATACCTTGTACAACTGCCCATTTATCAAAACAAAAGATGTCCAGTGCCCCTTCTGTTGCCCTGTGTGTGGGGTAATTTCGGTGTTATGAGAGTAGACCTTGTTCTCACAAGGCCTTCAGCCACACAGGCCTTGAAGGCCTCAGACAGCTGGACTGATGGTGCACAGAATGTAGTGTGATTGCTTAGAGACCAGTCAAACATCTCCCAATGTATTGACGAAAGTCCCAGTGGAGACTCTGGTCAGTGGGAAAAAAACATTTACTCTGTTCCCAGGGTAACTCAAGGATGCTGGATTCAACAATTCTCTCTCTCTCTTCCCATGTGTGTGTGTGTGTGTGTGTGTGTCTGTGCGTGCTATGTGGTATTTGTGTACATACACACTTGGGGGCACTTGTTTAGAGAGGCCAGTGAGGAAAGTGGGTAAATCACCTAATTGCAATTCACTGTTTACAAAGGGCTGCTTTGACACTAACTACAGTGTAAAGCCCTCTCTTGAGAGATCTTGGCAATATAACAGTCTTATCGGCAAATACAGGTTTTATGGGACACTCATTAGGTAAATGAAAATTGTACCACAGAGAAGGCAGGGATTACTACACATCAGAAATAAATGAATCAGCTGCACGATGTAATGTGCCACTTTGTGGATGAATCTTGTTGGAAAAGTGAGAAAAATGTCAAGCAATGTCTGTAAATTAACTTTTAACCAGACAAAAAAACTTTTGGCTTCTGGGTAAAAACACATACACATTTCTAGATAGCATTCTCAAAAATGTCTCCTTCACATCCACTGACACCACATCATTGCTGTCTCTACCTATTACAATGCATTCTGCAGAGGGGAAGAATGATAATCAAGACAAAGTGAATCCATATTCCTGACTCCTTGGTCTCAGTGTAGCTGTTATAAGGTGCCTGGATCCTACTGTAGCACTCTGGGCAGTCAGCATGGGGCTGAACTCCCTCGGGCCCTTTATGTTTCCCACACTGATAGGGATCTGGAGTGTGCCATAAAGCTAGAAGCGAGCGTGGGCCAGAATAAAGGCAGCTCTCGGCCCATTCAGGGGTTCCTGATAAGATCCACATGGCGCCTCTCTCCTCATGCTCACCCTCTCATTACCCATCGCCCGTGCTCTGTTTATCAGTGAGAGCACCAGCTCCCCCTTACACAGACACATGCACACACACACACATGCACACACACACGGACATACACACACATATGCACAAGTATGACAGAGATTTTGAATTCAAACATCTTCATATGTCAATAGATGCACTTGTTTTCATTGCCACACCACCTACAAGTAACCATATGTACAGTAACAGGGGCGCACACACGCATACACACACACAAATAATACATACATACATATGCATCTACTATGCGGACATACAGGACACACACAAAACCTCTCAGTGCTCTGTCTCCCCATGAGAGACTTCCCGTATCTGAGAAGTGTCTTACATTCATGCACGCTCAACAAACCTCAGGTAGCATGCTGTATTTGACCGTGAAACATTTCTACCATTAACCCCTTGCAACACTATTGCACAAGTGCCAGTGCACCTGTACAAACTTCAGTCATTCCAGGAAAAATATATCCACTGAGGTTGTGAATGTTCAAAGAGTCATGCACTTTACAGCCTAACTATCAGCAAAGGGGAGTTAATGTTCTGTCTTGACTTAATATTACATCAAATATAATAACACATTTTAACTTAGCCTGTGCATGAGTGTGTCAGGAAGGGAGAGGGAGAAAAAGTGAGAATCATTGAGAGCTTGCATATGTGTGCTTGTGTGTATGCGTGTCTGTCATGTATTTATTGATGAATCTGGGTTTGCTAACATGAGATAGCTGTGCCTGCACGTGTCTGTGTGCGCGCGCGTGTGCATGGATGTGTGCGCAAGCGTGTGTGTGCACGGGTATCAGTGAGCATGTGTCTATGTGTGTGTGTGTGTGTGTGTGTGTGTATGTGTGTGTGCATGGGTGTTGGTGAGCGTGTCTGTGTGTATGTGTGCGTGCGTGACTGAGAGCAGCGGACGGCTGCAGTTCAGCAGAGAGCAGTTCTTTCCCACAGTCTGCAGAATTGACACATGGCCCACACACACACATTCCACAAGCTGCGGTCGACAGGCCAGACGCCCGGGCCAAGTCGTGTTAAGCGGTGTGTGGTGAGACTGAGGGAGTAAAGGAAGGAGAGACACTGTATCACAGAAAAAGAGAGAGAGAGAGAGAGAGAGAGAGTGTGTGTGAGAGAGAGAGAGAGAGAGAGGGAGAGAGGGAGGGAGGAGGAGGAGGAGAAGGAGGAGGAGGTAGAGAGGGGGAGGAAGAGAGAGAGAAAGTGGGAGTTCTCCTGACTCTCCATCACATCAGTGACTGCCCTCTATCTGCACTGTTGCCCTCTTGTTGCACTTTGAGGAGTGCATACTATCCAAGTGAGACCTGGTACTGTAACTGCATAACATCACAATGAACTCAGTCTAGATGATTTGCGAAGATTACTGTATGTGCATGCCTGTGTGTGTGTGTGTGTGTGTGTGTGTGTGTGTGTGTGTGTGTGTGTGTGTGTGTGTGTGTGTGCGCGCACACGCCTGTGCGTGTGTGTGATGTTGGTGATGTTGTGATTATGGTGATTTCGGTAGCTGCTCTTCTTACAGACAGAGTTCCTAAAGTTCCTCTTGGGTTAATTGAAATACTCTCTCCATTTCCACAAGTAGTATCTTTTCTCCAGGCTGTTTCATCTACTCTCGTTGACTAACTTCTGTCACCACGACATATCAACTTTCTAAAAGTGCATTTTGCTTTGAGATGCATGTTTGTTGTGCGCTTGACTAGGAGTATTATAAGACCAAAAGTAAAAAAGTTGACATGTGTATGCCAACAAAGGCCACCAGGGTTTGGTGGAACCTGAACAGCTCTTCTCGCCAATGAAACAAAGCCAGTACTGTTCTCAGGGGCCCAAAGCACGGAGCAGAGCTTATGTTCAGACTAACATACATTTGCACCTGTAAGACATAGAAAACCATGCCACCGGGCCCCTTGCTGAGACATGTAGAAAGTGCAAGTGCATGTTCTAAAACGTACTTCAAACGGATACAAAACCTTTGTATATTCATGTCAAATTTTGACTCTAATATTGTAAACAGAGAGTTTTTTTCTTGTGACAATAGTAACTTTTTTGTTCCACATATATTTCCTGAGTCATTCCTGAATGCTTTTACTCTCACAACTGGGCCCCTATGAGCTCACAGCAACACAACTGGCCTAGGGTAAACCGAGACTCCCGATATTGGTGCACATGAGCACTGAATGGAACCATGGTGTCTATGGATGCTAACAAACCAGAACTAAAAGGGCTTAGCCTGTTCTCTGGTGAAAGGAGATACTTGAGGAACGTATTGGGGCGAACGGGTCGAGCTCCTGAATCTATGTGAAAAGACCTTCACTATCAGGAACAAAATTTATAGATCACATCATCAAGTGATTTTCTATGCTCCTGTGATCATTTTGTAATATCTTTTGATGAAAGTATGTACCTGGTGTATTATGGATGAAAATCAGAATTACCACAATACATGTTTTGAAATGGATAAAGTTGTCAAACTTGATTGGTTTTCTAGAGCATTGAATAGTCATCACTGACACAATTTTAGTTGGACTTATTGTAAAAATTGTAGCTCATATCCCCTTTTCTATGCTCCAATGTTATAATTATTAAATGTGGTTTTACAATCCTGCAAGATTCCAGGTGAACAAGAAGAAGAGACTAGAACAAGAGACCTTTTCTATGCCTTGCCAGAATGTTCTGCTTTTGTCCACCACATAGCATTTTTTATTTACTTTTTTTGCTCTATAAAGGTGGGAGACATCATGCCACGATATCATGAAACGAAAGGCAATAACTTGGAGAGCTGACATATTGGGTGGTACACACTGTTGTTATTTGACAAGTCCAGCATTACTGACACCCTCGTCAACAGGGTTGCTGTAAGTAGGGAAAACTTAGGACAATTCCAGGAGCCCTGCACTAACAGGTGGTCCTCATTGAAAAAAACCAACAGCACAATCATTAGCCACATAGTTATATCCTTTCGAATAGCCCAATATGTTAGGCTGTACCCCTACTTGTCAGGATCTCTACCAGTTTAAGTGTCGAAAGTCAACTTGACTTTATGGTGAAGGCTGGTGACTCTTATAATGTTTAGTGAAGATCAACAAACTTCAAACCTTCCAATGATGGCGAAATTACATTTTTCATCTGTTTTTAAAGGGACAGTTCCAGACCATTAAACAAAAATATGCATAACGTTTTAAACGACTCCATTCACATACTTTAATTTAAAGTGAGAATAATGTGTTAATAGCCTACTATTTGTTATGACCCTTCATCCACGCGGAACCCCAGCCGTGCGGGTTGGTGATGATGATGGGAGAGTAGGACACTTGTCTGACTTTCGAAAACTGGGAGCCTGAGCGTGACACCTACGGGCCACCTACACGCCGATAGCCAATGGTGTGACACTGTGCACGCGCCGCCCGCTCCACATCGTGTGTCTCTTCCAGTGATTGGTGGGAAGTTACTGTGGGAAATAAACTTTGGGAAATTTCACACGAGCTGTTCGCGTGCAGTGCGAAAGACATAAATAAGAGCTGCTGAATCAAGCAGCGATCTGTCAGATTCGCCTGAGGCACCGTGGAGGCAACTTAATAATCGCCGGTGTGTAGGCATCTAACCGGAACCTCCAAAGTCAGTGTAGAGTACCTACTTTCCTCAAAACAAACGAACTCCAGACGAAGATCCGATTAAGGATTTTGACAAATATCATCGGATTATTTATGTGTCAACCGCTGTGAACCATCTCACGCGGTCTATTAGGAGGGACTTGTCTTAATGCAGGAGCATGCCAACGGATAACATGGAGAAATCATCTTCGTCTCCAGTTGCTGCTACACCGGCAAATTTGGTAACGACCTCCGCTATCTCCAAGACCGCCTCGGAGCGGAGAAAGGTAGGCTCCAGTAGGCTAAATATTCAACATGACTAAGTGGAAACCGTGCTTAACAGTAAGGTGCTCAGGATGCCATATGTCATTGTGCAAATCTCGTTTTTGTTCTTCTTTAAGTCATCTAAACCCATCGTGGAGAAGAGAAGACGAGCACGCATCAACGAAAGTCTGTGCCAGTTGAAGACCCTTATTCTGAATGCACTCAAAAAAGATGTAAGTTTTTTTTATATTGCTATGAGAAAGTTATGATTTACTATAGCCCAACAGCTATAGTATGGACTTTGCATGCCATAAAGTACAATCTTTAGTGGAAGTAGTTATTAATAACTTAGGCCTATGAGAAATGTGGCTAAATAAAAAATACCCTATCCTGACCTGTTTTGTTCATGACCTATATGTCATATTCTGTATTTGTATTTCCATTATTCCATAGACCTCAAGACATTCAAAACTTGAGAAAGCGGATATTCTGGAAATGACAGTGAAACACCTCAAAAATCTTCAGCAACTTCAGATGACTGGTTAGTGTTTGTTTCTTTTTTTCACCCGAAGTTGTAATGTCTCTTGTAAATGTTCTGGAGTAGACAAGGCCTGGTGTCCCCCCGTACAGAGAATAACGCCTGTGCGTTGTAGGCTAAAATATGTTTCACATCTTAATGGCACCAAAGCTGAACAAACCTACTTTCATGTGAAATTTAACTGATGCTCTCTACGCAGGTGCCTTAAACACGGACCCGTCAGTACTTGGCAAGTATAGGGCTGGCTTCAGCGAGTGCATGAATGAAGTTACGCGTTTTCTGTCAACGTGCGAAGGGGTCAACGCCGAAATAAGGACACAACTCCTCAGCCACTTGGCGAGTTGCATCGCGCACATCAGTGTAATGAACTGCTCAGTACAACACCCGCTTTCCTCTTGCACAACTCATCCAGCTTTCGGACAACCTGTCGTGCAAGTCGCATGTGCCTCCCAGCAGCTAAATGGTGTGGTTTGCAAAAATGGCACGTCGGTGAGCATCTCTTCAGAGGCAGCAAAGGTTTACAGCGGATTCCAGATTTTACCTGCAACGGATGGGAAATTCGCCTTTTTGATTCCCAGCTCGGCATTCGTGCCTAGTGGACCAGTTCTTCCACTGAACGGGCCGACCACGGGTGGTGGAGGCACGCTACATGACTCCCCCGTTGCGCAGTTGATCCCTGGTGACTCAATGTGGAGACCGTGGTAGAATAATTTTTTGCTGGTCGTCTTGGACACTAAGGAAGATTACAATTTCTTGTAAATTCTCGTAGCCAATTTTTTCTTTGGCATGGTATTTTCTACTGAGTATTTTGTATGTTGAGATTTATATGATAGATTCTCTTAAATGTACATATTTTTGTTGACAAATGTCTGTTTATCTTTCAATATCAGACTTATTTTCATTAAACGTTTTGTCAGGATCTGAATATTTTTATATGGATGAGGAGCACCTAAGTCAATCCATCCAATCCTTTTGATCATATTGGACACATATAAAACATACAACCTCCAACTCATTGTGCATGAGAGAGAGAGAGAGAGAGAGAGAGAGAGAGAGCATGTGTGAAAGTTCTCTCACAATATCATAACACAGCCCTAGCCGAATCATAGCTAGACAAATTAAATGGTTATGAATTACACAATGAAATCAAATATGTTGTTTCAACTTAAATATATCATTCAAAGGGCTGTCTTAAAATTCTATGTTAAGTGAACTAATATAGTTTGTTATCTTGATTAAATATACACTGTTGTGTAAACTTCTGTGTTAAGTTTATTTGATTTGGATTTCATAATTGTAACTCCTTTGGATAGTTTAAACTTACAGTGTTCAGTTGTATAAACCTTTTGTTTTAGTCAAGTTGACTTGGATTTGTTAATTGATTGACCTGGTTAGGATAGTTGTTTAAATTAGCAAATCTATTTCAGCTTAATTACTATGGTTAGTTGTGTATACCTTTAATATCAGTTAAATTGGTTTGGATTTGTTAAGTGATTGAACTGTTTAATAGAAATCTATTTTAGCTTAATGAAAAGAGCTCCTCCTAATTGAAGTATAATTACTCTATTTAAGTTCAACATTTCTTTGAACCTCAACTTCCATTTTAACATATTTTTTTCTTGGTTCAATATTTAAATTTGCACATTATTTAAATCCATTCCCAGTCGTTTAAACTTCAAAATCCAATCCACTAGACCTAATCATTAAAAATCATGCCTAGCAAAACCTAATCAAAAATCTTCAAAGTAAAAAAAGTGATCCAACACCAAGAAGAATAAAAAGCCTAATGGCTATAGGAAGTTTCGAAGTGAAACATGACAACCATCAATCACTTTGCAACCAGATACGTATTTATTATTACACACAACAATAAAACAATCAAAGCGGCAAGCATAAACAGCATAAACACATTCTATACATAGAAATAATCGTTGCAACCTTTTTTATGTGCAACATTTTCTTCAGAGGCACTTGTACTCAATACAAACTGAAAATGCTTCAGTGTCACAATTTCAACAATATTCAACTTCAGTATCACACTGAAGACTGTCACAAATAAAAATTATCTTACATAGTTTTCCGCAGGAGTCTGTTTCGTAAACCACACACAAGTGAGAAACAGTGTCTGCCAGTGATGTTCATTAGGACCTTCTGAATGACTTAGAATGTGTAGCTGAGTTCCTTTGGATAGTCTATGTTGAGGGCAAAAAGAAGACCCATTAGCATGGCAATGGCACGCAGTATGTCCTTCACTTGCAGGACCACTGCTTCCAACATGATGGCATCTAAATAAACAGAAATAGGGTTACCATTTTAGACATATTAATAGGAGACTAAGGAGGAGTTTCTATCCTGAGGCTATCCATAATCTAAATGCACACTATACTGATATTGCATTCATCCACTCCTCAACATATGCACACCCTAGCACATTACACTACACACACACACACACACACACACACACACACAAACACACACAAACACACACACACGCATGCACGCACACACACGCACACACACACGCACACACACACGCACACACACACACACACACACATACACACACACACACACACACACACACACACACACACACACACACACACACACAAGACTTACTGCACTTGCCCTCCCCTTTTTTTACCCTCTACTGACAATACTCCCCGCTGCCACCACCCACTTGTCTATTTGTTTTACCTACCCACACTAATGACACCAAAATGCACAGCTCCAACCGCATCATCAGGTTTGCTGATGACATGACCAAGGTGGGTCTGATCAGCGGAGGCAACGAGGCCCAGTACAGAGAGGAGGTGGCACACCTCAGCAAGTGGTGCACTAACAACCTGTCCCTTAATGCAGACAAAACAAAAATAGGCTTTTAAAGATTAAAGTTTTGGGCATGCACATAGCACATGGACTACCTCACATGGACTCTTGACACCAAACACATCACAAAGAAAGCACAGCAGCGTCTGTACTTTTTGAGGAGGCTGCGGAAAGCCCACCTTCCTACTGTTATCCTGAGAACATTCTACAGAGGGACTATTGAGAGCATCCTGAGCAGCACCGTCACAGCATGGTTTGGCAACTGCACTGCTGCAGACCAAAAGGCCCTGAGGTGGATTGTGAGGTTAGCAGAAAAGATCAGTCTGCGCAAAGCCAACAACTAAAATAATCCAACAACCACTGGCTAACAGAAGCTGTTATAAGCCATGCACTGTATAGCATGTTTGCCTTATGTTACTGTTGTCTTTCTGCACATTGTGTTAACTTGTGTATGTAAATGTGCACCCTATTGTGTGAGGACATATGTGTGTGTGAGGGGCACATGTGTGTGAGTATGACTTGACTTGATCATCAGTGTCTAAAGCAGCAGGAGTACCGGTGCTGCAAGCTCAGAGATGTACTACAGTGCACATATACTGCAACTTACCTGACAGTAATAACAAAATAACAGCACAAGGCATGGCTTACTGTAAGTATGTCAGTACAACAAATGTTACTTCTGTCACTAATGTGCATTGCCAGAGTGCCATAGGTCATATACGCCTAGTTTACACACCTGCTGAAGCACTATATTAATCAAATGAGACACACATGAAGATTGTAGACCCCAGACATCTGGACAGACTTTAATACAAAAATTGTGTTTTTATTTGTGCCAGTGGTAGTGATGAGTACTAGGCTACTACCTCTACTACTACTACTACTCTACCCTATTAATATTATTATTATTATTACCAGCCGCCACAGTTGCCAATCAGTGTGATCAGAGCTCTTTTCCCACAGTAGCTGTGAGATGTGGAAGACCTGAAAGATCCCGAGAGAGGGAGACAGACCTCCCTGCGGCCCCAACTTGGATGTGCCAGACGGTCCCTCTGACACACGCACGCCTGCCTGCCGACTGAGTGGTGCTGACAGGCAGGGAAGCCTGGGCCAGGAAGGGATGGGCAAAGGGGGCCAGCGAGAGTGTGCGGCTGCAGACAGTGAACAGTTCTGATCTGCGTGAATGACTTTTTCACAGTTGTTTTAGGCATGCAATGTAGCCTGCCCATCACATCATCTCTAGTAAACAAAGCTCAAGGGCACACTGATTGAGAAAAGAAACTAAATACAGATGGTCAAAGAATTCTGTTTTGATAAGGATGAATGAGGCTTGAAGCATTCCATGTTGTGCCATGTTAAGAGCAGGAACAGCACTGTTCAGCACATTGCTGAACTTGTTAAGTTCTTAAGTCAATAAGCACATGAAAAATAATTAAACAGCTGCTGTGCATCACACTAGTTGGAGCTGTCCCTCTTAGACAGTGCTATATAAATACAATGACTTGTTATTAATAATAGAAGAACAGGAAAAGTATAGCATCTTTTAGGAGAAAAGTATAATTTTTTCATAGATTCTTTCAACTGTTATTACAATATAAACTGAGAATAGAGTGAAACAAGACAGACAGACAGACAGGCAGACAGACAGATAGATAGATAGATCCCCAACCTGGTCAGGTCATTCCAATGTCTAGTTAAAGAAGTGAGGATCAGAGACACCTGAGTAAACCTATTGATCACTGTTTGGACATCACAAGTTTTGTTGGTAAACTCAAAGCCGTTATAAGGAAAACACAATTCAGTTAATCTCTTCTATTTAGTTAATATGTAGTACATGAAAGTAAATATTTCCAAGGAAATTTTGACAAGGGAATAGTTTCACCCTAAGAAAATAAACTTCAGCTGATAAATAAAATGATGGGCTAATGTGCATTTTTTAGGTGCATTCTCTTTATGTGCGTAAACAAAAGCTGGGAAGGGTAGCCAAGGGCCTCAGAAGAGAGGGCCTCCTCTTGCTGTCATTGACAATTCTTTAGAGTCTTTGAAATCCTTAAAATCTTTGCATTTTCTTAAGAGGCGCTGGATCTGTCTGAGAAAACTCCTCTTAAAAAAACATTGCCTGTCTTTGAAGTGGGCCTGACAGACAGTGCGTGCACTGCCTGGCGCAATGAAAGAACACAAGACCTGAAGAGCATTTGAGTCTGTGGGGGCTAGTGGTGCTTGGAGCCTAGTGCAATCCCTGTTTAAGCATCTTTGATCATTTGTTGTCAGGCTTTTTGTTTTTGCTGTTTGGCCTCGAGCCTGCTTGGCCTGGCCGGGGAGCTGTTTATTTGGAGGCAAATCTAAGACGAGTGTCGTTGAGCTTAACAACCATTGCCAAGTGAACGGCCAAACGAACGACCTGTTCTGGAGACCACCAGTGCAGCTTGCAGTGGTAGAGGCAGTGGTGAGAGCCAAGTCTTTATGGTAGTTGAAGCTCTCAGGGTGAAGAGTATTAAAAAGAGAAGTTGTCAGCAATCCTCATGATACTCCTTTTTTAGTGTGAGTTTTTGTAAAGTGTCCTTTCTGATCTTGACTCCTCTACTTGGATTTGGGCTCAGCACAGTGATAATCTTTACACTTGTGTGCTTTGAACTGTACAATAATTTAACAATAATTTTACATAAATATATAGATAAAGCAGTGCTAACATGAATATTCATTAATATTCATTTACAATGCTTTTTAAACATTTATGTATATATTTCTTGTTATTTGTGGAAAGCCCAAAACTAGTAGTAAGTCCTGCATTTTAATGTTGTAAAGGCATCTCTTTCTTTAGCCAGTCTGCAGGCATCTTAAACCATTAGCTGTGATGAACTCTGGTTTGGGTGCTATTGTGTCAAACAGCAGGTAGTGCTTTCATTGCAGGTCAGCTGGGGTCTTGGGCACTTTCTCACAAAAGCGGAGTTGATAGCATGTTAAAGCTTTTGTCGAAGCTATGTGCCATGATAAGTCAACTTAATAACATGGCATGCTTACAGAATACTGGTTGCTAAAAGAATATTTATAAACCAGTCAGAATTATTTTGTGTCTATTTAGGAACTACCTTAAACCTAACAAACCTTTCTGTTTATTTCTGGGATAGCTTATAAAATAGGGTTCTACTTGTGTTTTTCAACAAATTGAAAGGTCTCGAACTTTATTATACAATCATACTACACTCTGAAACAATCCATCTCTCTCTGGAATTTAGGGGGTGACAAAACAATCAAATTGTAATATCCCATCAAGGAGACCTGGGTTGCTTGGTGTGAAGACACTCTAAAATGAAGGTGGAATGTGAGCAGGGGTGAGTGGAGCTTTTCATGCAGTCCCACTGGACTGCTGTGCGCCAACACCCTGCTGGTGTAAATTTGTTGCCTTGTGCCTCTCTTTTTTTGGAGAGTGTCAGCACGGGCCCCCGATGACAGATTTGTAGATGTGATAACTCGATTAGACCCCAGGAGGGGAACCGAGCAGCAGCGGTGTCCGAGTCACACAGGGAGAATCCGGTCTTGCTCCTTAACCTCTCTGCAGGAGACGCATGCCTCCACCTGCTGAGAGACAAGCTGAGAGAAAAAAGAAACCCTCCATAATATACTGCGCTCGTGCATACCAATCTCCCCCATGAGCCCTGCAGCATCTGTCTCAAACCTCTCATCTAATCTCTTCAGTCTCATCAGCATCTAATAGGTGACACATTTATTCCATAAAACCAGACTCAGCATTTGTAGCATTATGTTCACATCTGTTTCAACAAACTGGGCTAAAAGAGCATAAACTTCATCAAGAAACATTTGCATTTCTACATCATTTTAGTTTGACAAAGCCTTTATTTACAAACACAATATAGTTTATTTTTCAAAATGTTTACTCCCTCTTAGAATTATCCTGATGTTTCTTTCATGATTATGAGAAGATTTTAATAACAGGAAAAATGGACACACCATTTGTATACAGTTCAAAGGGCCCGTTCAACTGTATTATTTATAGGATTCCCTGGCAAAACAGGCTGTCATTTAAGTTAGCATCTCTGTTTGGAAAATCAGCCTAGTTGCGTGGTATAAGTGCACTAAGAAGCAAAACAGATCCTCCCACCCAGGCCCTATCTTTGTAAAGCTTCAGAGAGAACCTAAACAAAGGCGTAGCCCCTCCATTTTGTCCTTTGTGGTCATCTGTGCCCTTGCAGTGGAAGGGGCTGCTCTTGTTTGTCCAGGAGGAGGTTTAATGGCCCCCAGGAGGAACAATAGCGTCACATTGAGTCCAGCACTGCGACCGTCGCCACTTCTGAAACTTCTTCGCACTGACTCAGTGTGAATGGCGTGGAGAAACAGAAGAAAGGGGGCTTGGAGCCCCCATCAGCAGGTCCCTTCCAACCCCCTGAGACCTCACCTTGTCTCCTTGATGGCAGAGCTCCCCTCCCCTCCCACCCCCCGTCCCTCCACTGCGTCACAATGGGGCAAGGCAAATCAATGGGCAAATGTGGCGTGGCACTGTGTGGAGAGCCGTCCCGCTCTGAAAGGGAGCCAGGGAGATGTCAGTGCCGTGTGCAGCCATGCTTTAGTCACCGTCCCGCCCCTTCCATTCAGCACTCTCTCTCCCTCCGCTGCTTCCTGCCACAGGCTCCCTCGCTTTGATTCATCTCCCTGCACTCTCTCCCCACATCTCGTGACAGCCCGTCTGATAGCGGTTTTCCCATATCTTGCAAAGCGGACTGGATGACCAGAATCAAGTTAGTTCTGCTCCTAGTCCTCAAAGCGCTGCAGACTCCCTGCTGTGCAGGTAACCTGTGCAATGCTGAAAGGGTCATTAATCATAAGGGAATGTCCATCAGAATGGAGAAGGTGGCTTCTGGGCTGAAGAACAGATGTCAAACTAGGGCTCGTCAGTGGCTGGAAGCTAATTGTAAGTGAGAAGCAAGAGACTAAAATCTTCACTAACTCACAGAAAAGGAACAGAGAACCAAAATAGAATTTAAACATTAGTAGTCTAAACTTGCCTAGTATATGCTGAAAAAATAGCACTGGCATTCTACCATTCAAAAACAGAAACAGAACCAGAACATATGGACTAATGGTTAGGCATATGAGGTGACACAAGATGGCATGTTACAGGAGAACAAAACATTTATGTTTGGGTACAGTATCCATGTCTCTCCATGTTTTCTATCACAATTTTAGAATTTGATGATGGGACACCCAATCAGGTATTTACTGGTTGGTGACTGTCCTACCCTTGATTATTTAATTAAATACATGCAATTTCCTGTATTGTGACAGGTTCTTAGTGACGTTTACCTACATTTTTCACAACACTGTAAACACAGTAGTACAGGTTATCTATTTGACAATCATGTGTTACTTCCTTATGTGTCAGTTGTGCTTATTGCTTATATGAAGTGGCTAAGAAATCACTACTTCACTGGAAACCATCTTTTGCTATGGCAGCTCTGAATAAAGGGAAAGAACTCTGATCCTAATTTACGTTATTGGTTGAATTTCTTGGAGTAAACTTAGGCCCTCTTTTGTCCTCTTAATTTGTTCTGCAGGACTGTAAAAAGTAGCACTTCACCAGTTTTGACTAAAGTTATATCTTCAATTTCACTTCTATTGACAGTTTAGTTAAGTAGTTATATTTAGTGTACCCTTTCATGTCATCACCACAGTTTAGCATATGTTACATGCAGTCATTATTAGCATGGGAATGTTTTAGTGTTTTTAAGAACCATACAACAACCATGTGCTACACAAATAAGTTCAGCAGAGAATACTAACGGCTTCAGATGCAAAATAAATGCTTTGATTTAATGTATGCATTTGGTGCATGAAAACCTACTGTGTTATGAGCCAGATGATGCTTACAGTTGGGACCTTAATAAGTACAGTTCAGTACAGAAGTAGTAAAGGGACTCAACTCCCAGGTGTCCAGAGGGCAAGGGGGTGAGAGCAGGTGACCTACAAGTAAAAAACATGTATATTTTACCTCAGCGGGTCAAAAGTTCCAGAGTGAGAACATTATTTATGTAAACATGCAATTCCACAGCAGACCTTCTTAAAACATAATGTAGCATTCCCTGAAATGTGATGGAATTTAAGGGTAGTAGGGGATGCTAGACTTTTGTAGCCTGGGAATCCATAATCCAGCCCAGCTTTTTTAATGGGTATTCTACTAATATTGAAATAATTGTGGCCATATTTAGGTCTTTGTCCATTGCCTCAGTGGATCAGGACACATATACAGGACAAAACATTGTCAACATTATGATGATTGTTTATACCCACCAGATAATACAGGTATAGTATGGTGTTTATAGAAACAACCCTTCAGAAGTGTAATACTTTTATTCAATATTATGAATTTTGATAGCAAACAGTCATGTTCATGGCATAAGATAGAGAAGGTGGTTGACCTATCCCTATAAAAACATTGCTATTCAAAAAACATCTGTTATCTGGCTCCAGTGTTAATTTACAGTGCATGCAGATTATAGCACACAAGCCAAATAATAAAATGAGATTTGCTTTCACATTTGTTGCCATGCCTTTAAAACATGACCAGTGAGCATGAGGGTAGGTGAACAGTTGACCATTGAAAGACACTCTCATATCCAATGAAACTGAGTATTCTATGCAAATAATGTTTTCCTTTAAGGTACATATGTTGAAATTTGTGTGGTGTTGTGACTGAGAAAAGGTTTGTTTTAATTAATCTTTCAATTAGATTTAAGAAGATTAAAGGACAATAAAGTCCTTCAAATACGGTAACACAAGATGGCAATCCATGAAATCTTGGCTGGTTTTGCCACCATTCTGTCAGTCTTAGCATAAAGGCTCTTGGAATAGTGCCTCAACCTAGATGGACTGGACAGAGTACTTGAGGAGCAACAGGATGTGACGAAATGTGACAGTATGGGATGAGACGAGTAGTCCTACTCCTCCAGTAAAGCAAAATTATGTTCCCCATAGATAACTATAAGCTACAGATATTTTTTTGACTGTTTTATTTTCTATCAGAAGTATGGACTAAACTTCACGACTCCATAAGCTTATATAACCACTTAACTGATATGGAGCATTCCTTAATGTCCTAAAGGCCAAAGAACTGAACCAAATCCACTATTATATTTTCTAAAAAATAATGCTTTTTATTATTAAACACATTCATTCCTATGCTCATTATAAAATCATCTTGTGATCCTCAGAATTTTTACACCTAAGTTTAAATTAAGTTAGTTTGTTATGGAAGGACCTCTCAGTTTGTATGTCAAATGGGTGTCCCTATTCATAATGAGGTTTGTTTTCATCTCTAAGTTAATAGGAGGATAATCCCTCGCTCTTTTGAATAAAATGAGCTGATGATTGTCCAGATGCCTCCTTAAAAGTAGTAGATGCACAAAGAAACACCAATTATTTGCACATTTAAAGCACTCTAGTATAAGGGTTCTTTTCTTTAGCCCCAACCTCTTGGCAGACACGAGATGATTCTATTATGGACTGAAGAGAATTTAGCATCCTCATTATCTCAGTTTGGAAAGTCTGCAGTACAGAACTGTGAGGTGCTTGAAAGAGATCTTTGTTTTTGGAGATTAGCATTTTCTTCTTGATCAGTTTAATGTGAATGGCAGGTCAGGCGTTCACTGGCTTGTGAAAGCCTCCACCTTTGCCCTGGTAACCAATAGGTGTGATTACAGATTTGACTTCGGTGGGCAGGGGGACCACAGCACTATCTCTTTCACAGATGGTCAATGATGGATGATGGAATCTGTCTGGTACCACACAGAGGTCATGAGCACACTAGCATTACTATTGACTATAATGCACATCCCATGAGTGTGTATGACCACTAAACCCTTATTCCTTATATTTATATAGTCTGGTATGGCTCGACTGTTTTTAAAACTAAGCATTTTCAGAGGTTTTGGTGGTACAGAAATGATCAATCTCTCCCTGTGTCAGCCCTATTAGCCCTGAAAACATTTTCTGACCTACTCTGCTGATATTTGGCTGCAGAACGTTTGTTACATGTGAAAACATTAATCAAGTAGATAATACATTAGGAGCAACATGTCTCTCAGTCAGTCAACAGTAAAATATAGCAGCAGAGTAATGTTCAAACGTGCAAATAAAGTAGTGTAAACCATTCCTCTACATCAATTATTTTGAACCATAGATGTGTTTTCCTTTACAACCACTAGAGTGCAGTAGAGAATTATGAACCACATTGTTGCCTGGTAATTCACCTCCAGCTTTTTACAAAAACTGTAAACAATTAGGGTTATGATGCATCTGTTCACCCAAACTATTCTACAGAATAATAAAAAAGAGTATTTGAGGACAATACATGAATTCATAATACACTTGTATGTCATACATAAATGTTTTGAAAACAAGACTTCATATCCGAGACATTCAGGTTTATATTTTTTATTTACATGGTTATGCATAACAAACAAGTCCTTAAAGTTGATGTGGATGATCTTTAATTATTAAATAATAATACATATTACACTGATATTCTTATCATACTGTATATTGAACAGAATATTGATTCTTTTATAAAAGATCAACCCATATCCAACTGCAGATCTACAATTTTAATAAAGCTGAACTTCTCTGGAAAACCCCAACACCCCAAGTGCATAGGAGTACAGGTGTATACAATTGTTTATAGAGTAATGTTTACATGAAATGTGCAAATACCTCTCTGAACTGTTCCATATACATCTATGTCTACTACACTGCACATTATGTGGGCAGGTATCCAAGTTTAAATCACTGAAAGACACAAATAAACAAAAAGTAAACAATAAAAAACGTACAGGAAACAGACTTGTAGAAGGCACATTGTGTGCTGTAGCCATTGTCAGGCCCACAGACAACTAAAGAGAGGCCAGTTCCACTGCTCGCATAAAAGCACAAGACCCAGGATGGCAAAGGCCCAGAGGCAAGGCACTGGCACACTCTAGATCAGCCCTGTAGTCTTCAAAGCAGAAAGGCCCCGTATCGCAGTCATAATGGTAGTTCTGTTCTTTTTTTCTTTTTACAAGATAAAAATAGTATGATACCTGAACGGATATGCAATGGCATGCCACTCTTCCTAAGAAACAAATATGGGATTTTTTCTGTCAGTAAAAGTGGTCCTCTGCAATGTGTCACTGATCCCTAGACGCTAATCCCAGATTCCTACTTTAAGCATTTACTGTAAGGGAGCATATCCTCCATCTGATTCATCTTTTGATTCGGTCATCCATCACAATCTTTGCTAATCTTACACCCCATGGCCACACTGGAGAGCTGTTAAATAAAGGCTGAACGGTCAGATGGGACTACATTCAAGACAAAAATATATCCTCAAATTTAGAAGACTGCCAAATAGAGGCAAATTATCAGACTTGGGTTCAGGCCCCATTTCTCAGACCTGAACCCAAGTCTGGTATCAGTATTGAGTTTGTGTCCTTGTGGTGCATGACCATAAGCCACCCTTAAACGCCTGCCTTTTCAGAGGATCAGTGGAAAAAACAACGCAACCCTTAAGATCAGATTGTGGTGAAGCATGCACGCTGTCCTGTTGTCATGTAAGGCAAACCTAGTTTGAACATGATGAAGGAAGGAAACCAGAGCAAAAACATTCACCAGAGAGGAGGGGCGCAGAGGCACGATGGGCTGGACACTAGCAGCTGCATGGGCGACGGCAGAGACAAACTCTTAGGGGCCGTGTGGTAAGATTACAGGGCTTATTAAAATTATACATAGTATAGTCTTTTTCCCAAATGGCCTACAGAATGCATCACCATCAGGTCTTCTTAACAGAAGGGCCCTGGACCACATCAAATTGGTGAATAGTGACAGTGGGTGAGAGAGAGACAGACAGAAAGAAAGACAGAGAGACAGCAAAAGAGAGCGAGAGAGAGAGAGAGTGAGAGAGAGAGACAGACAGACAGACAGAGAGACAGAAAGAGAGAGAGAGAAAGAGAGAGAGAGAGAGAGAGAGAGAGAGAGAGAGAGAGAGAGAGAGAGAGAGAGAAGATACAAAGAACAAAATGACGAAAGACTTTACAATCCTGATCCGTTTGCTTTGGTTTTGGCAGAAACAACTTTTTTAACCCTCTTGGCCAAAGTCCTCTGTGAACTTCTTCAGCTTCTCCAGATCCTGCTCATTCACTGTGGGTTTTGTGTTTGACAGGGACCTCAGCATATCAGGCTGAAAACAAGAGACAAGACACACATGTTGGACTTCACAGTATTTGACATGTTCAGTACCTTGTTTATTACCAATAATCAGCATTGGTGTGGTGTGCACAATGTTGCTAATGGCAAAATAAAATATAGAATAAAACAAAATTGAGTATACAGTATGCTGGATTGGTATTACTGTAACAAGCATTGTGGATGTAACTGGCAAAGGACAAACATCTACGCCATGCACAACCCTGATGTGACCTGATGAAGTTGCTGGGTCACTGAGTCATATTTAGCATGTTGTTGTTCAATATCAGTGATTGTATAATTTATCAGCATGTCAGCTCCCTGTAGCAGCACACTACTTAGCAACAGAGGAGCAGAGCAGTCAGCAGTACTGAGGTGTGAATGCCGTTCATTATAGGGGCCTCACCATAGAGACTACAGGTTCCAGAAGCTTCTCTCCAGGCACATCCATCCAGGTCATCTCTACTGCTTGAGGGTCACCAGGTGAGCATGGGGTCAGGAGGTCATCGACAATCATGTTGGGATTGTCCCTTGAAGGTCCCCGTACCTTTAAAATGGACACATGGACATATGGTCACATAAATGTGTTACAGATTACATGATACCTGGTTCCGATGGACAAGCTGTACTCCCACCCGGATACCTACCCGTTTGAAGTGTGTGGCTGACTGCACCTTCCGCACCGGCTGCATGAGTGCATCTCGCACAATGACGCTGATGTCAGCGCCGGAATAGCCGTCCGTCTTCTTGCCCAGACCAACAAAGTCTCCATCAGTCAGGCTGTTGGGTGTGGTGCCAAGGTGCAGTTTGAACATGAAGGAGCGTGCATGCTCCTCAGGCAGAGGGATGTAGATTCGCTTCTCAAAGCTGAATGGGCACAAAGGAATGATGTGGGTTTCATTTAACAACAGTGGAAAACACACAGCAACAAACTGTCAGCAACACTGAATGATTGTTTTATCATGCTTTTTGCAATCCTGTAAGTTAATCATGATATGAAGAGATGATACATCAAGGAACATCAGTTTCAATCAGTGTATCCAAACTAAAAAATACAATATTCCATTATGCCTAGTCTTGTCCCCAAGCCAGAAAAAACTACATTGATTGCACTGAATACAATAAATGACATGTTAAGCTTGTGAGTGCTATCTGGCCTTTACCCTGATACTCATGACTTCATTTGAGCTATACAATATGCCCCACACATACACCCATTCATGACTCATTTACCAGCTCCACTCCCACCCCAGAGAGAAACACCTAAGTTGTCTGTCCTGAAAATAAAAGCAGAAAAACCTGTCCTTTCCACCATCTTTTCAGCTGTGTACAAAACCACCTGACAGGCACTGGGAGAACAAGCAAGAGCTGAGAAAGCTCATGACTATGTAACAGGCTGCTCTGTCATTTAGGCCACCCTGGATCAGAATGTGCAGCACTCTGAGCAATTCTCACAGCAGCTGCCGCAATCTTTGTACACCTTCTGATTGTACACCTTCTGATTACAGTTACAGTAATTAGCAGCCGCTTTCCTCTAAAGTGACGTACAATGTTACAAAAACCACCAAAAACAATGCTCAGGTAGCTTAAAGAAAAAAATAAATATTATGATATCTGTCCTACCCAGGACAACTCTACTGCCAATAAGCTCCTTTGTACAGGGAGCTCTTTGGGTCATAAGCCAACTCAATGTACAAACATTCAAAGGAGAGCCAAGGAGAAGCTCCTTAGACAAGAATAAAACAATGTTATAGAGGTGACTGGGACATAAACAAGGCCTACTAGCTGCAATAAGCTCACAGCACTACGTGGCTTGTTTGAAAACGCCCTATTCTCACATGCAAATACATTCAAATGAATCTCATACTTCCTTCACTGCATTACCTCAGTGCAAGTACAGTGGCTGGAGTGGGACAAAATGCCCTGAATACAACAGGTGGTCAGACAACCAGTACAGACGGTTTAAATATAACCGGTGTCAGAGGTATCAACGCTCCAAAACAAATAATATAAATATTTTTAAACACATGACTGTGCTACGGTTACACAGTAACTCTGAATCATGCTTTCATGATGGGTCACAGTGACTGTGACATTGTAGGTGTCTTACCGTCTTCTGATGGCCGAGTCCAGGGTCCAAGGGATGTTAGTAGCCCCAAGCACCAGGATTCCTTCATTGTCATTTCCAACTCCTGTCAAAACATGTGATCCCATTACAGTCAATCAGAAAAGGCGAGTAAAACACTACAGGCTTCACTAGCCACAGACAGTTTTAACCAATTTCCATAAATTGGCTTCGTAGGTCATTTGTTCTTGGTAAGCTACGGGCTGTAAAGGTGACTGTACAAGGGCAACGTTTTGGACAGACATTGTTTTGACACTTTTCACTACTATGAGGCAGCCCATTTTATTAGGAGAACTTAAATCAGGAGCACACCACTTATATTCATGTTCACATTAGGACACATTACAAGCCTGTTATGTTGTTGCCCCATGAACCAATACCCCGTTTAAAGGCCAGCAGATAAAGAGCATCCCACAAATCAAGAATGTACTTTAAACCCAAAAGTTGTGACCACTGTGTAAAACTGTAGACTAAAGACCGATCTCCAAAATAGCAAAAATACAAGGGTGATGTTGTTATGGGGTTTGCTGTTCCCCAACACTGGACATTACCCTACATGATTCAGATTGCACTGTCACTACACACCTCTTTTTTATTAAAAATCAAATAAATAGTATTTTGGAATTAAGTCAAACAGTCATTAAGTTATTAGAATTATTACATAAATTGTGGAGCATCAGTTCAATGGCATGGCATTGCATGTAAAGAGCATCTGTCTAACTCCGACCTCACCATAAATGACAATATCCATTTTACCAAAGTGACCTATTGTGTAGAAAGATGTGTTGTAGGGTAGTTCATGATACGCTAGGCTACATATCACTGACAATGAGGATGTGTGGCAGGAAGGATTCTGCTCACTCTGTGCATTTGAGACAACGTGGTGAAGGAAACCACATTTTACCCCAATACAAAGCCAGGCCTGTTACATGTTACTATCTACCGCTTCTCTCCCGACCCACCCACAATCTGCTATTTTATCTAGACACCTTATCACAACCATGCCACACATCACTAGCATCCCAAGAGTTTGAACCAGGCTGCTCCTGTACACATTGCTAGGAACAGTTTTGTTGTTGTTGTTTCCATCATTGAAACAGTCTGTGGGGACAAATGTGGCTGATCCTTTTGATGATATGCAGGAATACACAGAAGGCAGACACAGGGGGGAAAAAACTACAAATCTTACACGTGTACTAATCAAGAGAAATCAAAGGACCCCAAGACCCAACATGCATCTACACCCACTTCTGGCAATATACAAACTTACAAATATGTACATATGCTCCACACACACCCCCACAAATATGCCCTTGTAGTATGGCGCACACGCACGCACGCACGCACGCACGCACGCACGCACGCACGCACGCACGCACGCACGCACGCACGCACGCACGCACGCACGCACGCACGCACGCACGCACGCACGCACGCACGCACGCACGCACGCACGCACGCACGCACGCACGCACGCACGCACGCACGCACGCACGCACGCACGCACGCACGCACGCACGCACGCACGCACGCACGCACGCACGCACGCACGCACGCACACACACACACACACACACACACGCACACAGTACAGAGTCTCTCACCTTGCATCTGGACCAGGAACTCTGTCTTGATCCTGCGGGCAGCCTCGCTTTCATTCTCACTTCTGGAGCCACACAGTGAGTCAATCTCATCGATGAAGATGATGGAGGGCTTGTGCTCCCTGGCCATACTGAATAGGCTCTTCACCAACCTTTATACAGGGTAAAACAAGGTAAATACACATCTGACCCTCCAATTTGTTTTTCAGACATCAGTAGAGAAAAGACCTTTCCTGACCATAAGTGGTCACTGCTGAATGACTTATCTATATATATTCTGGTTGATATTTCAGTTTTTTTTATGTGAAATGGTGTATTAAGACTGGTCCAATACTACAGCCAATGCTACAGACCAGTCTAAAATATCTATGTGACACTGGTCCCAGGATAAATAAAATCTGGATAGTATTGTTGGGCTGTAAAGTTGCAAACCTAATGAGCACCACAAAACAGAGCTTGTCCAGACTTATGTTAGTCCTCACAGGCCAGCGATCAGGATGCAATATAAGAGAGGTTATTAATGTATCACTGCAGTACTGTGTAAATTACTTTAAGATGTTGCATAGGTTGTCATAAATATAATACATTTAAGTAAACTTCTAGGAATCATTCTGTCCACTCTTCTTTCAGAGATCATATTCACAATTTTAAAAGTTCTTCGACATCTGAGAGATCTCTACAGCAATTTTAATGCTAATTAACTGAGCCACTACTCACTTTTCACTCTCCCCCAACCACTTGGACACCAGATCTGAGGAGGAGATAGAGAAGAATGTGGAGTTGTTGGCCTCCGTGGCCACAGCTTTGGCTAAATAGGACTTTCCTGTTCCAGGGGGCCCGAAAAGAAGAATGCCTCTCCATGGAGTCCTTTTTCCTGAGGAGAAAGAAGATGCACGAAATCTTAAAAAAGGACAGACAGAAACAGTGTACATAATGAAACTTACTCGGCATTTAACCCATCACACACTTGAGCAGGGAGCAGCCATGACAACAATAGAGCAGTGTATGGGGACAGTACAATGCTCAAGGTACTGGTAGTTGGTGGATTCGAGCCTGCGGCCTGCATTTACAAGTCCATTACCTTAGCCACCAGGCCACAACTGCCCCAAGATCAGACAACAAGGTTTTGGTCATAAAGCAAATCACTGAACAACAACTACCATGATGGTGCTACAGCCAAGTCAAGAAATCAGGGGCATTGTACCATACAAAGTCCTTTTATCCAATCAAACTAGTGAAAAGGGGAACTACAGTCTTAAACTTGTGGATATGCATGAGTGCACTCTGTTGACTGATTTTACATGCATGCAGAGAAGAACATTACTGCTGGCGATGCTTTCAGTGACCACTAAACTAGCAAGTTCAGGCTAACCAGCTACGTCACTACTCATGCTCTAGTCATCATATCGGAACATAGTATAAGTAAGATTAAAAGGCCAATGGAAGCCCTCAGAAATGTTCTGTTTAAGCAAATGAATAGAGCAAGCCATGCTATCGTTCAGCACTTTTCCGACCGCCAAGGACGACAACCATGTGATTGGTCACTGCCCATGAAATTCGCTTCTCATTTGAATAGTATCCGCTCCGCTCAACCTAGTGTTCTTCATCACAATCAACTGTCCCCCGCTGCAATGTATAGAACACAGAACGCCCTTTTGCTAGTATGTAAAATAAACATAAAAGTGAGAGAAGAAACAAACTAACAACCAAACAAAATTACAAGGAGTGCACCTCACAACACAGTCAATAATGAATGTGTTTTTGACCATGGCAAAACTAGGCTACGTACACACTTAAATGCATTAACACACACATGTATTTTCTTTTGTACCTGTGAAAAGGTGTGGGAATTTGATCGGCAAAATGACTGCCTCTTTCAGGGCCTCTTTGGCACCTTCCAGTCCAGCCACATCATTCCACTTTACATTGGGTTTCTCCATGACAATAGCACCTGTGTGGAAAAAAAAACACAGATCTAAATGAGTAAATCCTACTTCAGGTCTGTGAACATATCTCACCTGGTGGATAAAAATCTTTTATTTCTCAACTATAGCCTTAAACCAAACATTTAAAGATCAGATTACAAAAGCTCTATTTCTTCTTTCCTGACATACTTTCAGACACCCACAATTATTTAGCTGTGATCTCTGAGCCTATTATAAATTAAGACAAAATAAACAATACATTTCAGACCAAGAAGAGTTTGTTTTAATGAAGGCATAAAAGCCCATGGTATAGTTTTGCATCCATGCTTCACACAATGAATGAGTGACAATATTCTTATAATTGCGGTGCATACAGGCTGTTTGTGAACTTGTGCAGTGACTGCTATATCAGAAGACACTCATACTGACTGATTAGCGTGGTTGACAGCGACTGTATTAGACAGTAGAAATATATTTTATTTTGCTTTTTTCTCAATTTAGTTTGACAAAGCTAGCAAGAGTTTGCAACTGTACAATCCAACTGTTGTAACCTAAGAGTATGTATGTTGTGATTTTAAAGGGTCTGACAGCAAAGTCTCTAACAGTCAAGAACTTAGCAAGTAAATGACCCTAGTGCTATGCTTTCAAACTGCTGTTGTCAGAGACGAACAGGATGTCTTTCTTAGAGAGCGCTGGGCTGATGCTCTTTCCAGTGATTTTCTGTCAGAAAAAGGTGCTTATACAGACCTGGTCCCTCAGGCAAAACACCGGGGAACCCCCTCTCTTTACGGTGCCATGAGATCCTTTAAGATCACAGTCAGTTAGGACCTCCGTTTAATATCTAATTTGAGGGACAGCCACTCCTACAGTATAGTGTGTGTCACTGCACTGAGGCATTAGTGGTGTTCACATTATCGGGCCAGAAGCGGGCCGACAAGGGCGTGCTGGGGCCAGGGCGTTTATACTGTTGCGCCCAGGTGCTAGTTGCTGCCAAATGCGGGCCATTTTAAGGGCTATTCCTGACCCACCAAAAACATTCAGCATCGAGGTGAAGGGCAGGGTAGGCTACCTGTGACTGGCTGTTCAAGCAAAGTTGGACAAAAGTTAGGCTATTTGTGATTTCGACTATTTTTGGTTGTCGCTCTCCTGAAATCTGACGTAGGGTGAAGGTGCACTGGGTAAAAGGACTCTATTTCTGGGGAAATCTGTAGTCACATATTCCTGGATATTTACAATATACAGAGATATATTGATGGATACGTTCTAGATACGTTTTGTCAACACTAGTAAACAGTAACACCATCAAACATTTTACTCCTCTACAGTTTTAAAACATTGACTCTTTCCACTGATTTTCGCCCACAGTTAGAAAGCACACCACACAATGACTTGTCTCTTAAAATGTGGGGTTTAGTGAAGATAAAATGATGTCTAAATCAGCATAGTGTTTGTCTTATTTCCATTATTGTAATTTTGTTCATACAAGAATGTTTGCTGGGAACTCTGGGTTTAAAATTACGCTATGGCTTCCAGGGTAACTAGTAGTGAACTCAAAATTTGATATTAATTCTTTTGGCTATATTATTAAAACACATTCCAAACAACTAAACAATATGTGGAGTATCATTCCTTGCATATTTGCATGATGAAGGCAAGCATTTAAATTAAAAAACAAATTACGAACTCAGGTCCATTTTACACTAAATAAACAGCACATTTTGAGGCAGTGTATTCTTTTTACCTCCCACTCTGTTTAAATTGGGCAATATGCCAGTGACTGCTTTGCAGATAAGGGCGGGTGTAAGTATGTGGACCCACCAGTAGAGGCTAGTGGCCCCAGGCCTGGAAATGGCCTGGCCTGGCCCAAGAGTGTGACAGCGGCTATTAAAACTCATTTTCAGCCAGAGGAAGTGTGCCACCTCCTAGCCATACACAAACACCACTTCCAAAAGCAACTTAAGTTTTCTCAGGTGGTGTTCCATCCAACTGTGAATCAAACCCACACCAGCTTAGCTTCAAAAATGTAGCATTGGCAAGGTATCCATTGGTCGGACTAAGGTCAACTACAAGCACAACAGATATTCCTGGGGCTCACGACGTGCACTGTGTGCATACTGCAATGTGTGCAAGAGTATGCTGTAACCCTAATGCGAAATTAAAATTGATATATATTCCCAGGATGTCATCACCACATGTGCTATACTGTATATGAATAGATGTGGATAATGACTTACCCTGCAGTTGGTTTTGAAACTTTTTCTTCTCAGGATCGTCACCCCCTTCATCACTGTCATTCCTACCACATTAACACAAACACAGTAAATAACCACATGCAGCTTTGTATAGTCTTAATAACCAAGAACTTTAATAGTAAGTGTACGGAGAGGTTTAGAAAACTGTGGAAGTACACTTTTAAGTTCTTCCTACTTAAATGTGTATGTTATAGTTGCATCAATATTAAACTCAGTACTGACTGAGCTACAAACCAAAGTGTATGCACATGCACACACATACTCACCCTTTATCATCTGACTGAGACTCTTTAACTGGCTTGGCTGGAGCTTTCTCTTTCTTTTTGAGATACTCCTTCAGTTTCTCTGCCCGATCCAGGTACTCAGCACACTTTGCCCTGATGCTCTGTTTGGCCTTATCTCCCTGAGCCTCATCTGTTCAAAGGGATGAATACAATCAGCAGGAATATACTTTACGGCTGCACTACATCAATAATAGGTCTCACAGTGGCCATGTTAATTTTTGGCATGCAGGGATACAAGCCCTTCCGCATATGATACTACATCTGGACATCACAGCATACAAAAGTACAAACAAACTTACATTTGACCACATGCAGGAAGTACTGAACAGCATGCTGGTACAGACGCAAGGCCTCTTCATAGTTCTGAGCTTTATCCTCCTGAGCTGCCTTGCTGGCGAGATCTATTGCTTTCTGAAAATGACAAGAAAAAACATGATCAACCTCCGCTCCGCGTTGTGTGCCGAGACAACTTCTTCGTTCTGTTTCATAAACCACTGTGAACCTACAGGTCTGAAACTATGACTTCGCATTAAAAAAAAAAAAACAATCTGTTCCATTCTTATATGATGTGCTAGAAAAAAGCGAAACGCATCTGTCTAATGCAAAGGGGAGGTGTCTACTACTGTGTAGACAAGTGACACTACTTTTCTCTTTTTGCTCTTCAAAGAAAATAAAGCTTGCTGTAGAACACGTATCACTCATGATACGCGACGATTTAGATGTTAGCTTATAGTACTGAATATATCTACTTTTAAAAATGTACGAAGGAATCTGTTTTTTTCTTATGATAGCGTAGATAGCTATTCGCTAAGCTACCCTTCATGGCATGTTCTATTTCAAAGCAAGTCGTCGTCCTAAAAGGCCGTATCATCACACGCGCCTAGCAATTTTGACTTAAGTAACAATCCAAAACTGTGTCGTCTCTGACTTTGGTTGACAGATTCACAACAAAAACTGTCAACTATCAGAACAATCTCCGCTTCTGCAACAAATGCACATTCGCATTTGATCACTTGATAATAACTTGACTGGTAAAACATAACCGTGTCCAAGTACGTTAGTGACAAAAATCGGTGACCAAATGTCATCTGAGTTGAGTATAAACAATGTTGCTGATGTGGTTAACTGTTGGTAGTCAACTAACCACGGCAAAACAGCGAAATGCTAGTATGTCAGCTAAAAGCTGAATCGCTGGTAATGGGCTAGTGGTCGGTGATGTTCGGTGGATCAATAATTTCTACATAAGTAATCTGCTTAAAGTAGAATTGTAAGAATTTTAACACAAAGTTAAATAACAATGCAACTAAGGTAATCGTAGCTAAGTTAAACGCCACCTCCCTTGCTAGCTAGCTTATAAGCTAACATGCTATCCTCCAACTTACCTGTAAGTTATTGTTGGCAGCCATGAGGGCTGATTACTGATAAAAACTTACAGTATAAAAGTCAATATGAGACCACTACTTTATGATATACTTAAACCAACGAATCTGCTCGAAGACATTCGAATCCAGCTCGAGATGTGTGGTCCTGAAGTTTCTTCTGAAATCGTTGGATAATAGTGAAGTGAAAACTTCCGCATTAAAATGTCGAATGTCACTTCCGCCTGCAGTGTTCATGTGAGAGAAATGTTGGTGACGTCACGAACAAACCATACTACATTCTTTTTCTTTCAGGAATCTTGTGTAACTTACAGGCGTTGCTAAAATAATGACTAGCCTGTAGATGAACCTGACTCTGTATTAATGTGTCTTCTCCTCCTAATGTGTCTTTCCCTTGCTGAAAAAGGCTCCCTTCTTTATATGTGTGGCTTAAGCATATACAGAAGGCTTACAGTAGGCCTAAACAATAAGAGACAACAGTTATCTTTCAGATGTTTTGCATGAAACAAGTAGGCATAATTTCTCACTAAAGGTGTTGTTGCTCTGGACCAGTGAATATTTCTTTGGAAAAAAGGCTTTTTGAGGACCTTAAAGCTGAAAATAAATTAGGAAGACATCCATGTCAAAGATAAAATTCAAACAGGATAACATATTCTTGGTGGATAATTCAATATGCCCAGTATACTCTTTAATTATGCCAACCTTGAACATTAAAATATAATTTAAATGTATAAATGTAACACTGTTGGTAAGGACCTGTCTATTATCTAGATATTCCTGGAGTTCCTCCACTCTGTCCAGATACTGTTTGCACTTGTCTCTGATCTTCTGATTGCCCTCTTTGCCCTGTGGCTCACCTGCAGGAAGAAAAACACATGGACAGTGAGAGCAAGAGGATGGCAGTGCTCACATAGATAGAAGAATTACATACATACGATTAAATGACTTACTTTTCACTATATGGAGTAAATATCTCACTGCATGCTGGTAAGACTTAATGGCCTCTTCAAAGTTTCCTGCCTCATCCTCCTGAGAAGCCTTATTTGCTACAGCTATAGCTTTCTGAAATGATAATTATTTTAAGAATTTATCCTATAAGACATATATTTCAAACTTGTATAACATTCAAAGTAGCCTATAGAATAAGTGGTTAATGCATTTATGCATGTTGTCATTACATGTGAACTACAACTTCATTGATGATAAACAAATGGCTTGTATCAAGAACCGATATTTGTTTCTGTATCAATGCATTACATTAAACTGACGTTAAGAATAGGGTACATAGTCCTATTAAACAAAACTGTTGTGGAGATGCTTCAAGTTGGAGACTACAAATTCAGCATGTATTTAAATACTGCCTACACATAGCCTACCAAAATACTCGTGTAGGGCACTTTTAACTACGTTCACAGCAGATTGTTGTCACACAGAGTCAAACAAGAAGAAAGCAATGGCTGTATACGGTGTCTGGATAAAACACTGAGTTTGCAGGGAGCCATCGTCACATAAAAAAAACTTATCGGGGCTCTGACTGACAGCTACTTAATGTTTGCGCTCGTTATTCTTTTGATGACATGAGTACTTTATATCCAACGCATATAGGCTTAGTTTGTACCTGAAAACAGACATCATGTTTAGGCCTATGTGTAATCGTTGCTGTGTTTTATCTGTCTGACAGAGTATCCTAGCCCAATTAATTCTGTTACAGCCATCTCCCGGCAAGAATATAGCGAATATAACCGAACGATTGAGACAACCAAGCACCATTCGAACAACTATGACACCGCAGGGTTCAAGTTATTCAAACGAATCTGCTTTTTTAAAGAGTTCAGTATCGTTAGCTTACCTGTAAATTTGTTGGCTCCATGGCCTGTCAGTGTTGTCAGTCTAACTAGCCTAGGCTACGTAACTCTAACCATGAGATTCGGTTTCATTTGTGTTTGGCGTTTCCCTCATTCCTGTCTGTCGTGTTCGGAACGAGGACAAGGAAGACGACTGTCTACGCCTATTTACGAGGCTATGAGTACGATAGAGAAGACTTTCTCTGCTGTTTTCCCAAGTAGGTTATCGAATAAAGTCTACTTCTATTAAGACTGCAAATTCCCCTGCGGTTCCATGTGGGAATGCAACTTTTTGAAGTTCTACTTTCATGAACTATTGTTTATTTTTCGGGAAACATGGCAACTGGATTACTGGATTCATGGTGATAGCCAGAGCCTCAGCAGGAGCGATATCACAAGTAATATTTTAAAGAACCTTTCTGTAGCCGTGTGTGTGTGTGTGTGTGTGTGTGTGGGTGGGTGCGGGGATGGGGGTGTTTCACTGACATCATAGCTATGGGATATTTGAACTTTTATACAAGAGATTCAGTCTGTTCAATTGGAATTTTTCAAGTAAAATGTAACATTCAGTTTGGATCAACGAAGGCCAATCAGTCATTCCATTATTTAAATATAACACCCTTAAGCACATTTGGCAAATATTTCAGTATTAGGTGTAACTGCAGTCTCTAATGCATAGGTGTCAAACTCAAGGCCCGCGGGCCACATACGGCCCTTTATACAATTATATCCGGCCCGCGAGATCATTTTATATTAATAATATTAATGGCGCGGCAATATGAAACACTGATGACACACAAACTACAATTCCCATAATGCAAGATAGCAGAGAGCAAAGTAAGCCCAATTTAAGTTGTAGGCTATAATGTTTATTTATTGTGAAATTATATTCCTGTCTGCTTTTATACCTACATTTACTTTTCGTGTGTTCAATAAATGTTTATCCTGTTCGGCCCTCAACCTAAATTGTGCTTTGAGTTTTGGCCCCTGGTGCAATTGAGTTTGACACCCCTGCTCTAATGCCATGCACAACTGAGAGTGCTGTTTATTAGTTGATCAACACATTAACAGAATTAAGCGGAATGAAACAACTCCATTGACTGCTAATAAGTGCATCACTTTCTTCATGTTTAAGTTAATTTTGTGGACGTCCATAAGGTATACTTAAAGGTTGTGCTAGAGGAATTTGCAACACAGAGGCTGAAAGCAGGTGCTTTCTTGCTCCCCTCAAAAACAGAAATTAAACCCATAGTACCTGTTAGGGATTAAACTGTGGGAGTCCTCATTCAAGTGCATGCTACCGCATCTCCCACATTCAAACATATAAAAAAAAGGCATTTTATTCAAATAATTACAAACGTATGTACATTACATCTCCTGGGTCTTTTTGTGTAAACCATAGCTAATGCCGCTGTACTCCATAATGTATTTTAATACAGGTGTCTTTACTAAGGTTCCATCTGACCTCAACCCAATTTTGGGTTACTAATCAGTGTACATAGAGAGGGCTATGTTGCTTGGTGGGAGGCCTGAAAACGATTACGTTGAACTTAAGCATTAAGTTTAAGTATGTATGCTGCTCTCAGGCATTTGTGGTAAAGACCGGGTAGTTTTAAAGTTTTCAGAACTACACCAGGAACATGTGAAGCTGCCAGACTGTGCAAAGTAAAACAAAAACAGAAAACCAGGCTAGTACAAACCATGTCCTCATTTTAGCACTGGAATGCACCTCCAAGCATTTAACTGTAATGTTTAACATAACTGCAGAATTAACTGGGTCATTAATTGCACACAACAGAGTCTGACCAGCCATGTTCATTGTACATTATATCTGAAATGTCTTTCTGTGCAAACCATGTCTTCTCCCTAACATTTAAGCACATCCTCAAGCTAGTGTGTGGTGAGCGTGGAGCTTCATGGATGTACACTAGTTGTAGTTAGTGAGATCCCCTTTCAGTGTAAATCGCTTTAGCTGTCTTAAAAAACGCTATATAAATGCAATGTGTTGTTGTTTATTTTTACACCGTTGAAGTGGAATACTTAAAGTGACCACAAAATTAGCCATCTTATCAAAATGCATGCAGTCCTAACACTAGGTAACTGTAATGCCTTACGCTAAATATTATCAGAAATAATGCAATTTTTGTGTCATTGCCATGGTCAAAATACAAGTCTCAGAATGTTTTTCCATTATGTGTCAATGTATCAAACATTAACCACAAAAAAACAGATTTATTTACAGATTGCTTTAATACTCTGTCAAGGTAGAATTTAACAATGCCCTCATGCCCCCAAAAGCAAGCCAATGGCGACAGTAGCAAGGAAAAACTCCCAGAGTTTGGAAGAAACCTTGGGAGGACCCAGGCTTTTGGGGGACCCGTCCTCCTCGGGCTGGTGCTGGGACAGCAGATGTTTGAAGAAGCTGAAACAGGAAATGTTGACCACATTAGTTTCATATCATTATAAGGTTTTCTCCAGACAGGGTGATACACCTGTCGAGATGCCATGGATCAAATGAATGGTTGTTTTCATATCTCACCAAAGTTACTGTAAGTTGTTTATGCAGAACAAAGACCAGATATTGACTGAAACAACCATCATTTACATATGCATCTAACTCTTCATATTTTTAATTTGTACCTTTCAGTTAAGAGAGTTCACACTGGGAATGAGACTGAGAATTTCACAGGAATTTCCTCCAAACTGCCCCTCCAAACTGTTGCATGATACCCATGTTTGTTTGTTGGACACGTTTAGTGTGAGCCTACATGGACAGAAGGCAAAAATCATTTAGAAAATTTACACCAGACTACAGACAGTCCAATAACTATAATTTCATTGGTCAAACAGTCTTACAGCAGCAAATGGTTCTGGCATGATTTGAGTCAGATAGTGGTATACAGAACCTGTTCCATGGATCTTACTCTTTGCTCCCAGTCCAGGTCACTACTACAATTTTTAACAAGGATATCTGCCTTACCTCGGTTACAATGGCCTGACAATTCTCATGCAAACCGTATATGTGAAAGAGTTCACATAGTATTTTCTGTGCGTATGATTGCAGCAGTTCCTGTGAAGATGCTCTCTTCCCCCAGGGAACTCCTTGGTGTTACTTTTAGCTTCTTTTGCACCACTAAACATGAACAAAAGCATATCACTGTTTTTCATTTGTTCATTTTGAGCATTAAGAGATGAGTGACTTCTAGAAATGTCTTGCCTGACCAGCTGAATTACTGACCTTTTTTTCTACCTTGACTTCTTGGGGTCCTCTCATTTTCCATTAGTATGTTGTGTTGATGCTGCTTGGGCTGACCATTGTCTTCCTCAGCTCAAGCAGCATGTTCTTTCTCCATTCTCCTGCTTCCTGCTCAGCAGCGCTTACTCTCTCCTTCTCCTCCAGCTGCTGTCTTTCCAGCTCCTCCACTCTGTAGATGTTATCAATCCTCCATTGGGCCCACATTGCCTTGGCCTCAGCTTCCTTCTTTAGTTCTGCCTTTTGTCTTTGGTGCAGGCGCAATTTTAAATTGTATTCCTCCTTCAACTCCCTCTCTACCTGCTTGGCAAAACTTGGTCTGAAAAGGTTAGCCACAGCTCCTGGTACTGCCCTTATTTTGGCACACAGCTTATTCCATTTGGCAATTCTTTTCATGCACCTGCTGTTGTTTTTACATTGCCTTTCTTCAAATTTCTGCCATATCTTCAACTTCTTATTTTCTTCTTTCTGCCTTTTCCCCTCCTTTTTTTGCTCTTTTCTTTGCCTTTTCTCCTCCTTGGAAATCTTCTCCCCCTGTTCACCAAAACATGGCCTAAAAAGTTTGGCCACAGCTTGGCAACAACGCCCTGGTCCTGCCCTTACTTTGTTACAAAGCCTATTCCATTTGTCAATTCTTTTTGTCCACCTCCTGTTGTTTTTACAAACTCTTTCTTCATATTTTCTCATTATCTTTAATTTCCTATTTTCTTCTTTCTCCATTTTTTTCTGAATTTTCTGCTCCTTTTCTTTCTTTTTCTTCTCCTTATAAATTCTTAGAATATTTGTTTTTTTCTGTTTTCTTTCCATGGCCAGCTCCTTCTTAAAGTTTTTCTCCTCTTCCTTCTCTATTTTTTTTTGCTCAGCAAGTTTCTGTTTCTCTTGCTTTGCTTTTTCCTTTTCGGTTTGTTTTTCTTTTTTTTCTTCCTCTTTCAGATGCATTTTATAGTCTTTCAATAATGCATTCAGGATGTCTGCCTCACGTTTGAGTGCATCCTCAACACGCTTCTGGCCCTGTTCAATTTCTTTCTGTTGTACTTTCAGGTCTTCTTCCATCTTTCTTTTCTGATCTGCCAGCATGGTTTTCTTGTTGCTCTTATAATCTTTCTTATTACTTTTCAAGCAATGTTTTTTCTGTTTTGACCATGACTTTGCATCCATTTTAAGTTCTTTCATCATCGCCAATTTCATTTCAGTGGCTATTATGCAATATTTAAATTCTTTAATGGGGCATGTTGGGTCCTCCTTTTTAAAACTGCCCTGGTTTTCATTAACCTGGTTCTCGTTAGTCTTCAAATCTTCATCTGAAGCCTGAAACAGTGCAAACAAATTTAGAAACATTATTATTATTATTTTGTTTGAGATCATTTTACTCACTCATTGACTTCAGAGTTAGCTGCATGTGAGAGCAGTTTAGTGAAACAGTATAGTCTTACTTAGAAATGTTTTAGAATAACAATAATAATTTAATTTGTAAAGCACTTTACATTTAATATACCTTGGTTAGTTGCATGTATCACTTAAAACATTAAATGTTATGATCCCATTAAAGGTCTCATACCACATTTAGCAGATCAGCTAGAACTTACGCTGGCAGGTGGTGACTCGCTCCTTAAAGAGGAAGAAGATCCAAAGGCAAAGGAGGATGTTGATCCATCATCAGATGAGGCAGGTGAGGAACAGCCTGTTGGCGTGCTCCCAAAGCTGTGCTCCCCTGCCAGGGTCTTTAGGATCCTCACCAGGACTGACTCATCTCCTGACTCCACCCAGTTCATGCTTAAAATCCTCCTCTCATGGTTCTCCCTCCTCATTTCCACCTCAGCTGCAAGGCCTCTGATGTCCAGATTGGATAACTCCAATGTTTGCAGCTTTCTTTTCCAAATTTCTGGAGTCAGGTTCATAATTTTCCACCCTCTCTCCATCACTTTGACCCTGTTCTCATACAAATGAGCAGGATCTAGGGTGGACTGCACACCAGGAAGATGGATTGACTGGTGTGCTTCATTGTTATTTGGCTCATGAGGTGGCAGACTTTTTAAGCTCTCCAAACATAGGCTCATCGGAGAGAGCTTTACTGGTTTAAGGCCTCTTTTGGCCATGTGGGTGGACAGTGATACATTCGGATGTACCCGATTCCGCCACATCTTGAGATCTGAGGTAGAAGATTAAACAAGTCATAATAATATCCATAACTAACCACAAAGAGAAGGAGAGGGTTGAATTCAAATGTGCAAAGTTAAAAGTCAATAATGTTCTTGTACATAAATCTAAAAACAACCTCAATATTATATTATTATGACCAAGATACGTTTTATGAGACAACCTACTGTGTTGTAGCCTGGTGTAGTATTAAAACAATATTCCGCTGTGCAGTATGTGTTCTATGTCCTCTTCCAATATTTGCTGTGGTGAACTGAGCTTTTGAAAGTAGTTGTATGTACATGGCTGTGACATTCCATGCCGGAACATTATGACATCATAATGACACTATAGTTAATTCTTTCAAGCGGTCATAGAAATACAGTATGTCACAAAAGTGAGTACACCCCTAACATTTTTGTACTTTTTTATTATATCTTTCCATGGGAGAAGTCTAAAGATATAATACTTTTCTATAACGTAAAGTAGGCAGTGTACAGTTTATATAACAGTGCAAATTTGCTGTTCCTTCAAAATAACTCAACACACAACCATTAATGTCTAAACCACTGGCAACAAAAGTGAGTACACCCCTATGTGAAAATGTCCAAACTGTGCCCAATTAGCCATTTTTCCTCCCTGGTGTCATGTTATCCATTAGTGTTACATGGTCTCAAGTGTAAATGGGTAGAAGTTGTGTTAAATTTGGTGTTATCACTCTCACACTCTCTCATACTGGTCATTGGAAGTTCAACATGACACCTCATGGAAAAGAACTCTCTGAGGATTTAAAAAAGAAAATTGTTGCTTTACATGAAGATGGCCTAGGTTATAAGAAGATTGCCAACACCCTGAAACTGAGCTGCAGCACAGTGGCCAAGACCATACAGCGCTTCAAGAGGACAGGCTCTACTAAGAACAAGCCTCACCATGGTCGACCAAAGAAGTTGAGTGAATGTGCTCAGCATTATATCTGGAGGCTGTGTCTTCAAAATAAGCGTAGGAGTGCTGCCAGCATTGCTGCAGAGGTTGAGGGGTAGGGGGACCACCAGACCATACGCTGCACACTGCACCAAACTGGTCTGCATGGCTGTCTGCATGGCATGGCAGAAGGAAGCCTCTTCTGAAGATGATGCACAAGACAGACCGCAAGCAGTTTGCTAAAGACAAACAGACTAAGGGCATGGATTACTGGAACCATGTCCTGTGGTCTGATGAGACCAAAATAAACTTATTTGGTTCAGATGGTGTCAGGTGTGTGTGGTGGCCACCAGGTGAGGATTACAAAGACAACTGTGTCCTGCTAACAGTCAAGCATGGTGGAGAAAGTGTAATTGCTTGGGGCTGTATGAGTGCTGCCGGCACTGGGGACCTAAACTTCATTAAAGGAACCATGAATACCAATATGTACTGTGACATACTGAAGCGGAGCATGATGCCCCCCTTTGAAACTGGGCCGCAGGGCGGTATTTTAACATGGTACGACCCCAAGCACACCTCCAAGATGACCACGCCTTGGATGAGGGTGAAGGTGATGGACTGGCCTAGCATGTCCCCAGACCTGAACCCAATTCAGCATCTGTGGGGCATCCTCAAATGGAAGGTGGAGGAGCTCAAGGTCTCAAGCTCAAGGTCAGCTCCGTGATGTCGTCATGTAGGAGTGGAAGAGGATTCCAGTGACAACTTGTGACACTCTAGTGAACTCCATGCCCAAGAGAGTTAAGGCAGTGCTGGAAAATAATGGTGGCCACACAAAATATTGACACTTTGGGCACAATTTGGACATTTTCACTTAGGGGTGTACTCACTTTTGTTGCCAGTGGTTTAGACATTAATGGTTGTGTGTTAATGGTTGTTATTTTGAGTGAACAGCAAATTAGCACTGTTATATAAGCTGTACACTGCCTACTTTACGTTGTAGAAAAGTATTATATCTTTAGACATCTCCCATGGAAAGATATAATAAAAAAGTACAAAAATGTTAGGGGTGTGCTCACTTTTGTGACATACTGTATATTACACACTGTGCTGTGACAACATAAAGCTGAAACAGGAAATGCGCATTAGTTTAATATCATCATAAAACTTGTTACAGACAGAGTGATATCTGACCATGACGTTATTGTAAGTTATGTATGCGAGACAAAGACCAGATATTGACTGAACCAATCATTATTCACCTATGCACTCTTCATATCTTGTACACAAGTACCTCTAAGTTAAGAGAGTTCACACTGGGGTTCCACAGAGGCAACATTCCTACCATTTTGGTGAAGACTCACATTTTATAAAAATGACATTTGGTAATTGATGGTAATTAATTTAATTATGTGGTCGCTGTAGTTGTGCACCATGACATGTAAATATGTCAGATTAATGGAGAAATGTTACAAAGACTGCTGAAAGTATTCATTTTACTTTGTATGCTTATTAACAAGAAATTTTTTTTGTAATCTTTCATGTATTTTGAGTTTAGATGGGTTAGGTGTCTATTTTTCTGTGTTGGCTGTGTTGGCATTGACAGTTTCTGCTGTTTTCTTTCTGTGTGGGCCATGGCTGACCACAAGAGGTATATAGTGCTGCTGTCAGGAGAAAACCTCTTAAGTCCATTTTTGTTTATTTCATATTTTGTTCATTTATATAAGTCAGTCTTTATGTCAGTCTGTGACTTTTAAAAATAGTTAACATGCAAGCACATGTCCACATGTCAAGACAAAATACCAAGTTTCACAGCAGTGATAATTCTTCCCAAATGTGATCTCATCAACAAGCAGACACAAAACAAACAAGCTAAAATAGGGCAACTCAGCTTCTATCACCAGCTACTTGTCTCTCTCATTTGTAAGTTTTTGTATTCACTTTTTTGTGTCTGTTGTGGCCTTTGCATTGTGTAAACGTATCTCCACCATGCATGTTGGAATTGCTGATCCTTAGTGGGTAGGACTTCACAGGTATCTTGCTAATTCCTGTGGTGGTAAAAAAATTTTTTACGCTTCATCGAATTTCAGTAGCACCAAAACTGTTGAGATATTTAGTCATTTAGATCCTCAATCCATTTACATAATACTAATAGTAACAACACACCGGCCAGCAGTTAAGTAACTAATTTGATTAACAGCAAGCTTTCCAGGAAAGTGAAGGTATCCAAAAACAGTTTGACATAAAAAAAGATTGACCTGCATGGCTAATTTTAAAGTGAACCAAACATGGTAAGAATAAGCTGTTAAAACACTAAAAAGATGCGTCATCGATACACTGGAAGTGGCAAACGGGATAAAAGGGGCAGAGGGAGGAGGAGGAAGAAATTGGGTTGGTTGGGTGAGGGAAAAATAGACACAGAGAGGGGTGAAAGAGGGAGAGGGAATGTCACAAGTGAAAAAGAGGGCAGGGTGTGGGAATATATAAACAGAGATTCTGGGGCTGGAGTATAAGTTTCAGGAACAAACACAGTTCCAGTTAAACTGAGATTGTGGCAAGTCTGGTGTTTAGTAGGTGCTAAAGTGTATTTAGTGTGTGGTCGCGTTAAGAAGAATTAAAGTCATTACAGAGGTTGCTAGAGTAGCAGAGAAACACAGCAACAAGAGATTTTATTTTGTTACATGATTTCTGGAACATGGGCGAGAACATCACTGTTTACCCTGTGGAAGACGTCTTGCAAAAGGTAAGGCATAATAAAGGTAGTCTAGTTTTGCTGAGGTTGAATTATGAATACATTGTTCAACAAATAATTATTATTATTCAATAACTATACTTGCAACAAGGGTAATTCTTCTCAACGCTGACAATGATTTCCAGCTTTCAATAACATTGTCAAACTCTGCTGGCAAAATTGCTGAAAAAAGTAATGTTGCTTGTAGTCAACTTAATACGTTTATAACTTTTTTATATTTAACATTTGTGAATGTGTGTGGAGTTTGTGCATCGTACATGAAGAATGGAGAAAAGATGACACCATGATGTTCAGTATTGTTACAATCAAACAGTAGATTTTATATACAATGTCTGTGTTCAAAGAGACATATTCCTGCTTTCTATTCTAGTCTCCTAATTTATATTATTTAAGTATGTGTGATATTGTATAAATATAATAAAAAATATATAATACAAGTCATTATGCTGATTTACGCCAGATCTGTCGTATCAGTACTATTTTAAGATGTCACTGTCACTATTAGCAGGTTGTTGAGTTCTTCAGTCAGATGCTGCAGTTCAACTGCTCCTTCACAGACTACCTCACACATGACTCTGTCTCAGCCTGGTGTCTGGATACATACGGGAAGAACTGTAGAGAACAGAACATTAGCGCTGAGGACCTGACGGACTTGTGCTTAAGCCCCCATGAGTACCTTGAGAAGTACCTGGGTCCACGCCGCTCCCCACTCTTCCTGCCTGTGTGTGTCACCTACATCGCCATTTTTATGGTAGGCGCCATGGGCAACATGCTCACGTGCGCAGTCATCGCCCGCTATAGGGTCATGCAGACGCCAACCAATTACTACCTTTTCAGCCTGGCCGTGTCCGACCTGCTAGTGCTGCTGCTGGGCATGCCCCTGGAGCTCTATGAGATGTGGAATAACTACCCTTTCCTCCTGGGCCCCGGAGGCTGCTACTTCAAAACATTTCTCTTTGAGATGGTATGCTTTGCATCGGTGGTCAATGTGACAGCCCTCAGCGCTGAGCGATATGTGGCAGTGCGGCATCCTCTACATGCTAAGCGTATTGTCACTAAGACCCATGCCAAGCGAGTCATTCTAGCATTGTGGGTGTTTTCTATGGTCTGTGCCATGCCCAACACAAGCCTCCATGGTATATCATACTTCTCCAACAAGTTTGGCCAGCAATTCCCAGAATCGGCCATCTGTACAGTGGTCAAGCCCATCTGGATGTATAATCTGCTTGTCCAGGTGACTGCAGTTGTGTTTTTCCTGCTACCCATGATGACTATGGGCGTGCTGTATCTGTTGATCGGCCTGCAGCTTTACAGAGAGAAGGTGCTCATACAACACGTGCCTCAGGTGAGCATTAAGACAAATGTTGGCAAGGACAGTCACCAGAACACACAGCAAAACCTACGTCATCAACAAGTCACCAAAATGCTCTGTAAGTATTTTTTTTTGCTTTCACTACATTTTGAGAAGGTTTAAAGTGTTACATTATTCCAATCATGCAATGGTGTGTTTATAAAGGCTTCTCTACTAGACTAATGAGGCCACACTGAAGGGATTTTATTTATTGGTGGTTAGGCCCTGTTTGGAAAAAAACATAAAAGATTTGACATACCTCAGCCTTAATATCTTTTATGCATTCTCTTTTTGGGAAATACTGACTAGAAAGCTGACAGGAAAACTGTTACACTGGTGGCAGCAAGGAAAAGATGATAAAGCTGATGTCCATTTAACTGATCTGTTGTGCCACAGGTGTGTTGGTGTTGGTGTTTGTCATATGCTGGGCCCCATTCCACATCGACCGTGTAGTGTGGAGTTACATCGAGAACTGGACATACGAGAGACAGGTGATGTTTGAGTGGGTTCATGTCCTCTCTGGAGTCCTCTTCTATCTGAGCTCAGCAGCGAACCCGATCCTCTACAACATCATGTCCACACGCTTTAGGGAAGTATTCAAGGAAGTGATATGCCAGCCCACGCACCGCCAAAACTCCATCACTCAGCTATCTTCCAGGAGCACAGCGTATGAGTAAGGTGTCTGACTTGGTCTGTCAGCTTTGGAGAGACTTAGCCAACACAAGTCCCATAGTGACCAGGGTTCCAAAGTCTTAATATTTGTATCAGGGAACCTAAATTAGAACTAAAATGAAATACAGCTATATAATGTGAAAAACAAACACAGTGGTTAGGTGTACATGAAGAGGCTTATGTGCACACCAGTGACCTCATGGAGTATTGGCACTGGTGGATGTGCTAAGGAAACACAGTTTCTGCGGCTACATGAATATAAATGTAACCTTTAAAGCCAGAGTGCAGGATGATGGAAAAGCTGTTAAGTCTAAAATGTATACATCAAAGAAAAATCCCAAAAGAAAAGTAAGGTACATAGGGGCCACACACACACACAACTCAGCAAGTGTGATGACCTACAACCCAGCACACAGGGCAAGAATGGATTTGAACAGTTCTGAACCTTAAAATGTTTAGTGCATCTGCAATTTACCTGGCATTTTTTATGTTTGCTCTTAAGAAACAAAATGAATGTTTCTGCATGGCACCCAATGTTATTCCCTTCATCTTATAAGAATGTTTTTTTGCTAATGTAAATAGTGTGGGTAATCTAGAGACAGACTGGAGACTGTTATATGTAGATTCAGTCATGCAAAGTGTGAGTCTGTTTATGGGGTGACCACAATTACAATACTGTGTAGAAAAGATATTGATTTAAGCCACACAAAGTGAATATTACTGTCTTACATGCATAGTGCTCTGGCCATTAATGTGATTGTGTGTAATGTGATAATGGTTTAGGATGACATATCATCATAACCTTCAAGGAACCTGACATACTGTTGAACACACATTCATGGCAAAAACATGGCATAAAACAAAATAGAGTTTTACTTTTTCCCTATGCATTCTATTCAAATGTAACCCAATCTGTTTTATTGACAGCCTGTTGAAAACGCTATCATAAGCTTGTTGTAAAATGCTTTAAATAACATTTAAAGGAAATAAAATTGCAAACTGATCATTGTATGAACTTATGCTAAAACACAAGCACTTAAAACTTGCAAGCAATTGATATGGGAGATTATTGATTTGATTATGAATAAAAAATGTTTCAGCATATTCATGCATGTATATCTAACATGTTTAATTGCTCATAATGACATTTCTGTAGAATGTTTCATTAGTGGGAATTTGTTTCATGTGTTTTATAGAATGGGTTAATTTCATTTCATTTCATTTCATTGACCATGTGCTTCTCCACTGGAATAAAAATGCTATGCTCAATTACTAATTCTTTTTTGTCACAAATGATGAGAAGTCAATCTTCAAAAGTGTTTTGAAACTCTGAAAGAATATAATTTTGCCGCTCAGTAATATTAGTGTTGTTCATCATGTTTTTATGGGGTCATCATTTCAGTGTAGGGTTCATAAAGTTCTACTGACTTTCCCCCACTTTACAGCAATCCAAACTCATCTATTTATTACTGCCTGCCTAATTAACAGATGAAAATTAAGTAGGCCTATGCTTCAAAATAATTTTTCAGCATTTGCAGCATGGTGAATTGGAACCATCGGAATGCCTATCATTACCAAAAAGGAATCACAACTTGCACAAAGACCAAGTGTTACAGTAGCTTTGAAGAGAAAGTTATGCCTAAATCACACAAACTCTAAGAATATATTCTCTAAACCAAATTTGGTTTAAAAGTCACACTAGCTAAGTGGTGTAAACTAAAATATTACTATTCCAGTGAACTCTTACCACCTAAAGACACAGGAAGAATGTTTACATGACAGCCTAAGAAACAGATGTTCTCCATAATTTTCTGTCCAATCTTGTGTTTCATAACCCCAATATCATAGACAGAGAAATGTTTTGTATTCTACATCCATATATGGTGATCCTTTGTCATTTGGCAAAATTATACAGACCAAAGGACTGATGTAATTCACGTGCTTTGCTTCCTCAGCCAATTATATAAGTGGTTGATTTGTTACTGTGTATGTAAAACATCAAAGGGATTTATAGCCGGGTATGTACTGTGTGCTTGTGTGTGCTGGGGGAAAGGGGCATTGTACATGGTCCTTTTATAGTCATTGTACAGTACTTCCCCTGAACGGAACAACACACAGTGGATAGAGCAATGTAGCTTAATACGGAGAATTATTTATGCATCTCCTCAAACATTACCTACTTTCATGTCACACCAAGATGTAACATTATGTTGTTCCTCCCAGACTGCCATCACATCTTCCAGAGTTCCGTAACATTCCATAAATAACGTTTGTAATTTTTCCCCTTCTTTGTCGTTTTACTTTAGAATCTCATTTTCGGCAGTACTCACCACAGTATGTTTCTCCACCAACTTTTTAAAAATATAGTACTTACACCTGAAATAGCATTGAGAACATCACAGGGAAACCAAAACATAAGTTTCAGTACAGAAATATGTAGGGGCTCAGCAAAACTTTACAACATCCTAAAAAATATGTAATACCAGTTAAGTGTTTTGTTAGATTCTGAAGCTGAGGTACATTTAACCACATTAACAAGGAAGGGATATTAATCCCATTGCCATGATGGTCCAGTGTAAGAACAACTAGTTTTGTGAAACAACACAGGACTGCCTAAGCCTTATTCTCTTTGTGGAAAAGGTTTTCAGGCATTGTAAAGGAAAGATGAAAACACAAGAATTGAAATATGCTTTCTTTTATCTTGCACTTTGTGTGTTTGTGAGTCATTAGAAATTCAATTAGAAAGATAACACATGCACTTCACTAATTAGAACAATGCCTTAAAGCCTTAGGCTTTAGGCTACATGTAAGAACTTATCTGGTTCAACCAGAACACTTTGAAAATAAAGTAGTATCCACTGCATGTAATAACACCAATATGAATTACACAACAAAAAGAAATCTGAAATAAGTAAATAAAGAAATAATCAAACAAATACATTAATAAAGTTGTTATCCCATCACGGTAGAAACATTATTTTTGTAGTTTTAGGATTTTCTTTATTGGGTTGTCATATACAACAAAGTACCATTTTTTGCTGCTCTTACATTGTTGACTATGGAAATAGGTAAGGGAAAATTGTCGCCGAGGCCTGCATTCGACGGTATAAAAATTTTGAACACGTCCCCTAACATGTCTATTAAGCAGTCAGCCACACGTTAGCACTGTAATAAACTTTAGGATGTTGTTTGAAGTCTTTTTGTCCGTCTGTGTACTCTATTCCAAACTTTTAATATCGCTTTGCATGTCTGACAGTCAAAGCAATTACATATTTGTGTTCTTAAAAATGGTGGGTAATTGGTACATCATTGTGTTTTATTTTAGTAAAACTGTGGATTTATTTTATTTTACTTAAGAAAATGTGTCCCAGAAACAATGAATGCTCTGGGTGCGCCACACCAGCAGAGAGCAGACTCAAGTAGCATGTTTAACTATATTTGTAGTGAGTAGCTAGCTTGACAAGCCAGCACCCATCAAATTGTGTGGTCTGGCCATGATGGATAAGCCAGGTGCAATCCAAAGAGTGGCATTAATGGTTGCCTTTCAAACGGCCCTTGTATGCAGTAATGTATGCTTTGGTTTAAAACAATGTAGCTTATCTGGTCAATAGACTCTAGCTAGCTATTTCCTTTGATCCCTAAGTCATTTAATGTTTAACGTTTGCAACAAACTGTTTACTATGATGAGTGGATGAGGTGGTACATGTACATCAGCATAAGTGACTGAATAGAGACAGTAGTTTAGATAATAAATACAGCAGTTTACTTAACACACACACACACACAAACACACACACATTAATCTACTCAACATTTCCTGTTTCAGCTTCTTTCAAACTTCTGCTATCCCAGCACCAGCCCGAGAAGTACGGGCCCCCCAAACGCATGGGTCCTCCCAAGGTTTCTTCCAAACTCTGGGAGTTTTTCCTTGCTACTGTCGCCTCTGGCTTGCTTTTTTGTTAAACTTAAAGCAATCAAAAACCTTAAAACATCTCAACTGTTCCTTTTTCCAGTAGGGTAAACACAACCTGATGTAAAAGTGATTTTTAATTCGTCATTATTACACTGCACACTGTGCACACAACAAAACTGCAACCATCATTAAACCCAACCACATGAGCAAGGGGCTGACTTTAATGACCACCCAGCAGTGTGTGGGACAGTACCTCAAGTGTACCACGGAAAGACAATGGCCAAAATAAAAACTGAAAATTGCTATGTTTTATTGTTACTGTCAAAACTGATACCACTAACAACTGTTTAATTTTAATAATAAATCACAAAACACACTCTTCTTTACAGCTTTTATTTTGACAAGAATGACTTAGCCAGAGGCATAAAAAAGGTAACACACATACACACACACACCTTAAAAACGAAAGACAAGTTAAACGAAATCAAAACATGACAGTCTCCTGTGTTTCAAGTTTATGTCCAAGCTCTGACCTTAGCTGCAACACTGAATTTTTGTAAAAACAATAATGTTGTCTTGACCCTGAGTATTGTTTTAAGAAACCTTTCAATAGAACAGCATAGCCATGAATACTTGTGGCAGGACAAACATTTTGACATACACAATGTAAGGCCTATTATGCTATGTGAAAAAAGTATGTCCTCAAGAAATCATATAGCTTCTTCTTCTTGACCACGTGCCCCTCTTAAATGTCCTTAGTATTTCTCCTTTCAAACTGTGCAACATCAAATTTGCGTTTGCATCCGTCATAGTTCATGTAGCGGATTTTTCCAAAGACTGGCCTCTCGGCCCAACCCTGATCATGTATCCCACAAATGGACCACATGCAACCTGAACAGAGACAATAATGTATATTAGTACAAACAACCCGAATTCCTGAAGGGTACATACAGTGCAGGTACAGTATTTGCATATTTCTTTAAAGTAATCCAATATTTATACAAATGTTATACAACATTTTAATGACTTACCAACATATCCATTGGGGTCACATCCATCTAAAGAATAACGGTCATTGAGGTAAATTGCAATGGAGAGTGCCTCTTCTGGAGAGGATGTCCATTCCAGTATCTTTTTGGCCCAGTACATTCTCATGAATCCATGCATCTTTCCTTCAGTTAGCAGCTGGATCTAACAGATCAGGATACAAATGTTACACTTTATGTTAAAATAAATATTTTAGAAGTCATTAAATCTCCCATGTCTTTTTGGAAAGTACTTAAGACAAATTTCCTGCAATTTCTTGCAATTATTATTATTATTATTATTATTATATTTTTTATTTTGGATGTGCTCATCGGCATATTTGAATAACTTAAAAGTTACTTCAACTTATTCCCTTTCATTCAAAAAAGTATGCTTGCTTCTAACTTCTAACATTACAGCAGGAGTAAAGGAAAAAAAGTTGATTTATGTCTAACATTTTTTAACTCACTGAAATTGAGCGGTTGGCACCCCTTCTATTCTTGCTATTCTTATGAAGCCAAAAAAAGTCTCCATATCAAAAGTCTATTAGAACTACAAAGGTAAGATGTTACAAGTTCATTCATATACTCCTTTTTAAAGAGTAGGTATATATATACACACATTAGTTGGTAAGCACTGGTCAGTTCAGTTCAAAAGTTATAGGGCCACCTATTTGTTTAAAATGTAGAGATAGAGTACTCCTTCAATGCTCCAGTTTTGGTGTGTACATAATGATTACAGAATAGGTGTCATCTGGGAATAAACTCTATCATCACCTGGGCTGCATTCCACAGTTTGTCATGGGTCTTGGCCTGCTCCAGCTGCTCACGAGTATATACATGAGTTCTCTTGTCTTTGGCATGATCCCTTAGGGTCTTCTGGGCCCACTCATAAGCACCTGTTCAGAAAAACGAGGATACAAAGGTCAAATGATAAAAGACACACACAGTGTCCAACATCCATACTTTCCCTCATCTTCTGAACCTACAGATTTTGCTAATAGCTTATAAGACAGCAAGTATGCCATCTGAACCAGATTTTTTTTCAACCTCAGGGTCATAGCACACTCACCTTCAATCTTGTCATAGTTCTCATTGTAAAAGCAGAAGTTGTCTGCAAGCTCCCTGCGCACCACTAACTCCTCTGTAAAGGAAGCCACAGATTGGCTAAATTTTTTGCCATTCTTCTGGACAGCCCGGACTACACGCTGGGCTGAGAGACTACCTGTGAGGAAAAACAGACAAAAGTGTAATGTCACATCATCCAATCATATATGAAACAGAAGGGGATGAAATTCCTGCACCATTATTGTAAAGTTATCACTGATAATTAAATGGCTATGATACAAATTATGGCAACTGGCAAATGGCTATATTAGACTGCAGTTGTTGGCACTGACCAGAGTGGATCCATGGAGAGAGTTGGCTGGTGGCTGGCTCATTGGGGTTATTCCGGAGAGTGGCAAAGTCACGCAAGCGATGGTTGATGAAAGACTCCAGCATGGCCATACCTCCTGAGTATCCAGGCTTTGCCCAATCTACCTCACTAACATTTCGATCCACCTCTAAAGACGACAGAAGCTCATTCCACTTCACCACCTGAAAGGAAGAAAACGCAAACATTTTAACATCACTTAAAGGTTTTACATTTTTTTTTTAATGGGTTTCTCTTTTTCCTCCCATCTGTGCACAGCAGTGTAACAAACTGCAGGTGTGGCGAGTCATATTACTATTCCATATTACCTTGGCAGCTCTTTTCGATACGTGTGGGTGTTTATCAACAATCGGGAACTCTGTGAGATATGTGGGCAGCAGTTTAGTGATCTTTCCACGGATAGTTCTGGCAGAATACTCAAGTTTTCCGGATGCTTCCCAGCAAGGCACCACATTGTGAGCATCCACCTTTGAAATGCAAAAAGGTCAGGCAGCAGACTGTTAGATTCTTTGAACTGGGAACATGCAAATAAAAGACAATATTGGCAGTGAAAAGTGGACATCGGATTAGTCTCGCTGTTCATAAAATTAATTTTTGGGATGCTTAAAAATAAATTCACATGAACAAATCTATTCAGCCTTAATCTAAAAATGTGTTTTCATTGGTCAGCTCAACAACTCTGTTCTGATAGGTCAACTAAGAATTTGCCACGCAGCTACAAGCTTAAAAACCAAATGTCAATTTGAAATAAACAAGCCTATTTTATAATAGGGAGATCTTATCTTGGTGCAGTAATGATAAAAAAATTACATGTATTTGTGATGTTTAAGTGATGCCACCTTGTAACACCTTTAAAGAAAACAAAAAATGTCTGGAATTGTAATTGGGTGTTTTAAGGGAAATGAGAAAATTGCTTTGTGGAGTACAATTACTCCTTCTGGCCTGAAGTTTCCTTGTTAGTCACATGTACAAAAGCTACATAACACACTAAAGACGAGTGAGAAAGGTCCTCATTAAATGCGGTTAATACACCTACAGTTTACCTGAATGACAGGGATATCTGGATTGATGGCCTTTTTGACATCGTCCACCCACTGGATGGGATCCCTCAGTGGCCAGAAATCAGTTATTACAGCCCCCATGTTCCACTCCTTTATGAAGCCAGGCAGGGTATCCCCAGGGAAACCATTGAGAAGATGGAACTGAATATCCAGAACACCGCATTCCTAACACAAGGTGTAAATAGGGCATGCATTAAGTCACATGTCTCATCAGCATTGCTTAAATTCTGCATTTTAAGTCTACACTATTAAAAAATGTTAATCATATACACATTAGTTAATGTGATACAAGTGAAAAGACCATACCTTAGCCACCTCCTGCAGTCCTTTTAACATGAAACAATAATGTCGAAATGTTGCCTCTAAAAATTTTGGCATCAGGCAAAAACAAATGTGCAGCGGAAGGGACTCTGTAATGGCCAACTGCTGAGCGTAGATCAGCGCCCAGTTATCTACACATGGCACATAGTGGAAAGGGGGGAAAATCTCAAGGTTATTTTGCTTTATTTAAAATTTGATTCTGTTTAAACATCTTAGTGACATACTAAAAAAACCATCATTTTAAATTACCTTGAACGCGCTGATCCCTTCCCATCCAGTATACCACGCCTTCTGAGCCTTGTTTAACCGCTTTGCTATCAGACAGATATCTAACACGCTTCATGTTAAATCTTAAATCCAGAGTGCCTCTTCGCAGCTCAGCCACCTCACTTTCCAACCATCCTTCCACTTTGTCAACCTTTAGTTGTTTTCCATTATTTGTCTTGGCTGGATCAGCTTTGCGTTTAAGGTGAGCTTTTTTGGATGACATGGTTGTTCCTGATGTAGAATCCTTAAGCAGGGCCCAAAAAAGCCTGGGCTCTCTCACAATATGTTTTGATGCTGACCTGTACAGCAACCTAGTGTCAGAAGGAGTAACAAACATAAGGAGTAACAGTATTAAATTACAAACGCTAAAGGCTCTGGTATTCATCAACAATTTGATCAGACATATGCACACAGGCCTGATACACTTCCTGATACACTTCCAATCTTTTCACATACGAAGCACAGAAAAAGCCTGCCCACTTAAAGCAATCTGTCCCAATAGCCCAAACAATGACTTCCATGCTAGAATCGCAGAATAAGCAGACATGGCTGTTTCGCGATTACAAATAATCTACACACTTATTTAGCTGCATGCCATGCCTTTAACAACGAGATACACTGAACAGATTCTTTAACTTGGCTTTGGAAACAATGAAACACAATGCAATGCAGCTATTTGTTACATTCAGACTGCACAGTTTGCATGTCTCCCAATTGCAAGGAATTCACAACACAGTTTGTGTAATTGCAAGGCGTTTCAAGCTTACCGCATACACACAGTGTATGGAGAATAATGCGAAGATGGTGGTCAATGCTGCGCGCGGTCTATTTTAACTTTTAAATGGCTGGTTAACCTAGCATTGACTGACTACTCTGTTTGGGAGGTCCAATAGCATCTTGCAAGAATCCACGTGCATACTCCTGGGTTTTGTAACAATTACGTAGACAACAACTGAAACTGGAGCCAATGACTGAGCCAGGAAGGCTCAAGAGGGTCTAGCTGCAGACACATGGAGGAGTGGAGCTCCACCGGAAAACGTCAGCTCCACCGGAAATACGTAGCTCCGCTCCACCGAAAAACATCAGCTCCACCGGAAACACGTAGCTCCACTCCACTCAAACTTGGAAGTAATTTTGATGTTTGATAACAACGTAGCAGGAATCATAGGTAACTAGGTATATATATATCAATGGCAGGAATTATCTTAAGGTTTTCTACTGTCTGTGGGTCAGTATTTTGTTATAGTTGTAGTTGTTGAACGTCTTTATAAACAAACCGTACGACTTTAATTTATGTGCTGCTGTAGGTCTATAGGACGAGAAATATTCTAACGTTAGCCTACTATGATAACATGATATTGTGATAATATTTGTACTTGGTGACTTAATAAAGTATTTAAAGGACCGAAAGTCGTTTTTGTGTATACACAGGCATACATTTCAGTGCTCTGTTGAGCCCGTAAACATGCTTTTGAAGGTGCATTGTTGTGAGGCTAAGCGTTAAATGTACATGACAATTACAAAGGGGGGTCTTCAGTCCCGTGTAGTATTTTTGCAGACATAGGCTGCATCAACAGTTGACCTCTGTCTCTCTCATCGTCAAATCATTTTGTCATTAAAATGAACTCTTCTTGCATGTCGACATAATCAACACAGTCGAGAGCTCGAGTACTGCATTACATCGGTGTTGTTGATAGTCCTTAGTACAAGTAGGCTATGTAAGTACAAATGTGTAGGTCTAGTCAAAGTTGGCTACATCCAGAAGACCAAGTGACACATCTGAGAGAGCAAAAATATTCACTGCCACAGTGTGTGTAACTGTCTGTGCACTCCCACATTAGTGCATGGATGTACAGTGCAAGTTAAAGAATTTATATTTTCCTTGACCCTATGGGGAGTGGTTCTTACCTAGAGACCTGAATGGCCAAGGTATATTGGCTACACCACTGCACACCTTGTCTTTTTTTTTTTGCTTCAACAACCACACAAATATAAAGTGATCTAATTAGTAGACCAAGTTTAGATATAAGGCTATTGCGCTAAAGTACTTAATTAATTTAATATGTGATGGTATATTATTGTTTACAGGTAATAGTAGGTAGGTGAATGACAATAGGAAATATATTTTTCTTAGTAAGTGAAATCATAACTCAAAGACTTTAACAAAGTAAAATTGTATTTGATTCTTTAAAAAAAAATTAACAGTGAATTGAAAGCAATAGAGCAACACATCAACAAAGCAACAGAATAACTATGGGGCAGGGCAAGAGCCCAGTCTCAGTCAAGCCCCCCCATCACCAATGAAACAGTCTCAGCTGCAATAGCCAGGATAGTCCTCTGTGGAGTAAGACCCCTGAAGGACTTCACGCTGGCCACTTCCCCTGTAGCCAGCCCCGCAGTCTTTATATAGGCTCCCACACAGCAGACAGCGGCACTGGGAAATAACATAAGGTCTCCTGTATTTTTCCCAGTGCTGAGGTGACAGCCTCTTCCATTTCACCACACCTAAAATCCAATAACAAGGAACAGTAAGGATACCTACACACATATTTCTCTACATCAGCCCCCCACCCCACACACCCAAGTCCTCTTTCTTCATATTTTATTCCATTTTAACATCTGATGCAACTCTTCTGCAAATACTGCTCTGTTCTGCAAAAACTGTTACCGAACTTACTGTCAAGCCAGCTGAAGTGGGCCTGCTCGTGAAAGAGTGGCTGGCAGACAATGCTGTAAAATTTCTGGCATGTTACAACCAGGTTCAGGATAGCAGGATCCCCATCCTGTAGAACTACCAGGACAAGAATCCTGCGTATGATGATGTCTGGCAACTGTGGGTATGACACATAACTCAGTTTTGGTCAGAGGGTAAAGAGTATAAAGTGCTGCTTTAGATGGTGGTGGTGGATGCAAACAAAGAAGGTAACAAAAGAGTGTACTTTAGGGGTGAAAAAGACTTGGAATGCAATATTACACGCATTGAAAGCAGACTTGGAATGCAATATTACAAGCATTGAAAGCAGTGTATTGGGAGCTTTAGTGTGTCCTAGTGTGTGAGTGTGCACAATGTAGGGTGTGTGTGATAAGGGTTTTCAGTTCTAGCCATGTTGCTACAGAGGAGCCTTCCAAAACCTCTTTCGAGTATTACTGTACAATCTTGGGCAATCAAAATGATTGTAATGTACCTGGAAAATGCCAGTGGTCTCCCCACTACAATATATGTTTTTTGCAGGGAGCAAAGGTGCCTTGCACATTACAATAGCAACAACAGAAACAGGTGTTAATGCCATATGTCATGTGTCAAATGTTGTGGTGCTTTTGATTTTCTTTAAATTATCTTTTTAATTAGAACTTATCACCTCAGTGACGAGCACTCTCTTTTTTGGCACATGGAATACCGGTGCCAATAATCCATCCCCCATCTGTTTTCCTTACTTGGTGAAATGGGCAAATTGTTTGCCATGTCTGTAGCAAAAGAAAACACACACACATGCACACACACTTTTGTTTTACCTTGTTTGCCAATTACGTATAGAATTTTAAATTTGTTAAGTTCCATACCCTTCAATCTCGTGGTTCTCCATGAGGACCTTGTAATACCACCTCCTCAGATAAGCCATGTCAAGCTGAATAAGAACATTTCAAATGAAATGAAATGTATTATATTTATGCTATTTAGATACTTAAGTTAGCACTGAGATCGTACTTACGATGTTAAAATCAAAGGTTGCCTCCATAGTAATGTATCAGTACTGTGTGTCAAAGTAACAACAGCGTAAATTGGAGGGAAAACGGTCACAAACTTATGGAGGGGCAACATAAGCAGAAAGGTCATTAACAACATGTTGAATCTATCCATCAACCATTTTAATCATATGGTTGTGTTTTTACAAGCATTGAGCATGATCGAGCGGTTATTTAATAGTTTACCTATTTTCACGTTCACTCACGTTTACTTAAAGTGTCGGTGCTCCGTCGCTGATGTTTCTGTTTGTGCATGTACGTGTCTGTGCACAACTTCTGGCGCTGTTTATTTGTTGACGGGAGTGAAGCTCACGTGTTTCGGAAGTGGAGCTGACGTTTTCCGGTGGAGCTCCACTTCTCCATGTGTCTGCAGCTAGACCCCTCTCGGAAGGCTGAGGTATCATTCCGGAAGGACAGGAAGTGAGGCAATTGCAGGAAGTGACTTCGAAGTAGACGTTTGGGACGATAGCGAGGGAAAATCAAACACTTAGGCAGAAATGCAAGAAAAGGAAGTAGAGAATCCGACAGAGAAAGGGGAGGGGAGGAGAAAAGATATAAAATAAAGGTTACACCTAGATTTTAAACACCTTGCACACTGAATCCATTAAACTTTAGTGAGAAGTTGGGAAGTTGATAAGGTCAGGTCATAAGTGGATATGTGATATGCACTTGTGAAGACACTAAGAGATGGCAATTTACTTATTATTAGAGATAGAGATAGAGATCATCAACATTGGTTGATAAAGTATAAATCATTGCTTGGGAGGGAAGTTAAGTCAGATGTAGGAAAATAAAGGGAAAGTCATTGGTGTAATATCAGGGGTGTGGGTGATTAACATCAAGTGTCTACCATTTCCAATAAATTGGATAAATAGACCAAGCTTAGCCTATCTGTAATTGCGAGTTAGCCTCGTTGCAATGCAACTGATAACTAAAACTGTAAAATCAGTTAAGCAAAAATGTATCAAATAGTCTGTCTGCATGTATTTGTTCTGGTTTTATATTAATATATATATATATTATATTATATTAATATTTGAATAAAAGCAAGTGTATTAAATCTGTGTGGAATGGGGGAATGTACACCTTACATCAGTAATCACATGGATTTTTCTTTCTTGTTTTCTATATTTAATTGTTTTATGTTAGGCCAGCATACATATTTACAGCTTTTATTATGACCAGTATATCCACTAATGAATAATTATATATCAATTAGCACTCGCCAAAGTATCAACTTCATTGACATTTAAAATGCAAGTGTGGAAAACATCTTACAGGCTTTGTTGCCCTAAAGACACCATATACAGTAGGCTACCCCTTTGCCCATCTTTTTCTACTACATACCACCACTGCCTAGCCCATTTTAATATGTTTTTTTACTTAAGTTTACAACAGGTCAGACAACCTGAAAAAAGTAATGCGGACAACCAGGCTGTCACCAGCAGAGGCAAAAAGGAGATAATGTATGATATGTATGGAAGGGTAATTGGTGATGCATTAAAAATTCTTTTGTGGCAAAAGAATTTTTTTATTTTTAATGACCTTGCCATGTACACTCTCAACTTGTTCTCCTTGCATTTACAATATTATCTCCTATGTTTGCTGAATCTAGGACATACTGGCCATCACTCCTGAAATTCCTGTATCATTGGTGTGTCGTGTACTACTTTGTATCTATGCTGTGCAAACATCTTTTCCATTTTGATCCTCACAACCTCTCTTGTGCTCCTTATCTTAAAATCTGAAACAAGTTCAATTCTCAGACTTTCATGACATGTGTTTCTCCAGTTGGATAAGTGGGGCAGTATTTTACCTCTGACCGCTTTGGCTTTTTATAACAGAGCAGCACTTGCTCTACCTTCTGTTTTTTTTCTTTAGAGAGACTTCATGATACCCCTACTTCACTTTAACCCCAGTCAGGGGTGTTTTGAAACGAAGGCCTGTGGAACCATATCCTACTGCTTGTCAGTGACAAATTACTTCTTGTTCCAGTCCTTAAAGGGGAACTTCCATCGTTATTTTTATTCATATTTCTGTGTCACCACTATGGTTGAATGCATTGTGGTCATTTCTGTGAAAAATTATGTCCTAGACCTAGATCTCTTGTTTGATGCTGTTTTCTGTAAGCTATAACGGGTCTAGTGGTTGAACGACTGGTTTTTCCGGTGTCCCTCGTGAATATCCATGACGTGTCAATAAGGCACCTCTGATTGGGCAAATTCGCTGTCTTTCGTTCACCTAGCTTCTGTCCACCAATCCTTTGGGATGTGGGCTTGCCATACATGGCTCTGGCCGGGGCTTATGACCTAGTGACGTAGATAGGTTTAGCATGCTCTGATCCGCTTGTTTTGGTTAGCTCGACCCTTCAATGACCAGTAAAACCATGAGGGTCGAATTTCACGTCTTGGAATGCTGCGTGCATATACTGCTTGTTGTGACCCACCACATTGTAAATAGTAAATGGTTTTTGACGGAAGGACCCCTTTAAAAAATGTTGGACCTCAATTTGGGATTTGGTGTAAGCAAAGTACCATTTTCTCTAAAGGCTGCATTACCCTGCTTCAGTTTTAACTCAGCACCATAACAAAACTGTGGAACTTTAAAGATACTGGTGCAAACTGGCCTTGATCTGTATGCCTCTAATTCTTGTGACATCATCCATTGTGGTACAATTCGTGAACTCGTTTCCAAACAGAGGATCCATAAACTGATGTCAAAAAGAAAAGTTTATGTCACATTGTCTTTGTAGGCCTACCTCTGAAACACATTCAGTCACAGATCCTGGCAGTCCATTTGGAACTGCCAGGTGGACCCAGCCAATTGAAACTGCCCTCTCTGGGCAGGCCTGACTGTCATATCACAGTTGAAAGTCTGGATTAAAATTAAATGTCTCTGTTTAGGCCTATATCTTGCCAAGAATACAATTTGACTTTACTGATCTGCCTGTGGTCCAAACCAGAGACTTTGTCTGAACCTATACCAGGGAGCTTTGCCCATACTTCCTCGAACCAGAGCCAGTTTCTTTCTAATTGATAGGTAATTATAGCCTGGCTAACGCGACTTATCAATGCTCTGCGAACATTGGTCTGGCCAAGCTGTGTTGTAAACCCATTTCTCAGAGGGCGGGCTTAACCCACGTGTGTGAAATGCCTGTGTTTGCTACTGGACGAAGCTTCGACCAATCACATTATTGTCCATGTATAAGACAGAGAATAGTAACGTGCATATGAGTAAACAAAAACGTAACTGCACAAAAGCTCGAAATTCCATATGCTATCGCTGACAATGTAACTTGCAGCTATTTTGTCTGAAATAGCTCCACAACTTTGCAAGATATTACTGTGTTGTTCTGCTATTTACATACTGTAAACTGGGTTGACTTGGCAAAACTTACCATTTATAAGTCAGATGAACCTCGTCGACAACAATGCCAAGGATATTTTCTTTGTAGACTCCGTTGGCTAACATGTTCACCCATCTTCCAAAACAGCACCTACAGCTGCATTGAAATCTTGACGTTGCTCCACGTTCGCCATGTTGACAGTGACTGAGGTAGATTTCCGGTCGCTAAACTACCGCGTCATTGCCTTTTTGAAATGCTACATTTTCATTGGTCCCAGTTTCTCTGTTAATGTAGAAATGGTGTTGAATGGGAGCTTGGCCAGACTGACTTTGCAAGCAAAATTCAAATGCAGGCACAGGAAGTATGGGCGTGCCCAGGCTAAGATAATTACGGTGTAGCCCTTTTGCTTATCAAAGAGGGTTGTCTTTAGTGCAACGTTAGTTTTGTTGGACGAGCTGCTCGTTTACCCTCCAACACATTTGAGGGCAGTAGACTATACTCGTTCACCATGTCCAGAGTACAAAAGCTCTATGGCTTTGAACGTGGGTCACTCCAAAATGTTCACTCGTTTACTATTGTGCACTACGTAGTGATCCACCCTATACACCCCTGATACACACTATATAGTGTACATACGAGGAAATATTTCCAACAGCCTTGCTTGGTACCCGTGTATCCATCTACCAGGAAGACATCACCCGTAGTGCATTTCGGCAGTTGTGTGCTTGCGTGGGGGGAGGAGGAGCAATTTATTACCTCCTCGATTAAAACGCATCAGTTTTCTTGTCGAAACATTACCAGTCAAAGACCTCTGCAACCACAGACACTATGGAATTCAAAACTAGCGCCAGTGGCTTTTCAGAAGGAAAGGATAAAATTGACATGTCTTTAGGTAAGGTTTCATAACACACACTGATGCTGTTCTTTGCCTAACCGTAGGCTAAGGCGAGGTAAACCTAGCTAATAATGGCATGGTGTGAAATGGGTATTCGATGTATACATGTGGCTGCAATTATAAGCATACGTCGACATACTTTTAGTTCTTAATGTAACATCGGTTAAATCTATAATTGTGTCGTGGGTTGTTCGACTTTGCTTACTCGATATCGTAGTGTTGGCAACCATTGGGCTAGCTGGTTAGCTACTTGTAAGAAATGAAAAGTTCGCACCATAATGTTATCGTTGGTTAATGGAACCGGCTAAAATGACTTAGTGAAGCTCGTGGTAACTTGGACGAATTGGTAACTAATTATTTCCTTTTTGTGCAGATGACATTATCCGCTTGAACAAGAAACAGAGACAGGCGTCAAAAAAGGGGACCGCAAACCGCAAATTCCCATCAAAGGGACGTGTGCCACAAGGAAGGCGTACAGGATCATTGCCATCAACGCCAGGTGGCACGACTCAAAGAGGTACAGGTTCCTTCAGCTTCCACTGACCATGGATTTGCTGACATGAGTGGGCATATTTCTATTTACGATTAGCTTGATATGTAGCTAGATGGTGAGAAAGAGCAGTATTTGGTAAATGTATATTAACACATCACACGAGAGCTGTACTTGTCATGTTATAATATGTCAATAGCTGTATTTTCTATGGTGAAGTACCACGGAATCTAAACCAACTACCTATTTCTTTTAATCACTACCCATCTTTATAGGGGGCATGACTAAGTTTGGCATGCGTGGCCATAAAGTTCCACCACCAGTGAAACGTCGGCGTGCCCAAGGGGTCATCACTGGCTTGGCTGCACGGAAGTCGGCCACTCTTTTCAAAGGGGTCGCCCCACTAAACCGACCTGTTGCAGATCAGGTAACAACCGACTTGTGATGGCATGAAGACCGTAAGGTACTGCTATCTGTGGAATACTGGTATCCACCTATACCAGCATGAGACTACTAGTGTTGCGTTGCTGCTACATAAGGCCACTAATTATATAATATAAATAAAACATTGGATGTCCCTGTGAGTGATTCACACTAACCTGTGTTTCCCCCATCTGTTTGCATCTTCAGAAATCTAAGCATTTCGCGTACGAAATGCAGCGCAGGCGCATGAATCTACAGAGACGGCCATACAGGCAGACAGAAGCCCCAAAGCCCCCTCACACACTATCACGCAAACCTGTCCAGTTACGCAGGTAATGAGGCATGGCCCCTTTGTGATGGAACTGTAGAAAGTGAGGCCGATTGAGATTTGAGGTGGAAGTACTACAGGTGTGTGATAATAGCTGCGTGTGTTTTACGTCCTGTACTCTTTGTAGAACGGCACCACCCATTCATCAAGTACAGAGAGAAGCTCGTCAAGCTACATTCTTCTATCGGAGAGGTCTTAAGGTACATATTATCATCCAGGTGTTGCGTACCATCTTTATTTATGAATTGTTAGCCTGATATTGAATAAATGTCATTAACTCAAAAGATTGTAAATATTTTTATTCATTTAGTCTTTTTTTTTACTTTGGGCTTTACATTATAGGTTCAAGCCGCAGTTCCGAAGACCACCGCAGCACCCGTTGTACACAAAACACGCTCGTATGTAGCTTAAAATTTTGCATGATGCATTTAATGTAGTTTGACAATTGTAGTCATTTTCCTGACTAATCCTGAAACAGTAACTGGATTGTGATACCCGTTGTGTCCACAAGATGGCGCACACCAACAACAAGTAATGGAATCTTGACCGTGTGCATTGACAATCCTTCAGCAAGGACACAGCCTGAGTAAGTGACTTTATGTAGTTTTCCCTTTGCCACCTCCCCTTTCCTTTTCAATTTGCATGTTTGTTTAAATAGTTAAATAAGACGTTTACTTCATTCAGGCATGTGAGGATAAAAATAGCATCTTGGGGGGATTATAATTATTCAGTTACAGCTAAATTTGAGTGCCATTCTCATTAGCTTCTAACACGTCCCATGCTTCCTTCAGACCGGCTAGAGCATGGTCTCTGCACCCTCAGTTAACACGCGATATTGAAGTGAAGAAGGAGAAAAAGGAGCCTGAGAGGAAACCTCCCAAAGGAGTCCCTTTACAGTTTGATATCAACAGTGTTGGGAAACAGGTGATTTCCTTATTTTATTTATAAATTATATATGTTGAGTCCATCAGTAGCAAAAATAACAGTCTCAGAATGTAACAGTAGACAATCATGGGAAACTAGAACTGGCTATCTGTTTGTTTTTCTCTATAGACTGCCATGACCCTCAACGAGCGATTCCGCATCTTGAAGGAGCGGCGTACAGCTGCAGCTAAAAGCACGAAGGCCAGCCGATTCGTCACAGTGGGCTAGTGACACTTTGGCAGCAAATTTGTGAAACTTTTCCTAGGTCACATGGACCCCTGCCCCTTCACAGAGAAAAGCCCTCTGACCAACACTCACTGTACATGAGGGAGGGCAACAAACAGTATGGGAACCTGTGGCTATGAGCTCGATGATTTACAGATTTGATCACTTGATGAACAGTATAATGATGGGTCATAGTACAGTGTGCTATCCTCACAGTGGAAAATTCCAGGAGATCTACTGTCAGAATATGACTGCAAGTTTTTTTAATTTGTATTTGAAACTGCCATAGTTCTTGCAGAGTCTGTGATGCGTTTGTCTTGTGTGCAGAAGTCCCTGCAGTGTTTCCCCTGGTATTGTGTTTTAGCAGTGCCGCTGTCAAGGCCAATCATTCAAAAGTGGCGGTGCACTACTGCAGAATGCATACAGGGGAAAGACTGCATTGACGACTTGTTTGAGTCAGGATAATGGAATCAGTTGTGTATTGGTTGTTTTTCATTTTAATTTCCCTTTTGTTAAACACGGTGCACTGAAAATCAGTGAAGATGCATTTTTTCCTAATGAACTATTTGTTTTATATTTCAAATAAACTTTTCTGAAGTGATGTGAATTTAGCCTGTGCAGCAAGTTTAACAGGTATCATTAAGTTTTGTATTGTTGCTATGCTCACATTTGGCCAGTGTCTTGGGTCCAGTTAATGTTTATGGTTCAATCTTAGAGATTTTGGCTTTTGGGTAAGAGTTAACAGCCCACATTTTATATTTGAAATGCTTTAAATATCTGTTAAATGATTTTGTGTGTTTCTGAATTATCCTGCAAAATAATTGTGCATATTGTTGCAAGACCTTGTCATAAGATCTTCAGTGAATTTTGTAAGTATTACATATATACAGATTTATACATCCATACTTATTTTTTATTAAGTAAAATATTCCCTACAACCTTCTGCATTTTCCCAAAAAGTTTCAGGTTTGTTCCTGAACCTCCATGTCCCCAATGTACACTTGGTTACAAACATCCACTACCTCAGGTTACACACTGCAGAAGAAAGTGTCTCATTGTAGGTAGCTTCACAATAAGCTAGCCTCTTTAATGATATGGTGCTGTCAGAGACGGCTGATAAAAGTTCTAAATTATTTGTTGTGATGGCTTGCATGCATCATATCTGATTAACCAGTTAGATTGTACTACTGTATGATCACGATGTAATAGCTGCTAGATAAATTTGAACAAAATTATTAACTACCCACCTCATAATATCAGAACATATTTGAATGTATGTAGTCTTTTGGCTACATATTGGTTTTGATAGTGTGGCTGTGCATTGGGCTATGAAAAAGTGGCTTTAGTGGTTCAGAATTCTAGAAATTGTGCATGTGATGGAGGAGTGCACAATGCATGTAGTGGGTGTGGCTTTCCACTTCATGCTAATTCCCATACATTTCCATACCTCCCCATTAATTCCCATGGGAAGTTTACAACATCTAAAAATTCCTAGAATTTCACAACCCTAAGTGTTGCTTCTTTCCATAAAAAAGGCCATTCACCCACTATGGAACTGAGTATTGCATTTTATTCATTTTATTTAAATTAAATTTGCAATGTAACAAAACTATTGGCATATGTAATTCAAACACCATTTCAATGAACAAAAACATGGCTCACTTCATTGTCTGAGGCTAGTGTAATACTAGATTCCTCCACTGACATCAGCTATTTGCTCTTTGTCCTCCCCAAATTTACAATCTTCACAGACTACTATCTTACAATAAGAGTGCTGAATACAAATATGAGGTAAGAAAGTGGTTTGACAAGTACAACTCATGCAGGACATGCTAACAGCCAAAAGAAGTGGGGGATGAAGAAAGGATAAAGTGGTAGTAGAGAAAGTAAAACTAAACATACAGAATGAGAATTATGACAGGAAAAATAAATAGAAAATGACAGCTTTGCATCTTTGGTTACAAAGGAGGTTTAACAATTTCACAGCTTCGTTTCTCCCTTGCCCCAAAACCTTATGCATGAGACACATGTCAGGGAAGAGAGTATGGCAACTGACGTAAAACAAACTACTCAGAGAACTTAAGTTTCTTCATAAAGTACTTCAGATTCAAAGAAGATTTCCTCCCAAGAACCTGTATAAGTTTCCTATGCACTTAATACTTTACACTCTATACAAAATATACATTCACACTGGGTCTTGACCATTGTAATGATACAATCCACTAGTAAAACTGACTTTAGTGTTCGAGATAATCCTGTGATTTTATCAGCAAAGTGTTTGTATTTAAATGACTAAATCATGTTGCAATTGTAAAATACAATGAATAAAAACTAAATGAAGGCCCTCATCTTACAGAACAGAATCCCACAGCAGATGCTGTTCCCGCTTTGATGAAGTAAGACTAAGAAATTAGCAGCCCTACAATAAATAACTAAACAACTGTGATGATGTTTATGATGTGGACTCGCGTAGTACGGTGGCTCTGAAAAATAGACTCTTGCTCCAATGGCATAACACAGCAAACGCTTAAAAATAAACACCTGTTTCTGACTGGATGTTCTTTAACAAAAATAGCTCTGTCGATACTCTTTGGCCACGGTCTTTGGGGACCTGGCCCTCCACCTAGTCCAGGACCAGCTTTCACCTTTCCCCCTTGTGGCTCCAGTCCACAGGCCTGTCCACACACAGTGCCACAGACCACAGGCCTTGTTTAATTCATGAATGCCTTTATCTAAAAACACTGAGAGGGCAGACAGCACACACATTAAAGCACTGCTCATTGTCTGAGAAAAAAAAGCCAATGGTTGAACAAGACTTTTCTTTCCTCTCGATAACCTAGTGATGAATCTGTTAAGCATTTTGTCCATTTCCACCATTTCCTGTTCCCCTGTGCAAGCAAGAGGATGCGTCTCAGGCAGAGGTGACACTGGGCTGCAGTGGAGGTGCGGTGATGGGCTTGCCAGCCTCCAGGGGAGGGGCTTGCTGGGAGTGGACCTTCATCCCTGAGGCCTGGCCTCCAGGCAGCTTCTGTGGAGTGCTGTTTGAGGTGGCTGTGCCTGACTGGACAGAGAGTTGAGAGAGCTGGTCGCTGTTGGCAAGGGACTTGAGCACGGCATTCTCCCGCTCCAGGATAGAATTCCGCTCGTACAGTTCCTTTATCTGCTCTTTTAACACCTCGACCTCCTCCCGCACAGCATACATTAGATGGCTCTTCACCAAATCCTGAAAAACAAACCATTAAGTATGTAAACTAGGTTTGGAGATACCCCTGTTATACTACTACTGGTAACATGAAATTAGACTATAGTGAACCATACATTGACAAAGTGAAGTCTTACCATTGCTTGCTCTATTTTGTTGTCGATGGCAACAACACTGGCACCAGAGGCACTGAAAAAAAAACAGAAAAACTACACTATTAAAACATTTCTTAAAAAACACATTTTACTAATTGTTCTAATGGGTATGTGTTCATTTAATATCAAACTAAATATGTCTGATCACATACAGCAAACTGCATACTTCAAAGATAACACTTAAACTACCACGATTGTCATTCCAGAGACTGTTACCTGCAGCATGGTACATAAAATGCACTGCTGCACATTGCAATGCAAAGGCTGCTCTATCAGGTACTGTGTTCTGCATAACTGTGCTTACACACTGACTGCCAAGAGTGTCCTGACAGACGGAAGTCATTCATGTTCTATGATATATATCATCGGTCTATTACTAACTGTTCCTGGCCCTTAGTCACCGATTGCTTTTACAGCATGTCCCCGATAACTTGTACGTAATCACTCTTTCACACCCATACCTCACATCAGACCACACATTCTATTCTCACATACATTTCACAGTTTACTTTTGAAAGAGTGAAGCAAAGAAACGGAGATGATCATCAGGAGTAATGGTCTTGCTTCATCCAGTATTCACATGGAGTGACAAGCCTGTCCTGTTGGTCTGCCATGTTTTAAATAGGAATACAGATACCAAAATGTAGATGTGCAGATACCAAAATGTAGTGGAACTACAGCACCCCATGGACTGGATTTCCTGATGATGTTGCTACATAACAAATTTGAAACGAATCTTACCCTGCCATTCCAATATGTAATGTACTAAAATTTTTATTTTTTGCATTTATGGTTTTCACTAGGTGGCCCCAGCTGTAAAGTACAATTTCTAAACTGGGTTCATGCAGCTTCAACAACAGAGCCCCATGCAGCAGTACACACACACACACACACACACACACACACTGTGTTACAACAAAAGCAAAGGTAGAAGACATGACACAACCACATAACACAGTAAGTTTACTAAAAACCTCTTCATATCACCGTAAAAGTATTCTGATGACTACACACAACTAGCCAGTCTAGTGCCGCCATGGTCCACTCAATACTGTTTCTCATTACAGTACTGCATCAGGCAAGTTCTACCAAGGGTGCAGCTTGCCTCGACCAAATGTTCTGGTTTGCAAACATATATCAACACATATAAAAAACAACTTTCAAAACATGACATGCCTTTCTGCTTTACTTTCTTGTTGGCTGGTGCCATGAGGCAGTCATACCATGTACTGCACTGTGCAGGAACCCACACATATTTTGGTAAAGCTGCCACAAGTCTACAGTTCATTTAAAGTTGACAGTGACCTTGGAGAAGTGTGTATCATAAGGTCACAAACTCAGGCTACTTTTTAGATGTGCATATATGTAAGGGATAACAGCTGCCGAGGCATGCATTCGACAGAATTAATCAACACTGGTGGAGCCAAATAACTTACCAACAGGAAGCTTCCCACCAAGTTGATTAATTCTGTTGAATGCACGTCTCAAAAGCTGTTATCCCACTTATGGCCCGGTTACCACAGTCGAGAATTTAGGCAACATTTAAAACATTATGTCGGAATACTTAAATTATTCTATAGGAATTGTCTACAAACGGTCAATAAAAAAGTAGAGGAGGAATGCAACTGTTAAGTTATCCTCTACGGTTGTTATAGTTACCCTTCTATGGGCATTAATATGAAATGGTGTCAGAATATTAGAAGTACTTTCCATAGCTGAACGGTTCAACAGAATTAATGCATACCCCGTCAGTCAATCAGAAAACAGCATTCTAGTTGACCGGGCCAGAGCCATAGAAAGAGACCAGGCCATAAAAGGAAGCTAATCGACAAGAATGCCTCACCACAGGAAAATCAATTAAGTCAGAATCACTATCAATTTTTAAAAATAAACATAATAAACTATTTAAAGCAGTAATTCAATACCCAAACTCCACAGGGCAGACACAGAAATGAGAAAACACTGCTCAAATCAGACTTTAACTATGAAAATACTATTAGTAAACATCACAAAAAGACACATCTCCAAGAACTGTTCTGGTCACCATACATGCAAATACAAACATAAGAAGAAAGAAATGTCTTTGGGCTTTTACCTAGATCATATTGTGCACATAAGTTAAATTAAAAGAAGTAGTTCAGGGCAAGAAAAACACAAAAAATGGTGTGGAAAGCCCATGTATCAATGGCAACAGCAAGCAGAGAAATCTGGCAAGAAAAAAAAAAGAGTGGGTGCACAGAGACAAAAGAAAAATGAGAATGAAAAAGTCAAAGACGGCATCAGATTACCGAATACTTGTCATACCTGTCCCTTGAGGTACAGCTGCTAGCCTACATAACCAGCATCATGAACATGACAAACAGCACAGGGGTCAGTCTGTTTGAGCAGAGAGATGCTCATAAATCAAGCACAGCAGGATGGCAGGTGAGTACTTCAACCCATACATTTTACACAAGGTGCCTTCGCTTGAGCACAAACCCCCATCATCATCATCATCTGACATGTCTCTGTGTCACCCAGAGACACAGGCCAACACACTGCGTGCACATGGATGAGTTGAATCCGATTGGAAATGTTTCGGGATCGTATCGACTTCGTGTGCACAGGATAAAGATTGTATAGGGATTGGTTTTGCGAGTCCGATTGCAACCCCTGGCTTAAGCCGACGTTAAGCCGCTTGGTGCCACGTTGTGCACGGGATCGGATCGGATTCGCGTACTGTGCATGAATCAACGAAACCAAAAACACTGTTTGTTCCTTTATACGGACTTCTGAACACAGCAGAATGCACAACATGTACACGAATGCGTAAAACTCCTCCAACACCATCTTTGTATGCCACCAGATAGTCTGTTTATTGTCTTTCTTTAGTAGGACTAGTGCAGAGCCCATAGAAGATGTGCAAGTCCAGAGTATTATGTTTTTGTTTAGATCACCTTATTGTTTAGGTAGGTAATAATATCAGGCGAAAGGAGGAGACTATATAAATACATTTGCACTGAGTGACTTGTAAGATTTTCTTTATCTGCTGTTTTGCGATGTGGGATAACCAGAATGAGAGGTGAAAAGTTCAGTCTCCTCTACGTGTCGTCTGTATGCACTGTAGGCATATGTGTGCAGTGCTGTAGTTTGCTGTTGCGTATCTTACCTGCGTAGTAGCTTTGTTGTGGGCAAATGTTTACTTGTGTTATGTCCATTATTGTAGTTATGTTGTTAGTCGTGTTATGTCCAACATTGTAGCAGCTAGCATCGTTAATCCTATCAGCCTGGGTTGCAATAGCTACGGCCAGAGCGACACAAGACAAAAGGCTGTGAAGCTTGTTTGACCGATATCTTTGGCATTGCACTGCACACGCTGGTAACATTATGATGACGCCCTCCAAATTTGAGATCAAGCGGATGAGTGGTTCGAGAGTTATGCATGGAACAGACATTCCTTGCATTAAAAGATAATAATAGATCGATAGAAGTAGTTATAACACCACTTGTTGACTACAGCGCCACCCACCTAGCCTAGCGGAAAGGGCCAGGTCTCTGACCATTATCCGATTACACAAACTCCATGTGCACTTGGATTTTGGGGCAGACCACCCGTTGGGTAGCAACACCCAAACCAATCCCAATCCAATCCGATCCTACCATGTGCACGTACTGACTGACACCTAAGGATGAATTCAGATAATTCAAAGTGCACTTAGTAGAAAGTGCAGCCAGTGGATTTTCATTGTTTATGGGGTTCAGGCAAAGCTGCCACAGGCCTATAGTTTTACCCTAAGAGAGGTCGTGAAATAGTGGAGCTTTCTTAAATTCCATCTGAGCTTCAAAAGCTGTTGCTAGTCGACTAAAAAAAGTATAACCAAGCTTGAAAAGATCCTGATCTTTGTGGGTGGACTCACTAGCTCAAAAAATAAACGTACTAATAATAACCGTACATGACAGTTAAATTCATGAAGAACAAGTAGAGATAATAATGTCATTCTTTAGTAGAATTCAATTAATTAAAGAGATCTGCTTTCAATTTTAAGCTTAAATCTTCTGTTTTTTCATAACTAGTTAACATATGCTGATATGATGCAGTGCGTGTCTGGTTTAAACAATATTGTTAAAATCATTTTTTTGTTTGTTTAAAATCAGCAGAATAAACATACTGGCTGTACAGTTTACACATAAAAACCTCTCCACCACGTTGAGACAGCAAGTCCCCAAAACATGTTACCCCATAGTTCAGCTCACCAAACCACACATTCTGATGCATTAAAAAAACATCATGTGAATCATGCCAGACTTTTTGTTAGTTATTTCGTTAAATAATCACATTTTAAGGATTAGTGATTGGCATTATTAATGAATGCGGGCTAATCCTACATACAGGACAGCAGCTTGTATGCATCGAATCTCTGTTCACCTAAATACAGAATCACAAGATGTCTGCATGCCCCTGAAAACATTGTTGCCATTAATGGTTCACCCATAAAGTTAAAGAGTGAGACCCCAACCTCTTGATGGTCTTCCACATTCACTTCGGTCAGTACTTTGGCACACAAAGGTGACCTTTCTTCCACTGCACCTTTAGGCCTACGTTAACATGCCAGAGCTCTGACCATTAGTTGGGAGGCCAAGCAAAATGTTTCCTTGACTCATGCAGATCAACAGCAATGCTGTGCCCATGCACGCTTTAAAAGCTCACTGCAGCTAAAGTATGTTCACACCACACCCAGCATGGTTACGGTACCTATCACTGAGCGCCTTCCAGTTCCTCAACTTGCCACCAGGCTGGAAGGCTTGGTAGAAAGCCGTCGAGGGGTTCCTGCACCCATGACCACACAGTGCAGTAGAAGAGAGAAGGAGAGGAGAGGAAATGAATGTGTTGGTATGTGGAAACAGGGCAGGGCAAGGGAAAACTGACAAAGGCAAATATTTGGCAGTATTAGCAGTTACTAAGAAAAAAAACTTGCCAACTTTAGAAAATTGTCACAGGACATTATCTTTCACTGTATAAATGCATACAGTGCATGCGATGGATTTAACCCCTGAGTACTTATCTAAGTTCATATCAGTATACTTACAAACTTACAAAGGAGACATTTGGCTGCTCCACAACCCTGCATGAACTAGAGCACTGACAAACATTAAGTACAAACCATTTATCTATTGTAAATAAGTTTGGCCGTAGCACATAAGGCAACGTTACCTCTCATGCCCTCTGCCTATGGGGACTTTCAGGCCAGAACAGTGTGTACTGTATCAGTGGCATGCCGCATGTGCAGACCCCCTGACCCCCCTCCCTACTCTTCCTCTGTACCCCCACCCATATCCATTACAGCTTTGTCTCTACTGCGAAGGGGGAGGGACCAGCATGTGTGCAAACATCTCCACTTGAAGTGCGCTGGTTTTCCCAGAATTCAGAGTACAAAACATCTGTTACATCACCAGCACTGCATTACCTCACCCGCATGCTCACAACTTTCCAGTACTTCTCCATTCCTCCAGGTCCTATCGAACCCAGTGGAGGGATGTGTGTGTGTGTGGGGGGGGGGGGGGGGTAAAAAATGTGCCTGAATAGATTGCCACCATTTAGCCGAGCCCCTGTCAGTCTCAATGTACACACAAGATTGGGGCTGGATGTCTGTTGAAATTATACTGGGTGATTGAGCAATCCCATGGTCATCGTCAGCTTCATTGGTCTAGGTCAAAACCCAGATGCTGGTCATGATAGGGCGCAGCAACACAACTGTTACAGTATCTAATTAAATCCAAATTGAGCATTCAATGTGTGCAAGTGAACATGCTTACAACCGTAGACAAGATGTCGAGATAGCAAGAGGGATGCAGGAGGGACAAAGGAGTAAGCTGTTCTAAATATGAGCACAGATGGTTTTGAGATACATAACAAATTGGATTTTATATCAAATCTGAATCCAATTGTAGTTCATAGCTCTGACTAAGACTGGGTCACAGTTTGCCTAAAACATCTCGACAGCATGATTCCCTACTACTGTGTTATGTACAAACATAATGGTAACACAGGTGACATCCATCACTATTGCTTTGTTTGAAAATGTAGCGGTTTTTCTTAACATAGCCCATCCATACAGCTCTTGTGATGTCAAGCCCCAAAACAGCTCTTTATTCAACAGTGGTGGAACCCCGAGGTGGTTGGATGATGCTGCAATAGTGTTTTAATTTGGACAGTTGAAAATTCAATGATCAATTATAATCCAACCACAGGGATATGCATGAAAGACAGCAACAAAGCAGACTCAACAATCAAGTGGTGAGCGTCACATCAGAGTTGCCCTACACTTACACTACCCTTACACGTCACACTATAAAAGGCACGGGAAAGGTTTTCAACAATATTTTTGAACCCTGTGCCAAACTACCCTTGTAACTTGGCCAATGGCAACTCAGTCATATGGATAATGATCCAGTATGAAAGAGACTATTAACTACTCAGTAGCAACCAATGTGAAAGCAGACAAAACAGAAACATAATTCTAAAATTAGGCAATTCAAACCAAGAGTGTAAACTAGGGCAATAGAGAGGGGGAGTTTAAACAATAAATAATGTAACACTGGCTTTGTTTTAAGGACATCAAAAATAGAGAGCAATTTAAAAGATGACAGTTAAGGCTGCATGGCCAGTGTACCCTATGTGGTCATGTGATGTAGCCTACATTCTCCCATGTGTAGTGTGTAATACACACTGTGTATGCAGACAAGTCAAGACACACTACATGAAACGCTGGCAAAGACGCAGAGTTTTGGTTTGAGAAAAAAAAGATTGTGTGAAAGGAAAACTTATGAATGTAGATGTAGTCACCTCAGCTAAGTCAACATCCATAGGAGCTACAGCTGCAGCATCCACAGCTCTGCCAGAGTAAGGTAATGAGCCACTGAGTCACCAGTAGACCCTGCAAGGCCTATGGGTCCCAGACTGCCAAGACTCTTCCACAGAGCAGAACACAAACACAGCCTACACTAGGCCCCTTCCCAGAGACTTTCAGGAACTGGTGGGGCTCACTAATACTACACCAGGGCAGGCAAATATGCAAGCCTAAACTACACAAGGGCACAGTACAAAACCATTTAAACTAAAATACTATTGCAAGTACGACCAACAGAAACAAGGCATGCAGTTAAGCTTTAAACCCATGCTAGCTCTACTGAACACGTTCAATCATATTGCTGACAGAATGGTTTATCGTCTTACTGCAAGGCATGCAATGTTGGATTCACAGTGGGTTTTACATAGTGAGAGTCCCCTGTCCATCCCCACCCCCATTAAATTGTTTTTAAGACTTTAAAGATTCTTAACCATCCTGCTACATTTCCAAATTAGGAGTCAAAGCTGTTAAATTTGCAATACCACTATATGCCCACCGAGCCAGAGAGAACATAGTGAGTGTGTGTGTGTGTGTGTGTGTGTGTGTGTGTGTGTGTGTGTGTGTATGCTTGGGACTTACACACCTAAATGACTGCGGAGCACACTCATGCAGTGCGCACGTACACACAGCTATCCATCAACTCAATGTTGCTCCTGGGGAATATCAGTGCTGTTCAGGTGTCAGGCACAGTTTATAAAGAGTGCTTTGGTGAAATGCCAAAAAAAGTTTATTGGCTCTTGTCTTTACCAGTTGATGTTACGATAGCAAGCAAACTTCAAAAGACTTACCACACTGCTTGCTGCTGCTTGTCAGTGAAATATTGAATTTAGAATATTTATAGTATAGTATATAGTATAGTGTATTATATAGTAGCCTGTCAATAAACTGGCATGTTGCCAACTACCCAACCACTGCAAGCTGCTGATGGAAGTAGCCCACACACAAGGTTAGTTGACTCACAGCCCTTGTGATTTGTGTTGCTCTACATGAAGTTAGACATTTTGGAGGTGTGTGTCAGGTGCTGCCTAGGGCCACAATGGGGTATGTGTTGACCCAGAGTGACGGCAATGGTTACAACGGAGATTTTGTGTAGAAGTCTGAACCAGGCTTAAAGTTTGACATTACACAAATCAATTACTCCACCAAAGTGGTTCTAAGTGGTCCAAGCAGGGGTCAGTTCAAAAAGACCTTGCAAGAATGACAAACATACTGCCATTCTAGAAACACTTTATGCCAGCATCCACCCTTGACAAAAAAAACTGCATAAAATTTTGCATGAATGAATATACAAATTCTGTGTGAAACCTCTGACCCCATTTTAACTTCCTCCAAGTTGCCCCTATCAGCCTTTACAGTCATGCAGCTGCATGAGGGGCAGCACACTCACATAGCCATATGAGGCATGCGCCCCCTCCTCTCTCACAGTGCAGAGCCATGCAACCATGTGCTCTCGTCACATCACTGCCACATGCTTCACCTGACAACAACAGTTTATAAACATATATACATTTTTAAAGATAAGAGGTGGGCTAATAACACTAGTGTAAAGGAATAAGTTTTGTGCTGTGTGCCCTCTAGAGTCGCTAAAGTAAACAAAAAAATGTTGTGCTTCTTAGGGACGAGCATACTTCCTGTTGACAATGTAACTACAGGATGCTGAGCCCCAGAAATGCTGAGAGGAATTGCCCCGTGGCTAAACAGCCTGCTATTTACGCACAGCTCATGAACATGTTTGCAACTTAATCAGGAACCTTTCCAGGGCTTGAGCAATCTTATCTTCTCTGCAGTGGACCTGCTTCATGTTTTACTCTCACCACATGTTAAGCTTTGAGCCAAAACCTACAGAGGGGAGGGGCAGAGAACTGCAACAGTTGAGCACTACAACAGAGAAAGTATTGCGCTGTGCGTAAGGGTATGAACCAAGCAATACTGCATAAGTTAGTCAAAATGTCAGTTCTCGTAAACAATGCAATTCTTTAGATTAGCAGTGACACACTAATGTGAATTTGGAAATGCTGCACAGAAAAACATACATTTTCTTTACACACTGTGCTGCTCTGACAGTGCCAAAAGGAGTGAATTTCCAAGAAGCCTAGCTAAGCATTTAGGAATTGGGGCTCTGAATCTGGGTGTTCAAGGATTCACGACATATTTCAGTTATTACAGCAAAGGAATGCCGCCTCAGACAGATCAGTCAACACTATCTTACAGGAACAATTGCAAGTTTTTGGCAAGGAGCACCCGAGACAATGACTTGTTCGAGACAATGTTCCTTCGTGCTAAGCAGGTACAGAATGTACAATGGCTCATTGCAAATGTTATATTATGCACTAAGCAGAGACAGGTCTAAAACCCCAGAACTGTGTAGCAATCCACCCAGCACCAGAAACACTGACCCTATAGCACAGGAGAGCAACACCTTCAGCATGTTTGCGTGTACACCAGCTTTATCTCTTGACATGAAGCCTGGTGGAATGACTACTGTTCAGTATCCGATAGGACAGTCATATCAGAGAGCCTCCCCTATCAGCAGAGGAAGGTGCTATGTTAGTCTGACACTGGGAGTGGTTTGTAGTGGCTTCACTCTACCAAGTAAGAGGCTATGGGACAATCCTTTTTCTCAGGCTGGGAACAACTGACAGAAACAGAGTGGCAAGGACAGGGACACGTTGAGACCTGTGACAAGCATAGACCGGTTGCGCAACAAGAACACTGTGCAGAACTGTGCCTGCCTGCCTGCCTGCCCACAGTATAGCTTTGGGCTATACTTTGTCATAGATGACAGAGAAGCCACAGAGCCATTTGAGGCACCTGACACTTCACCATTTCCTTTCACACTTGTCAACCAGTTGACATACTGCAAGCAACTTGCAGCGCAGGAACTGAAAGTTGAGCGTTCGAAGATGAGCATGAAAAACACAACTGTTATGTCAAAACCAAACTTAGCTGAAAGCATAATGTTGCTAACCTATTTATGATCATGATGCTTTCTAACAGACTGATACCAGCATATGTTAAAACTACTACTGATAGAAACAGACTACATGCATGTGAAAGAAAAAGACTCTCCTGCTTCTCCTAAAGGAGTTGACAGAGCTGTGTTGATACAACTACAGTTAGATTTAAAGAAATCCCCACAGAAGTCAAACATTGAGACATGGAGAGCATGTGGAGGTGTCTGTAGGGCCAGCAGAGAGAACAACCCACATTTAGCCCTGAAACACGTGTATGACAAAACTGAGTGTACGTTCCTTCCCACACAATTTGGTATTTATCCAATTTATACTGATCTGAAGGTCAGCAATGTTTATGCTCAAACCTAAGGTCAAGGACAAACTTGGTGAACTCATGTTTTGAAGTCTGGAGCTTACAGCACAACATGTAAAAATTTGAGTTAAAGTTATGAATTAGCCTATACTGGACAAAATGTCCCATGCACATTAACCACCTTTGCTGAATGGGCCTTTTACTGGCATATTCTATCATGTAGCCAGGATTGTGTTGACTCATTATTGATATATGATTTAGTTTAGTGCAACATTATGGTAGTCATGAATGCTAATGTCTTTAATCCAACTAGGTTTATCTCTGCCATAAAGACTTACAACTATGCTTTTCAGCATTCTGTAGTAATATGAATGTGACTAATATGCATTTCCCATTTGATGTAATAACTGATTGGGTGACAGAAACAACTGGCCTACCTGTTCAATAGAATACTATGACCAAGGGAAAGGACAGACCTGTTACCACAAACGAATCAAAATAACTGTCCAAAATGTAGTTTTCACGTTAGTCACCTAATGGAACAAACTTCTATGTGAAATAACACTTTTGCACCTTCTCATCACAGATTAATGAACCCTGGCATGCTGATTTGATCACATAAAAATTAAACCAAGATGTGTCCTGGACTAATACTTAAGAGATGTTTAAACATAGTTTTTAATTTTATGGGTTTACCTACATTACCAAAGCAGCATGCTGTCTTTCATTCAAATGTGCAATTACAGTGAGGTGAAAATGTGCGTTAAATATGGAATTAACCAGGTATGGCTACCGAGAGCATCCTGGTGTTATTTAAGGTCTGAAAGCCGTTTTCTACCCATGGGGTTTCTCACCAGCCTGAATGGGCCCCTAATGAGAAGCACCAAACATTATATTTCCTTCCTGTGCTCCACTTAGGTCACTGTAGTACATTCCTCTTTTCTTTCTTTTCAGCTGTAAAACAACACACTACACTACATTTTTTCCATTTGACAGAGTGCTTTTTTAACTTTTAATGCTGTAAAATATCAACTTAATCTACCCTCAAATTGCTAAGATAACTTGGGCTTTTTCAAAATAACTCAAGCTTTAATACACACTGACTGACTATAATAAATATTTCTGATTTATGGCCTACGAGAACACCATTTCCCATAGTCATCCATCACCATCTGTTGGTCTTAGCATCTCTTACCTATCCTCATCCCCGTCTATCTGGATGGGTATTCCAAACAGGCTGTTGACAGTCGGGTGGGTCAGCTGTAGACTCTCAGGAGTTAGAGGCTTCACAGGGAGATCTTTCCCAGAGACAGCGGGAAATTGGGATATAACTTCCGACTTCCTCCGATTTTCATCAGCCTGTCCAAAGCTAGTGGTGGAGTGATTTGCCATTCCCCCACTTGCTGCTGTGCCATTGCGGGGCATCTGAGCCGGCTGCTGCTGCCCGACAGAGGGGGAGAGGGCTGTGTTCTGAGTTGTCAAGCTTGAGGCCACAGGCACAGAAGTGGGGATGCTGGAGGCTGGCACACTGGGTATTGCAGCCGAAGTCAACGCTGTAGGCACATTCTGGGCACTGTTGGGTGCTATGGGGAGCCCCTGTGCTTCCCCTGAGGCCAGATACTGACCCATCTGTGGTTGCTGCTGCTGGAGAGAACCCGTTTTCATTGACCCACCGGCACTGATCATCCCGTTAGTAGGCTGCTGAAGATGTGCAGATGTGGGCAAAGAAGTTGGCTGACCAGCTGGGAGTGGCACACCCCCAGCACCTGTGACCATGTCTCCAGCTGCCCCAAGCACCTGAGCTCCACTTGCTGGGGTGGGTACTGGAGAAGGCCCCTGGTTGACAGCTTGTCCAACGGAGAGATTAGCTCCTGAATGAGTCTGAGCAGTGGTCACCGCCAGGTGCTTCTGGTTGTGCTCAAGTTGATATCCAGGTATCGGTGAAGACTGGGCTGAAAGCTGGTGTCCCAGGGGCAGCTGCTGGGGTGGGGTTGGCTGCTGCTGTGTTGGTGGGGTCTGATAGATGACTGAAGTGGTCTGAGGACCAGGAGGCATGCCTGCAGATTTCTGAATGTGCATGGTCTGCAGGGAGCCATTCAGGCCAGGCATGAGGAGAGTCTGTGGCTGAGCAGCATGTGGCGTGCTCTGTATCTGCTGCGGAGTAGTCACAGATTTACTGTTGTTGCTATTAGAGTATGGTTCATGAGGCACAGAACCTGTAATTATATGATGTTGGCCAATCCCATAGCTTTGTTGCTGCTGCACATCCGGATGAATCATATGTGAAGCTGTGGTAAGACTTGTTTCCACAGGATCAGGACCATGTCCAGACAGACCAGACAGGGCCACGCTTGAACCTCCCGTGGCCCCAAACCCACTGTCCCTCTCAGCTGCAGAGTCCGCAGTGCTGTTATGGCGTATTGTGTCTAAATTTCTACTTATTACAGATCCCTCGGGGTCTTTCTCATAGAACTCTGTGCAAGTCCATCTGCCTCTCCTAAAAGGTTCACCAGTACCGTGATCTAATTTAATGACTCTGAAACGTGAACTGCAGCTAGGAGTTGTAGTAGTCGTAGAACTCACAGAGCTAGGTGATGCTGATTGCGACGTGGTTCCAGACGCGATACTCGCTCCTACACTGGGGTGAGGCACTGGCTGTTGCACGACCCCAGCCGAAGGGATAGAAGTTTGCGCCGTCGACATACCTGTTATGGTAGACGGATGACTTACACCGGGGGCACTGTTTAGTATTACATTTCGAAAAGGGGTCCCGATGTTAAAAGTACCCGTTGCTGAGGGCAGCTGTCTGGCTACGTGCGCGTTCCCAGCTTCGGACTCTCCAACATTGTTCAGTGTTTCTTCCGAAGAGCTCATATCACACACCTCAGGTTCAAAATCAGTTCGGGACACATCGAACACGTCTGAAGACCCATCCTCTGTTCGTGACTCGTCTGGGTCGTCCAAGCTTTCAGTGTCGTCTGCTGCGTTGTTGGCTGCCACCTGAGCCTGTGTCACACTTGTTATCTGGAAACAACTCTTCTTTTTTACAGGCATTTTAGACATTTTATGACCTAACGTTTCACGTACTCTCACAACCTTTTCGGTGAAAATCAAACAGATTGCTGTTCGTCTTTAATATTGTCCAGATGTGCCGTAGGAATAGCAGCAAACCTTATTTCTATCTTTTGGCAAGATTCTGCGTCATCGTTCTTCCCTCCCTCTCCTGTTGCATTACGACAAACGTTATACGGTGCGATGGGCCGACCACACGAAGTCTTCCAAAGCAAGATTCGTCCAACCAGAATCCAATTCGTTGGCCTAACAAAACCGGCCTGCTAGGCAAAATAATTTCCCGTGTCCGTATTTGGCTGAAGGCCGCTGTCGCAGATGTACCTGCGCAGCTGTAGCAGCTAGTTTAGACCGAGGCGGGCCTGTTCTCCGTGCCTCTCATTTAGCCAGCTAGCTCCAGCACTTCTTTTCTAAACACAAGTACATAAAATTACTTTCCCACGCAGAGCGTTCATCCTTGCCCTTGTCTTTGAATTAAGTGGCTGACAATACAAATATATCTATCGATTTGATACAGGAAAAAAAATCCCCGTAATGAGAAACCTCCACTCCTCTGGACGTCGGGTTCTGAACTGAATTTCTTAAAAAAATCGCCTCCCCCTACAAGATGGCTATACACATTCGCACTGCATGCCGGGAATTTAGCGCAACAGGCTTTACGCATAGGCTTTACGTAGGCTACACAAGTCAGCTAGCGTCCCCCTTTGGGAAAAGAAACAGTCGTTCCTGTCTGCTGCACGGTCCGTGCCCTCGTTTAAAATAAAACAAAACAAAACGAAACACAAATAGTATTACCTCTCTGAAATCTCAGATATTGGTCGAGCGCGGTAGCATATTATTATTTATCGGAAACTGCAGCTTGTGTGGTTGCTAATTTTTGTTAAAAGCTTTTTATTTTTATATATTACATTATATAATATCTTGAACGGATTTTGGACAGGCATTTTTGGCACTATAGTCAACATATTTAGTAGTTCTGGATTAATTTAATCCCAGACCACCAGATTTATGGTTGTCTGAGAGAACTATAGGCAAAACTGTCAAGACAGTCATTTAATGATAGTACATTCAAGTTTAAACATGTTTCATGATGACAATTTAAAAAAAGATTGCTGTTGATTTAGTTTGTTATTAACAGTTTGGCTGGTATAATGACATAAAATAAACATTGTTCTGAATGCTGCCAACATAATGTCGCCTACTAGTGATCACCTAATGGGATGACAGAACCTTATCACGCAACATCATGTCAAATGCCTGATCACGGGTTAAAGAATACAGGCGCATCTAAATTAGTTAGAATATCGTGGAAAAGGTAAAACATTTAATTAACAAAAAGTGAAAATCATAGCCCATAAACCTATTAAATTGATTATTTACACACAAAATGTAATATTTGCTTTAGTTATGAATCTCGGAAAATTAGATTACGTCTGAGCAATTAAAAAAAGATTGTCATTATTCTAAAAAAAAAGGTACGTTTTATGCCCTTTGTTGGCTTTTGCATCTTACAATGCATTGAAATAAATAAACTTTTTTTTTTTTTTTTACGATACTCTCATTTATTGAGATAAATAGGGTGATTAACTCCCAATTATGAACTGACAATAATGAACTTTATAATAATAAACGTAACAGGCTATGATATAGTCTACACACCTGCCCATAAGTGATAAGGCCTAGCCTATAACCTAAGGCTCTGGATACGTCTACTGATGCACATCTTTTCCTTTGTAGGTTTTAGAAATGTTGGACTCTGGGTTCAACGCTAAATTGCTATTCATTAGCCTATGTGAATTTGTCAAATAGATCAACTCACCTAGCCTATCTGTTGTGCTAGACTCACAGGCTCCTCTATGTGGTAGCCTGTCTTTTTCACTGATAATTATTTTCATGTTTTTTTTTTTCTGAAAATGCTAGGCTTGATTTTTGTAATTGTTTTATGTACTATAATGCCTGAGCTCGAAATGAAAAAAATCCGTTTATGCAAGAATCTTTCGAATCTACCACATATGCGGAAAGCGGAAGCTGGCCGCATAACTGCCGGGCGGAGTGATCTAGGTCGGGCCCCTAACCTCCTCCTTGGGATACACCCTCACCCGGCGCTGTCTGATTACATCGGCTTTCTTTACTGCCCGGGGTAGGACGTGACTACACAGGATCCCGGAAAGAATTTTAAACACTTAAATTATTTTCAGAGTATTACACCAGTGCTTTTAGTTAAACGATTTGTCCTTTTGTTTTGGCTTTTATAAAGAGTTATATAGCCTCGTAGACGTCGTTAGAATGTCTTGGCAAAGCTACGTGGACAACCTGATGGCTGATGGCAGTTGCCAGGATTCCGCCATTGTTGGGTACACGGAGGCGAAATATGTTTGGGCAGCATACACCGGTGGTACATTTACAAACATAACGGTGAGATTCTAAGTATTAAATATGCACGTTAAAAAAGAGCCAATGCAAGACGGGGAACAATATCTCAGTCATCACCTAAGCAATGTGTAATCGCTAAAAAAAATAACATTGCTTACAGCACGCGTGCAAGGGGTGTCTGTGGCCCGCGACGGTTTTCAGCCGGCAGATAGCTTCTAAAGCTAACTAGTACATAACCAACCTGTTTATCAAATGGTCATTTTGATAGAGTAACATATCAATGTAGCTGTAAAGTTCAATGAAATGTATAATATGACAAACTTAACTTTAACTTAACCTTAACAAGCATCTAACCGCGTATGTACATGTACTTAATTTAAAACAATTTTGCTTTTAGCCATTCAGGCCGCTCCCTACTAGCATGAGATACGATGTGAATTTCAACCTGATAGCGGGGCCCGCAAAGGTACTTAGGCTAGGTAGCTTCAATGCGTATTGATTAGTTGAAGGACATACCGGTATTTACCACCTTTTATGTGTAACGTCGAACATAACTGTCAGACACTGTTACAACTTGTGACTTGCGCCGCAAAATCATGAACAAGTTGAGAGTCTCGGCAAAGCTGGAGTAGACAATCCCAAGTAGCTAAAATAGCTAATGCATGTAGCGTCTCTAATGAAGTTTGCGTATGACCTCGGGGTCCACTAAGGTAGAGTATAGCGTTACTTGTACATATCTGTATTTTAAAGCGGTAAATGTACTCGCGGACTTACTGACAGACACAGACACGATCAAGTTGAATGCACAGCTCATTACAGCTATCTAGCATGCTAACGTTAGTAGCTGTCACGGTCCGAGAGCCATATTGCTTGCTTGCAATCATAATACGGCCTCACGGCTGGAGCTGGAGAATCCATCGATTTGTCATTTGTTGACAACAGCCGACGGGCATAATTAATTAAGGGTTATACCCTCACTTAACACCTTAGCTGTGTAATGTCCAACATAACTGTCAGATGAAGTTACAACTTATGACTTGAGCCGCAAAATCATTATTTAGTTAGCAATTAGGAGGCTAGGTAACGCCGGTGTAGACATTTTTAAGGAGATCCTAACTGATACTGTTAGCGTCTCCTATGCAATTCGGGCCAACCTTGAGTGTCGCGTTATCTGTGCATGTCTGTATTTCACAACTGTAAATATATTCGTTAGTCCAGAGACAGTCCCAGTGTGATCAAGTTGAATACACAGCTCATCCAGCTATCTAGCATGCTAAAGTTGGTCGCAGTCAGGGTTCGAGAGCTAATGCTTTCTTGGTCATCATAATGCTTAAAATTAACCTGGCTATACACCTATTTCTCATCTGTTGCCAAAGGCCGCACGTATTTAAAGGATTTATACTATAGTTACCGTCTTTCCTGTGTAATGCCCAGAATAACTCTTAGACGAAGTTATAAGTTGTGACCTGCGGTGCAAAATTATATTAGCTAGCAAGTTGAGAGGCTCGGAAAAGCTGGAGTAGACAATTCCAAGTAGCTAAGATATCTATGCTAACTAATGCATCTAGCATCTTCTATGCCGTTTGTGTGTGACCCCGGATTTCAAACAAATGGAATGTAGCATTAATTGTGCATATCTGTATTTCAAAACTCTAAATGTACTCATGAACCTTATGACAGACAGGGACATAATCAAGTTCAATGCACAGCTCATTCAAACTCTTTAGCATGCTAACGATAGCCGCCGTCACGATTCGTGAGCCAATGCTTGCTGGCGATCATAATACGGCCCCACGGTGCTTGAAAATCCACCGATTTGTCTTCATAACAGCCAACGGGCCCCATACTTCGATTAGATTTTCTGTCTTTGGAATGCAAACGGACCGTCCCTGCGACAAAATCTCTTCTATTTGGAAAATAGGCTTTTTAGGTAGCTTTTAAACATGGCGTCACGTCGCTGCTGTTTAGTGCATTAACTCTCCACATGAACTCATCTTTATTTTCTGCGGCGATTTAAATATCAGCCATCGACTTGGGGCTAAGGGCAACATCTTTAAGTGGAATAGTGTTGATTTGGTACCTATTTTCTCTAGTCATGGGGACTAACACTTCCAGCTGTTGGCTCTAAAATAAATTAATTGGTTCCTCCATTTTGTTGTACCTGTTAAGCAGATTTGCCAACGTTATTTTATGTTTTTGTTAGTAATGGTTAGTCCCTTGATTGGTGTTGCCAGTCCACATGAAAGAAACCCACATAAGGTAGACTGGGGGGGTTGTTTTTCCACAGGACATGTAGAATAGTGTCTTCTGTAGTTGTCAGAGCAGTATTTTCGAGTTTGACTTAGGAATGAACTGATGTGATCATGTGTTTCTGTAGAGTTACTGTGGTCTTACTTAAACATTTCTCTTTTTTTAACAGCCAGAAGAAATAGATGTCATTATTGGAAAAGACAGAGAGGGTTTCTTCACCTCTGGCCTGACTCTAGGCAAGAAGAAGTGTTCTGTTATCAGAGATAGTCTTCTAGTTGAGGGGGACTGGACAATGGACATCAGGACAAAGAGCCAAGGTGGCGAGCCAACATACAACGTTTCTGTAGGAAGAGCTGGCAAAGGTAAAGTTTTCAAAAAAGTGTCAAAGTAGGGATAAAAATGCCTTTTCATGTTACATACACTGAAGATTTAAAACGGTGGTTTGTTCAGGTAGGCCAGGAAGTTTCACTGCATCCAGTTATGTTTTTTTAAGTTGAGGTGTACTTCACAGACCTTCCATCGAACATGTTACAATTCCTATTATAAAATTATATTGTTTGTTAATTTGTAGGTATAACAGGTAAAATTTCTACAGCACACTACACATACAGGGCCTGGCTTGTTATCACACAGTTGGTCTTTGCTTTCCTTCACCACCACCCTAAAGGAAAATTGTGTACATTGCCTTTGGGGTTTTTTTTTGTTCCCCCAGCTCTGTTTTAAAGATGAATACTTCTCTCTCAACTTGCACCCTCACCCTATGCAGTAACAAGTTCCCTAGCCTGTGTATTCAATAAGGTTAATTTTGTAAGTTGACTAAGTACATGTCACAACTATTGTGGCTGGACAGTAACAAGGATTTTTTTATTAATGTGTATATATATATATATTAAATGTATTATGCAGTGATAACTTTTAACATAGTAGCACAGTGGGGTGAAGGCCTAATTCGGAAGACTGGAGTGTAGTTTAGGTTTAGAGTACATGGAATACATCTGAATTTCTTGCCTCCCCTTTCCACTTTCTCCCTGTTTTCTTTCCATTTACTACACTAACTGCACCACCTGATCTGTGTATTTCTTCTTGTTGTGTCCTAAAAATGTTTGAATGTGTTTTCCACAAAATCTGCACATTTGTAACAAGTAGGGCTGGGCGATATAGCTTAGATCTGTATCACAATATAAGTGTTTTGTGTTGGTCGATATTGAAACATTGTATAACCTATTTAAAATAAGGACCAGGAGGGAAGAATACTAAATTTAAACATTTTTATTTAAAACTTAACCTTCCTCTGACAGGCAATAAGCATTCAGGGAAAAGGAATGTCGACACACATGTTCAATGTTACAACCACAATGAAAACTGAACAATTATCTGTTATTAGTGCAAGGAACATCTGTCTGTGTATTTGTATGTTCCACGCATAACCCTCAAACCACTCATCCACCTGATATCAAAGTTGGAGAGCGTCATCCTAATATTACGGGTGTGTGCAGTGCCACGTTTCGTGTTATTCGGGCAAAAAATGGCAAAGATATCAGTCAAACAAGCTTCAATTGCCTTTTGTCTTATGCACCGCTCTGGCCATAGCCATGACAATGCCAGGCTGATGGTATTCACAACGCTAGCTGCTACAATGTTGGACATAACACAAATAACAACGTGACTACAATGTTGGACTAACACGAGTGAACATTTGCCCACAGCAAAGACTGTAGAAGAAATTGACTGGGGGATGGTGTTGTTTTCAATGTAACCAGATGAAGCCAGATTTTCAAATTGGTCACCAGGCTACTGCGCAAGCTCGAGAGCCAGTCTCATGACGTTTGCCAACGAACTTAAGCAATTTACAATAAACTGACTAGTAGATGCTAAATTACAAATCAGACAGCATACAATATTTTTCCTAATGAAATATATTATTATCGAGATGCATATCGTTATCGTTTTATCGCCCAGCCCTAGGAACAAGCTGTCTCTTTAACTCTTGTTGTAACTCCTACTGTCCTGTTTGATTTCTCCCTTAACATCTGCATTTTCTCAACTTCCCTTTTTTCTCTATCTCTTTCTCTTCTAGTCTTGGTTCTTGTTATGGGCAAAGAAGGGGTCCATGGAGGCGGATTGAATAAGAAGGCATACACAATGGCGAAATACTTGAGGGATTCGGGGTTTTAATGTAACAAAGCTTGTTTAGGTTTAATTGAGGGACAGAAAAGGGAAAAAAAGCTTTGCTGTTAAGATTTCTCCCTGCAAACAGTTATTGTCTTGGGGGAGGGGGGCAAAAATAATAGCATATGAGGAGAGGTGGTGGTAAGGTGTATTTGTCATTTTTTTGTGTCCCTCTTGTCAGCTGGGGGAAAGACTGTTTTGGGGTTTTGTTCATTTGTCATCTTTTTGTTTCCTTGTGTACTCTAGTTTTGGTTTTAGTCATGGGAAAGGAAGGTGTCCATGGAGGGCAGCTCAACAAGAAAGCCTATTGCATGGCCAATTTCCTGAGGACAGCTGGATACTAAAGCGGCCCCTCCCCACAGCAGCGCACTCTTTAAGCACACCTTTTATCCCCAACATGTGGACAGCACTACCAGGCTTGATTAGCAGATACATTGTCTGTCTTTTTTTTCCTTTGTTTCTTTTCCCTTTTTTTACAACATGTCTGTCGGCCTCCCCCCTTTCTGTAATCTATTGCTGTTTAAAATTATCCTGAGTTGTCAGCTATCACTCTGACATCTCTTTGTTGTGCCACACCAAAAAATAAGCATGTTTGATGGTGTAGTGGGTGGGGGATTGGGTGTGCAGGCATTTTGCTTGATATCTGATATTGATAGAAACGATTACAATTTGGACTTTTACCCAGTAACATTTTGCGATTTGATGTGAAGTTTAGTTCCATAGACAAGTTAGTATAAAGGTGCTGCACAAAACAGCTTTGGGTAGATGATGTTTCCTCTCGAGTGCTAAGAGCCAGTCCTGAGCTCTGATGGTCTTCCTGTTGTACAGCATGCCACGGGAGGGTACAGTGCATGTCAAGTCAAGTTTATTTGTAATAGCACATTTCATACGACAAGCATATATAATGTGCTTGCATATCTTTAGGTGAAATATCGTTGTCTTTTTCATCTGATTCATTTCATACAGTACAACTTTTTTTTCTTTGCCAGTTTTAGTTTCAGGAGCAAAATCTTCTAAAGTCCATCTTCCCCGTCAACAACACCTTCCCAACCTTACCTTTTGATTGGTGATGCCTTGCATCAACAACTTTTGCTGTTGTGGTCAGACATGGTCTTTTAAGCCGGTGTGTTGGTAATGTTGGAATGTGTCTGGGTGTGATGGCAGATCAGCATTTAAGAGGGGTGTATTTCCCTGTATAGAGCCTTGGATCCTGGACTGTACAAGGACATTCCACCGGTACAATGGCTCAGGCACTTCAATCTTTTTTGCCACCTTCTTTTTTTTTTTTTTTTTTTTAAACACAATGTGCTGCCATCCCAGTGTAACTGTTTTTGTGTCCAGTTTTCTCTATAGGACCAATTTTTTGTTGCATCAAGGGGTTTACTAACAGGACTGCTTTAAACTGTTGTGAAGGGTGACTGCTCGCTTCATCTGTTTGCTGACTAAACATGTTTAAAAGTAACATATTCACTCATGTCATAACACTAAACTTTACAACTCTACTGGTTCACATGACTGTAAAATGGTTTAACTTGACATGTCTAAAACAAATCAGTGCTACAAAGAATATAACACTTTATACTTGATCGTCCCTCATGAATGTCATAAGTGGATGGATTGGCAGTCAGCTTAAACTTTGGTGTCATGAGTTACTTTAAAGAATGCATTTGACTGTTCATTTATGATGTGCAGGAAACCATTTGGAATTTATTGCCTTGTGCTCTTTTCATCAAATGCAATGTATGGAACTGTCATAGCACGGTACAAAACATTAAAAAGACAAAAAAAATATAAATATGAAACTGTGTACACTAAATTTTCTGGGATGTGTCGGTGTTGGTTGAAAAAAAAAGACCACTGTAGTCAGTCTTGTGGAAAATCAAAGGACAAAAAGCTGTATCCTGTGCCATAATGTAGATCTGTTGCTACTGTGAGATGGATTTTAACTGCTGCCTTGCAAGGAGTCCTTTCTTCAATGGCACTTACTTTGGGATATTGGCGTTAAACTCTTCCAGGGATTGTGGAATATGTACAGATTAAAATTAAACTTGTAGGTTATCACCAAAACATGTTTTTTGTTCCCTTTTTTCATACACCTGAATACAGTGGAGCAGTTGATAATTCAACTCTTTTCATGGAGAAAATGCCATGATTTAATAATCACCTTGTTTACAGACAGATCAAATAAATGTATTCCAACCAGATATGTGTTCATAGTTGAATTTTTTTATTTGCTGAATTTCACAAAAGTTAACATGCAGCACTATGATCTGTGTTGCTCTGACTGAACGGTTGAGTCAATTGTAGATGTGTATATGTGCTAAATTTAAGATTGTATGGTAGAAATAGCCAAAGGCAACAGAAGGGGAATGGGAAATTGATGATGGGACTATATTTGAAAGTGGGAAGACCGGGTTCATATTTCCAAAGCAATATAACTTCGCTATAGATTATAACGCAAAGCTGCGAGCAGGTAGGCCTTCATGTATCCATCATTAGAATCAATTATGCCTGTAAAATGGAGTGCTCCGGTAATGTGGCTGTGGATATTGGTGTTGGTGCAATTCCATATGAAATCCTAACTGGACAGTATATTAGGGGTGGAGGTAAATGTCAAGTAAAAACAAAAATGCATAAGCAGGAAACCAATGCAGCATGTGATAGAGTGAATACATGGATCTTAGAAATAAGACTGATACTGCTGGCCTGGCCCTGAACCATGAGGGCTAGCCGCAACCATCCGAGAAGGATACGGCTCAGAAGGATTTTTGTTAAGGTGTTCGATACTGGACTTGTATCAATGGCCTTAATGTGTTTTATCACCCTGTTAATGTCTATTAAAAGTGGCATGCAAAAGATGCACACTAATCATCCATAAAATGAACAAGGAGATGGTAAATTAGAACAGTTCAAGTTATTTGGAGGTGTGTAACAGTTTTCCCATAATTTGAACAACCTCACTTATGGTATGTACATATACAGAAACATAAGACCATCATTAAAACACACTGTTGTATTAAATGAAATGAACTCAAAGGCTGACAGTGTATATGCCGGTGTTTAAGATTCATGCAAACTGACAAAGAAATCCCTCAATTCCCCATCAGTCCGACAGACTTGTAAAATCAATTGGTTCAATCAACTCCAAAACAGCAAGACTTTCAATAACCACTAAGAAATATCTCATCAGCTAGTAAAGGCCCAAACTCTGAACTCTGCGAAGAGCAGGGCATCAGGCGGGAGAGCCATAGGGAAGATTTTGTGCACATAGGCCTAAAACTCCACTTTATCCTAACCCAGAGTGCTGCTGGTCTCTGGGTGCATTACTAAGAATCACTGCTCTGCAAACGTTTTTTTAAAACTATTGTTAAAATGAATAAAGTGAAGTTTAAGTTACATTTTGAAGATTGAACTTGAAAAATTAGTGATCATTTTTCAACTTCGACACAAGTCTGGCCTATGGTTGATGTGTGAATGTTTTGCTCAGTCAACATGGGCCCTGACTACTCTGCTGTCTAATGAAATGGCCTATGCTTAGCCTTAGTTCCCAGTGCATGACAGAAATTATTTTAGTTGTTTTGTTTTACCTCTGGTTCATTGAGACACAAGACTAGCTTAAAGCTTCACTGATTCATGGGGGTTAGCCCTATGTTCCCACAGCCCAATGGTCCCACAGAATCTGATTTTGGGTAATAAAGTCTGATCTTACAAATTTATAGAAAAGGAAATGTGGAAACATAGGGCTTAATTTTGGAAAAACAATCTTAAAAATGTGGGACCATAGGCACACTCCCGTTTAATGGCCGCAGGTGTTCAACATGCACGTGCAATCAATTACTTGGCAACGACTTTAAACGTCATTGCTGCCCGAATTCAATTAGTGTTCATTATTCAGTGGACCACAGTTTCGCTTGCCCACGTAAATTACATAGCATACAGGTTGACATCAGAATACTTTGCGACACTCTTAAGTGGTGTGGTGCGCATGCAAACATTTTCATTTTTAGAATGGCGACGGTACAGCGACAAAACGCATTGGTTTGGATGTTATGGCTTGGATTTATATCTTTAGGTCGTTGTAGGAATCTGACAGAGGGTGAAGTTTGGACATCTGAAACGAAGGCCGGATTCACGAGACAAAACGCATCAATCCACGCGAAAAGTTTGTCAGAGCCATCAATTGAACGGGTACTATACTACGGACATTTATCTATTGGAACCAAAAAGTTGAATCTGACTGATGAAGGAAATCACATTGCCAATGAATCCGAGTTGTTTGCTGGGTCTTTTGGAAAGGACGTTAATTACCAATCTGACTCTTATTCCCAAGCAGGTGAGTAGCGTGCCTCGCTGAATCTGAAGCTTAATCGTGTTCAGTGTAACACAGTTAGAAATGTATTGTACCTTTATAGATACAAACAATTACTGATTTTTTATTTTATTTTTATTTTTACAAAATATTAACCAGCACTGGAATCTGAACATCTTGCTGAAGGAATAGTTAGACAGTGGGACAAGACACGTGCTGTAGACCGATTACTTGGAATGAAGCCAAAGGTGGAGTGCGTTGAGGACTCTATGACCCTGAAATTAAATGGAGCCACATCTTTGGGCTTTAATTTTCTTGTTGACCGGGGTAAGCCCACCACTTTTTTTTAGGTTTTAGGCTACCGTTTTAAGTTCCACCGTACATATTTACACCTGAATTCTGCCTTCTCTCTTCCTAGGAAATACACACCCGCTCCCATTATTAAAAATGCCTTCAGACTGTGGCTACTCTGTAAGAAAGACCTGGAGGGATTTGGTTTTCAGTGCACCCTATAATGGCTGTTTTGTAGCTCAAGAGGTATTTGTGATAATTGTGGTCGACATTGAAAATGTAGTGAGAAAGAAGTCCTGATGTTGAATTTAAATGCTTTCTCAGGAGTCTGTCTATGTATTACCTCTGGTTATCTATGGCTTGCCTGTGAGAATGGTCTGCCCAAGCACAGACCCAAAGCCTCCTTCTGTGTCCTGCCATGCCAGTGGAATGACTGTGAAAATGGAATCCTCTGCCACTGTTAAAACTATTCAAGTTAAGGGTAAGGGTCATGACACATCTGTCTCTGTTTGTGCTTCTGTTTGCTTTACTATTTTTATGGGCAAGTTACCTGGAATTGAGATTTTTCTTCATTTCATATCTGAGAAATTGCAGTAGGCTTTTGATGTGGTGGCAGTGCATATCCAGAACATATCAAGACATTGTTTTTCCTCTAGTTAATAGTAAGTGGGAGTCCTTGATGAAAATATCTCCCCGTTGTGGCTTCAGTGTTGTAGAACACCCCAAAGGTGTGATTATATCTGCCCCCTACCTGCCATGTATTGAAGAACAGGTATGGTTTAAGCACTTACTACAAGTAACTTGCCATATTTAACTATTTTTGGATTATGACCAATCATTATGCTAAACTGCTTTAATCCACCGTATGCACTTTAAGGCTGTTGCTGCTAGCGGTGTCTAATTTGTTGAACGTAAACAGAAAAAAACATTGCTGCATAATGTTTTAATTTTGTTCCCAGGATGGTTTGTTAACCTTTGAGGTAGCAGCGGAGGGAGACTTCAAAATCTCTTGTCCATTTCAACAGTCTACTACAGTTGGTATAGTCACTGCTTGTCCTGATTCCTCAAGCACAACATGCTCAAGCACTTTACATGATCCACTGAAGCCACGACAGACCCCACCGCAATCCACCAAGGCTTTCACTGCCTCTATCCTTTCACCAGAGCAACCAAAATACCCAACCAATCAATTCGCTTATTCATATAACAGTAAAGATCCTGCAAGACCTGAACCTGTAGATACCCAACATCCACAAAGACCAGGTCCACTGTCTACAAAGACACCTTTGGAGGCTGTACACCCCAAGAATCCAACAGTTGTTGAGGATCCTACCAAAAGCATGCCTGGCAAGAGGCCTGGACCCATGCAGTTTCCAGCAGAGTTTCCTTTCTATGCCATGCTTCCTGGATATTCCTGGCCACACCCCAGACCTAATGTTGGTGCTGCCAGTCCTGAACCAGCACATTTTGTAGAACCGCAGCATCCACAAAAAATGGTTCCCCCATCTATGCCTGTGGAGGATCCTACTAAAAGCATGCCTGCCAGGAAGCCAGAACCCATGCAGTTTCCATCACAGTTTCCGTTCTATGCGATGCTTCCTGGATATTCCTGGCCACACCCTGCACCCAATACTGTTACTGCAAGTCTTAAACCAGAGCATTCTGTAGAACCACAGCATTCACAAAAACCGGTTCAGCCATCTACAGAGGCAACTTTGGAGGCAGTTCACCCCATGATGCCAACACCTGATGAAGATCCTACCAAAAGCTTGCCCTTTAAGAAGCCTGAAGTCATGCAGTTTCCAAAACCGTATCCTTTCTATGCCATGCTTCCTGAATCATCTTGGCAGTACCCCAGGCCCGATGCTGTTGTAAGTCCTGAACCAGAACATTCTGTAGAATCACAGCATCCACAAAAAATTGTCCTACCATCTACAGAGGCACCTTTGAAGGCAGTTCACCCCAAGAAGCCGACACTTGTTAAAGATCCTACCCAAGGCATGCCTTCCAAGAAGCCTGAACTCATGCAGTTTACACCACAGTTTCCATTCTATGTGACACTTCCTGGATATTCCTGGCCACACCCTGCACCCAATACTGTTACTGCAAGTCTTAAACCAGAGCATTCTGTAGAACCACAGCATTCACAAAAACCGGTTCAGCCATCTACAGATGCAACTTTGGATGCAGATCGCCCCATGATGCCAATACCTGATGAGGATCCTACCAAAAGCATGCCTATCAAGAAGCCTGAAGTCATGCAGTTTCCAAAACCGTATCCTTTCTATGCCATGCTTCCTGAATCATCTTGGCAGTACCCCAGGCCCGATGCTGTTGTAAGTCCTGAACCAGAACATTCTGTAGAATCACAGCATCCACAAAAAGCTGTTGAATCTACACAGACTCCTTTGAGTCCAGTTCACGCCAAGACACCAACACCTGTTGAGGATGGTACCAGAAGCATACCTGCCAAGAAGTTTGAATCCATGGAGTTTCCATTCTATGCTATGCTTCCTGGATATTCCTGGCCGCATTCCATGCCTAATACTGTTGCAAGTCCTGAACCTGAGCTTTCTGAAAAACCACATCATCCCCAAAAAACTGTTGTCCCAGCTACAGAGGCACCTTTTGCCGCAGTACACCCGAAGACGCCAACAGCTGTCGAACATCCTACTAAAAGCATGCCTGCCAAAAAGCCTGAACCCATGCATTTTTCACCACAGTTTCCTTTCTATGCGAGGCATCCTGGACATTCCTGGCCATACACTACACATAATATTGTTGCTGCAAGTCCTGAACCAGAACATTCTTTAGAACCACAGCATCCACAAATTGCCCTACCATCTACACAACCACCTTTGGATGCAGTTCACCCTAAGAAGCCGACACTTGTTGAAGATCCTACCCAAGGCATGCCTTCCAAGAAGCCTGAACCCATGCAGTTTACACCACAGTTTCCATTCTATGTGACACTTCCTGGATATTCCTGGCCACACCCTGCACCCAATACTGTTACTGCAAGTCTTAAACCAGAGCATTCTGTAGAACCACTGCTTCCACAAAACCCTGTTCCGCCATCTACAGAGGCAGTTCACCCCATGATGCCAACACCTGATGAAGATCCTACCAAAAGCATGCCTTTCAAGAAGCCTGAACTCATGCAGTTTCCAGCAATGTATCCTTTCTATGCTATGCTTCCAGAATCATCTTCGCAGTACCCCAGGCCTGAACCAGAACATTCTGTAGACTCACATCATCCCCAAAAAACTTTTGTCCCATCTACAGAGGCACATTTCGATGCAGTACACCCGAAGACTCCAACAGCTGCCGAACATCCTACCACAAGCATGCCTGCCAAAAAGCCTGGACCCATGCATTTTCCAGTGCAGTTTCCTCTCTATGCGATGCATCCTGGATATTCCTGGCCACACCATACACCTAATAGTGTTGTTGCAAGCCCTGAACCTGTGTATTCTGTACAACCACAGCAGCCTCAAAAAGCTGTTGTCCCACCTACACAGGCACCTTTGGCTGCAGTTCATCTCATGCAGCCAGCCCCTGTTGAAGACGCTACTAAAGATCTGCCTGCTAAAATCACTGAGTCCATACAGCATCCTTTCTATTCAACGCTTCCTGGATATCCCTGGCCACACAGGCCTAATGCTGTAAGCCCTGATCCTGAGCATTCTGTAGAACAGCTTTCACAAAAACTGGTTCACCCATCTCCTCAGCCACCCTTGTACCAGGTTTACCCTAAGAAACCAGCCCCCTTTGAGGAGCCAGTTAAAAGTATATCCTCATATAGTAGTACATCCCCTGCCCAAAACAATCTTGTGAAGGCTCAAGCACAACCTGAATCTAAAGTTGCATCAGAGACACCCAAATCTCTTATGTTTGATTTACCTATACACTGCTCTACTGTTTGTACTATGTCTTCTACTGATTGCTGTCCACTGTCCTTGTCCTTTCACCAGCATCTCCACCATCACAATCACTTTTCTCCTGTGTTACACCAAACAAATCAACCAGCAACAGCTGCCAGTGGCCAGGAAGCTTCCTATATTAAACAACTCTTTAGAAATGCTCTAACTGGTGGTGCCAATAATCAGCCTGGTTCATTTTTGAATGCAACTCAGAAACCAACATATTCAACTCCCTCTCTGCAGAAGATTTTATACCCACAACAGGATGGGAAACATGCGCTCACATCCAAACCAGCTCCAACTGCTAATCCTAGTTCACTTCCAAGCAATCAGATTCATGCTCCCTCCTGGAATCCACAGTTGTACATCCCTGTAGATGGCCATCGTTATCAACTTCAACCTGTCGCCCCCCACAGTGTGCAGTTAAGTCAGCTGCTGCCTTTAAAACTGCCCACCACTCGAGGTGCTGAAGAACCGAGGCCTAATGAGTTGTTACGACAGGCTAGTTATTTGCCTCCAGAGTCTGCCTCCAGTTCCAATCCTAGTATTTCAGCAAATAGTCCTGACAGCATTTCTAAGACCATCACTAAAAGTCCAGGTATGTCTAGTGTTCAGGCAGCCAAAGGCAGCATTTCAAAACCTCAGAGCCCTGTGAAAAACCCTGCTTCTTACCCTTGGTTTCAGATTCCTTACTTTATTCCTTACCAACCACCAACTTCTAAATCAGCTGCCAACTCTGAACAACAATCTTCCCTTCCCTATCAGTCACCCTCTTCTGTTGTCCAAAGCTCTCATTTTCCCAAGCACCTGATATCACCACCAAATTCTAAGCCTACAAAAAATCCTGCTCCCCCTCCATGGGCTCAGCATCCCATTTTTATCCCCCCTGTGCTGAGACCAAATATACAACAGGACATGCAGAGTATGCCTGGTGTGTCTTCAGATCCCCCTCGAGTTCATTCTACATCATCAAAACATTCAACTTTGAAGCATGCAGTGGCTCCCTCTAGAGCAGTCCCTCAGAAACAATATTGGCGTCAAGCTGCTCCTGCAAAGGCCGCTACTGGTAATGGGTACCCAAAAGTGCTCTTTAAGCCCAAATCCTCAAAACCTCAAGTAAACATCATTGGGCATTCTAAACAAATTCTACCACCTGCACACTCTAGTTCTGGTCCTAATGCTAAATCCTTTGTACCAATTGGGTCCCCTCAGTCTTTTAAGGATTACTGGAAACCGGCAAGACCTTTTCAGTCGTATTAAAGATCTCCTGGAAGCCAACCTTCATGTTCACAAGGTAGGTGGTTTAATGTACTGAAATGTTCTAAAATAAATTTAAACTAATATTCATGTTAATTACGCATGTTTTTTTTTTCTTTTCAGGGAGGGATTCCTTTAAGGGCATTTCAGGTATGCACCTGAAAATTGTAACATTATTAATAATAAAAATCTGAAACCATTCATTATGTCCTGTCAATGTTTCTTTGGGGTTCTGAGTTTAAACAATGCAACAGGTTTTCGCTAATATAATGATGTAAAATAAATCACTGTTTTAGGCAAATTTACCCCCCCCCCCCCCCATTTCTTAAATGTGCCAGTGTGCTGCAAAATGGACAATGGAGCATTGTATACATTTAGAGTTGTTTTATTCTGCAACAACATTTCACTGAATGGTTGAATCATTAGGTTATGTAAGGGATAGCAGACGAAAAATTGACCAGTTCTGTGGAAATAATGGCGAGGTGGAGGCGGAGTAGAGCTGCCTTCACCAAGTCAGGCAATTAGAAAAAATAATTAAATTTTAAAGGCAAATGAGGAATAACAACTGCCGAGGTGTGCATTTCATGGAATAATCACTTCTGGCAGAGCTGAATAATTTCCTGATGCAAAGCAGTAAATGGCTTCTGGTGTAGTCATTGTAATATTTAATTCAGTCATTCGTTCATTTGAAAGGTCAAAGGATGCAAGGCATGTCCTAAGTCAGGAGTGAAAGCCCATAGCTGAAGTTCAGTTAAAGCACCTTTCAGTTTATAGAGCAATGTGTGGATTAATCAAGGGCAAAGTCATGACCAAAGTGTCAGCTTGACCAATGCTTTAGAAGTGTTTAACTTTTCCTGGGCAAACTGGAACTGGAACTGGCATGGTGTCTGGTTGACCACCAGGTGCCACTGTTTCAGCTGCAGGTGCTTGTCTTTTCACTATTGGGATGACGGATGCTGGTTTCATAGGTTCCAATGATTCCGCTGATTCTGCAGACAGCTGTCCCATCAAGTCAATCATAAGTAGAGGCATGGTGCCATTTTGGGCAGGCTCCACAACAGGCTCCACAACAGGCTGCTGTAACATATGCAGTTTTTCAAGTATTTAAGTTGGACTTAAATGAATATAGTCAATATTATTTGTACAATCTGTGAAGTAAATACTACCTGTGGAGCAAATATTCGACAGTCATATGAGACATTTGCGATGACATTTCCAGCAGTGCAGAATCCATAGGTCTATAAAAGATTTTATGTCAGACAAATCTGTATAGTGTAATATTTCACATCAGAACAAATCTGAATCCCTGTTGTCCATGTGTACTTACAGCCATAGTTTGATTCAGGGGGACACAGTTGTCATCTTCTGTGGTGGTGCAGTTTGTTTCCACAATGGCATATTCAGAAAAGAGTTTGGGTGCACCAGATAATACCTGCACAGGCATGTAAAGTTTAATTAACCAAGCTGTAGATGTCAACGGTGATGTATAATTAAAATATTTTACAAGTTTTGGATATATTTAATACTTTTTTTTACCTGTGTGGTCAGGCGCCCAACTTCTAATATGGCATATTTGCTGAGAGGGACTAGTGCCTCTCTGTTGTTAAAGGCAGCAAGAGAATCTGTGGTCATTTGAAGAGCACTGGTGTCATTTAGAGGTAACAGGTGAGGGCAGCCCAAACAGAGATCCTCAGTTGAAGTTTCTGGAAAGTGGAGCAGATATGAGGTTTACTCTTTAAAGACAAAATAAAGGGAGATTTAAGGTTCTTCGTAAAACAAAACATGTTCTAATTACATATCAACCATGTTGCAATAGTTTTTACCTGGTTCAGATTTGCATCTATGTTCGATTACAGTTAAAACTCCACCAGTTTTAGTAAGAGCAACATCACAGTCAGCCTCCACTGCCTAAATAAATGACATTATGAACATTAAAAAACAGCCAAACACCTTAATGATATTTCAGTGTGCTTTGAAAGTACATTAACCCATAGAAAATCACACAAAGTCACTTTCGGACATTTGAAAAACCTTTTTACATCTCAATTGGGACCAATCTAGGTTATTCTGAGATGCATCTTACCTTACCTTAAGTGGTAAATGTGTGAATGTCTAACATTAAGGGCGGGCCTGTATAACTAAGACATGTAGGCTACAATTAGAAAAATATGCATGTAAACTACAGTTGATGCCATGACTGAGTGTGTCATGTACTTCCCCAATCACTGTTCTTGTAGCTTACTAACGCTACGCCAACAGTAAAATATTTGATGATGTTTTATAAATGGCCATTTAACTTCTAAAGAGGCAGTCAACAAACACGTTTTCCACACAAAATTAAGAGAAATGTAATGAAATATTTTTGTAACTAACAGTATTTCTGAATTCTTGCTTAGTTTAACTTACAATTTCTGCCTTAGTCCTGACTGGGCAAGCAGCCACTGGTGTTGGGTCGAGGACATGACACTTGGTCTCCAATAGATCAATCTCCATCTTGTAGATGTCCATATTTGGCTAAGAGAATCAGTGTTCGGTCCAAGTCAAATAAGTTGGGTTAAATAAATGCACCAAAAACATTCTATTGTGTGTCGATGAGTAGTTTTCAAATGTTTCCTGACCTTCTTTACTTCTACTTTAACAGAAATGAAATATGCTGTTATGTTTGATATATCAATTTTAAGCAAACATTATGTGAGTTCATTCATATTCGTATGGAAATGACTAAATTATTAAAGGTAAATACTTGTTGAGTTTGGTCTGGCTGACACAGAAATTGTTATAAATGCTATTAATGCTGTTAAATATATGCTATTATATATAAATCCTATTAATGAATTATCCCAGTGTCCTGCCCTGTATTATCCTGTCATATTGTCCCATTTTAATATTTCATGAGAATTCAGAAAAACATCTGTAAATTGTTTGCACTGTGTTTTTTCACTCACCATGGCACGGATTTTAATTTCATCTATCTGGTTCAGGGCGTACTTGAATCCACTGGTGCGCTGAGCATTGATGTAATCCTGGAAGACGCCCGCAGCCATCTCTGCTTCTGGGGAGTCACAGGGCGGCATAGTAACCGTAGGCAGCACCTGTGCCCAGGCCCCCACAACCAGCACCCCTAAAAATACACACAGGATTTGCATGTTATCGACTAGCTGGGCTGCAGTTCTGTTCAATGCTAGCTGCAGGTATGACTGTAAAAGGTGACTAAGTACAAAACAAGGGCTTTTTATATACCTTGTACTTTAGTCTACAGACATGGCTAAGGTAAACATCAGGACTCTACGCAAGCATGACTTGTGCAACAGATTAAAGATGAAGCAGGATGGATGCCTGCCAGTGTAAATGTCACTTTGTGATAGGCCTTCTGGTGACCTGGGATCTCGGAAGCCTACGCGACTGAAAAGGAAGTAGTATATCAAGAATCCATCCCTATAACAGATAAATAATAGAGGGCACATTTTGCACTTTTGTATTGCATTTACATCTTTATTAAGTGGACAATAAATGAACTGAGGCAAAAAAAAGAACTCCTGGAAAATTATAATTGCTTTAGATTAACACTTGGAGAGAGTTTAGATAATGTAACCCCATTCAAATTTAGTGAATTTTATGTTTATCACGTATATTATTTTGTATTTTATTTCATGAAGGCATTTTCATGCACGTGTTTATCTGTATGACTTGACTCTGCCAACGAGCAAGAGCCAGGACCATTAGGGATTCTAATGGTGAACAGGAATCTACTGTCTCATATGCATCTCAGGCCACCTGCACACTTAACCTTTCCACCATATGTCCTTGCATGTGCTGAGGGAATTCGAAGCCAGGCCTGTCCTTCCTATAAAATATCTTGATCCCCAAGCACTGAGCACCATACCAGGCTCCATATTGTCCTCGATCCTCCAAAGTGACACAGCAACAATAATTTAGTTTGTACCTTTAGTTTTTTAAACTCATCAGCTGAACATTAATTTAGTTTCAGCCTCCTCAAACTGTTAAGCCAGACAGACACCTAAAACATTTTCAGTTTCTTATTTAAAATTATATTCTTGTCCTACTTAAGACTGTTTGTTGAGTTTGAGTGTTGGAGAAATTCATGCTCCTTTGGACCTACCCTCATGGTACCAAAAAAAGAAAAAAAATCTCATTTGGCCTCCTTGAGTCATTTGCTTCCACTTACATCCAAGTAACTTTTTGAAGAAGAAGACATGATTTTGACATACACTGAAGAAATAAGGTTTTCCAAGCTTTAATATTTCTATTTTTCGAATTTTCGAAGTATGAGTTCAGAGTATTTTGGTTTTGCTTTATTTCTGCAAGCTGTGTATGTGTTTTTATTAGCCACATTTCATGCAATATGCATTTAAAAAATATGATAATTGTGTCTCTTATAACTGCTACTGTGCAGACCTAAGAGCTTACATTCAAACACACAAAAACCAACACATGACATAGGCTCAAAATTCTCATTATGTACAACGTGTTACGTTATTTCTTTTTTGTTACATAATATATATTTGAGTCATCTGGTAATCTATATCATATTTTAAAAGAATGCTATGTTTTACCTCTCTCAACCGTAACAAAGGCATGGGACATCTCTGTGAGTCTGTTGTGATTTGTTTGCAATAAATTTGAATGACTTCTAATCTTACATCGACCATCCATTTGGACCACTGTCCGTCTAAAAGTTCAGTGACCATTTAGTGTCCTCATTGACCACAGAGTTTGTTTTCTACTGACATCAGGTGACCAGAGGCAATTAGGGTCATGGGCACTGTTTTCTGAATGGGTGTTTTTCATTCATTTTCATTCTATGGACACCAACAATACCAACAATAGAGTAAAACAGACTTCATAAGAACAAATAAGTAATTTATTAAGAAAACAAATGGTGTTTTTAAATTAATTATAATTATAGCTACTACATTTACAGAAAATGTACATACAAATCTAATATGGACAACCTGTCACAGCTTTACATGTACCTGAGCTGAGGTAGTCAGAGTGATGTCTATAGTCTTAACCCCAAGAGGGCTCCAAACACATAAAACATGAAGAGGGGTGAATATTCAAACATTCTATCTTTCTACTTTTTAAATGTATATAGACTATCGTAGATATTCATTATTTTAGGTTTTGATGACTGCTTGAAAAATACAGTTTATAAAAAGCCATGCTGCTATGGAGGATACGTTAATTTACACAATGAAAAAAATGTGCAAAATGCATAATCAGAGATGCTAAAACACTTTTAGCATTTACATGTACAAATTTGTTCTACACAAATGATTAAACAGCAGATTAAATAAAAGACACATTTGAAAAAAAAGTGTCCTCACATTACTTTAAGGCACTAAAGTCTTCCTTTAAATTGTAACCTGTATGAGTATGGCTATGTTGACCATGTGTATTAATTAGCTGTCTGTTTCATTCGGTTAAATGGCATACAGCATGTAAAATAAACCAGTGTACTGATATATATATTTATGCTGTATTGTTTCATAGGTCAGTGTGTGCACAGGAAAACATGTTGGTTTAATTTGATAGGGTGTTTAGATGCAGCCCCTCTTGCACGTCAGGAACTCTCTAGCCATTTTAAGAGAACCACCCCCTCGTTTGTGTTTTGAGAGCAATGACCAGCAGTGAATCTCCTTGTCAAAAACATTTATCTGGCCAAATTAAGTATCCACTACAGGGTAAGTAGGTACTTCTGGACACTCTCTAAAAAACAAATGTTGGTGTGAGAAGACATCAACAAAGCTACTCCACAAGTGTACGGACATGTATCTTTAGGAACATAGTATGAGGACAAACTGCTGCCAACCCGATGCACATCCATGCATAGTGACATTCTTTACACCCCTCCCTGTGCTTCTCTCCTCACCCTATACCAGATTCCTCAACCCTTTCTGTGTTATACTGATCACAAACTGTCCCAGTCACCCACCACCACCCCTGTTTGTTGTTTACAAACAAAGCCAAACATTTTTCTACATTTAGTCTATGAAATTTGGGCAAGATCCATTAGCCAAATCACATTAAAGAATTTGTTTTATTGTTCTGTTTTCATCAATCTGAAAGGCATCTCCAACCTGAGAACAAACTATCTGCAGGTTTATCTGCCTTCACACCAGCTTGCTCACCATCATCGAGCGTCAACCAGCTTGTGGAGTATTAGGTTGTGTTATGTTTTGCTGTACTGTAAGTTGAAGTGCATTAATAACTGTTGCTAGACTGTCTTGTTACTAAATTTTGGATGGTAGTCAGAAGGAAAACATAGTGAGGTGGGATACCACTTCTTTAACACACCAAGGGTTCTAGTACACCCATGTTAACATATAAAGTTCTGGTCAAAGTTCTGGCCAGGACTTCAGTGGAACAATATTGTGGTCATGGGGCGTCCAGTGCTGGCATGGAAACACAAAAGCTTGAGAGGGTTGATTATCTGCTCCTGCAAACAACTCCTGACAAGCCTGTGGAAAATTGACTAATACTACCTGTTGAGTATGGTATGTACAAAGACAGTTCCGTAAGACTCTGAATCCATTATCCCATTTCTACTCATTGGCCTCCCAATCAATCTCAGGGTCATCATCATCCAGACGGATGATGAGGTATGACAGAAGTTGAAAGATGTTCTGCCACAAGAGCAGAAATACATAAGCATAGAAATCACTGACGTCAATTTGGCAATGTTCGCCAGAGAAGCTCATTTCACATATACATTGAAATCGGTTGATGAGATTGCGGCAGTACCCTCCATTTAGGCAGGGGTCAGAGGCACACTCATCCACATCCTGCTCACACCTGTCAAAAAAACAATGCATAGGCTTGTATACTGCAGAAAAAACACAGGAGAATGAGAAATTGCAAAAAACACCAATGATATTTTACGGGCAAGATCCGAATATGAATTCTTACCATTGCCCTGTAAACCCAGGCATACAATTACAAGTGTCATCTGTTCTTGAGCAGTTTCCACCATTAAAACAGCTAAAATTTAGCTTATCGTTCCCACAGATTGACACTGGCAGTTTAGGGTATCTAGAAGAACAATACAAGGATGTTATTGCAAAGTCTTTTGTGTAATTAGAAAGTGTGTCCTTATGCAAAAGTAGTGCCTGACAAACATGTATTTCATTAAATTCAGCCAACCTTAAAAGCAAATAAGCACTTGTGTCATATTGACACATTTTATTTATGGTATTTATACTTACGGGATCCTGTCAATGTACCATGGGATTTCGGGAACCCTTTGTCTAAACAAAAGAAATGTCAAAGAAATTATTGGAAAAAATGATGACCACTCACACACACACACACACACACACACACACACACACACACACACACGCATATATGGGTATGACAACATTTTACTACCTTGCAAGGAATATTATGCACTATACAAGATACTAAGTTTATTCATATTTTTTGCATCAGCAAAGGAATAATTGTAGTTTTTATTTGCTACACTTGTCATCACGTATTAACACCTTGAAGACTAACTTTATACCTCCACATAAGTGCCTTCATTTTCGAGTTTTGACAACTTTTAACCACCTTCAGATGCAGGCCTCTCCAACGTTTTGCACCATCTCTTTCCCAACCTTACTGCAGGCCATGCAGATTCTTACCTCAAACTGTGAGAGGTCATGGGGTTTAGTGGCACACGGTGTGAGGGCAGAACAGCCAATTTGAGCGGGACCCCTTTCGACCGATCCATCGGTCAGGAAACTTGATGTTCAGGAAATCCCTCCCTTACCTGGCACACTGTGAATCAGCTTTGTCTTCTTGAAAAAAGACATTAGCAAAGGTCACTCTTTGCCTGAAGTTGTGGCACAGCTTAAGGAGAAAATCCACACTGCAGTGCAGGGGGAAGAGCTACAAAATGTTAGAGAGGCCTGTGTCTGTTGGCTGAAGGTTGTTAAAATTAGAGGAGCTCATGTGGAGGTATACAGCGGGTCTTCAAGGCTGTGGAATGCGATAGGTAGTGTATAAGGTTAAACTGCAACGACTCCTTTGTTGATGCAAAAAATATGAATACACTATCTTTCACAATACAATACTTTCTAACTTTGCTAGGTTTCTTGTGTAATTTTTAAGAATTTATTAAAAGTGTTTGTGACTGTTGGGACCCCCTGTATAATAGAGAATTATAGAAAATATCATTACCATTTTCACTTGTTCTGACAACAAAGAAACTGGTGAATTGCATAAGCAACTCACCTGCAGAGGGCTCCGGTAGCATTACGTGGACAAAGACACGCGTAACGTTTGAGTCCCCTGAGACAGGTGGCGCCGTGCCCACACTCGTTACCTGCACACACATCCTCCTGCGCCTCACAGAGCTTGCCCTCAAAGCGAGGCTCACACACACACTCAAACCCCATTGGCTTAGAGCTACAGTTGCCATGGACACAAGGCTCAGATGCACATGCGTCCACCTCATCCTCACAGTGTGGCCCCCCGAGACCAATAGGGCACTTGCAGTGGAACTTGTTGAATAAGTCTGTGCAAGTGCCCCCATTTTGGCAGGGGTCAGGGCGGCAGACATCAGAGCCCCGGCAGCCAAATGAGGGGGAGCCTGAGATGCGCAAAAACTGCTCATCCTGGGGGCGATGCAGGTTGGTCTCCGAGTCTGCGTAAAATGACAACAACAGGCCACTGATCTCCAGAGGGCCGAGACAGCCCACCAGGGTTCTGCCTGCTGTGGGCCCAAGCCCCCCAACCAGAATATCCACGTCGTTCTTCAGGAAGTCTAAATTTCCAGAGACGGTGTTCGATACTACTGCGTCCTCCAGGTTCCCATCCAACACCAAAGCCCACTTTGAGGTCAGACTTGTGGGTTCCTGCATGATCAGCTCTGCCATGTGCCACTCCCCGTCACTGACTGCCACGCTGCTCTCAATGCTCAGCCCTGGCGTCCCCTGCAGCTCCAGGAGCAGGCGGGAGCTCCGGATGGAGATGGAGATGAACTTGGTGCCTTTCTCAGCGTACAGCAGGGTGCCGTCACTGGCCCGGGTTCTTAGCTGGAGGGACACACCCACAAGGGGTCGCTCAATTTTTCCATTTCCCCTGTAAATCAGTGTCTTGCTGTTCTCCCAGAATGTTGCATTTGAAACACCTTATGCAGGAGAAAGAGTAAGTGAAATTAAATAATGATGGGGTATATTATTTTTGCATTCCATGTGTTTGCCCTAGGGTACAAGGATGTTCTGGAAAATTCGCTCCTGCTCCATAGTCATAAAGAGGCTACCACATTAATTTGTATGCCTCTCAGTACCTTACTCCATTAGTGAAATACCTTTGACAGGTTGGTTTATCACAAATGTACAAATAAACATTATATTTAAGATGAAAAATAAAACAGCATTTACTACTAGACTCACATTGGAAGCCATCAGCGTCTGGCAAGCAGGTGGCAGCAGAAGGGCAAGGGGAGAGTTCACACCACATCACCTTCTCGCAGCGCTGGCCTGCCGTGTTGGGAGGGCAGTTACATGCAAAGTCATCCCAGATGGAATAACACACTCCCCCGTTCAAGCATGGGTTGATCTAAAGAATGTGAACATGCATGTTTCATCAGACTAGCCCCCATTGTTACAACAGAGAATATACTCACTGTAATAGCCAAATAGGCAGCTATCAGACAAACAATGATCATGCAAGACACCGGTTATTGGTTTCAGTCCTATTTGTATTTTTACACCGTATGTTTCTGAATTACAGACAAATACATGATAAATAATTTATTTTGCACAATTTGATAACAGCAAAAAACATTATATATGTCTACTGATTGAAAGCAGAGTTGGGTTATATAAGCAGGGATTGCCAGCCTGTGTTTATTGCTTACACTGCAGGAGTTGTCACTGGCACAGCCACGTGTAACTTTGACCAGACTCTCCTGGGCGTACGAGCTGAGTGCAGTGCCAATGGGGTAAAACTGCAGGCGCTTTGATGACATACGGAGGTCCTGTATGCAACCTTTGAAGTACCCTCCAAAGGCCAAAGAGGCCCGTCGATCTGGCAGTCCTCCTACATACAGCAGGTCTCCCGTCTGTACCATAATGTTCCGAATAGGAATGTTGCCCTGGCTCCTTGCTGACAGGAAGAGGGCAACTCTCCCTTGTTCTATTTTCACGCTCACCAGGTGAAACTGGCCATCATGTACAACGCCATGGCTTGCCAAGGTCTCAAAGTTGTTGACCTGAACTTTCACCCGTCCCTCGTCCAGCCAGATGCGAATGTACTGGCTGGTGCTGTTGACCAAGACCAGTAGTAGGCCTTGTGGCCTCCTCGTGCGGATAAATAGTGACAGGGCAACAGTCTCGCTGGGATCATCCTCCACAAGGAAGGAAACATAGCTCTCAGAGTCTTCATTCCCAAAACGTGCGGTGATGTACTCTGCATTTAAACACAGTTATCGCATAATTGCAATGTTAAAAAATAATGAATGTAATCTGCAAATATGCACTTGTGTAGATCGTCACATTTCATGAAAATACGTATACATACAATATATAAATCGTCAGTCCTGATTTCAATTTCATGAGCGGTAATTGTAACACAGTGTACTGCAGAAGTCTTAAGGTCCACGTTTACTTAATCCATCTGCCTTGTGTGTGTGAATGGTGCTGCCTCGACTTGACTTTGTTTCTTTAGCCACATAATCCTTCTCTACATCTGAGTGCTAAATTTGTCCACCTGTGACTGTCAAATTTGTCTGCCTAATGCAGACTTTAATGGTGTAAATATAGATGTTAAAAACAAATCAGCCCACAGCCCTGTAGTCTTTTCCTCAATATCATGTAAACTGAGTAATTATAACTGTTTATTGTTTTTTTTTATTTAAACCTAATAGTAAAATATGTTTTAAGGCTGGAGAGTAGTGATGCATCAGCATTCTCTACTTTAAATGCTGAGTAACCCCCTCTTGTTGGTTTTGGATGAATTATGTCACTTTAAAATAGAACGGATTCCCTTTTGCCAAATTTATAGGCTTTAGTGATTGACCTGCTCTAATGGTTGGACCTAAGTGTTTAAATTCTTTGTACAAAATTGGAAACTTTTTTTTACCAGTACATGGCGGCAGAGATATGTTATACCAATGTATTGTAATGTCTATTTAGGAAAAATAAACTTGAATGTAAATGAATATTTCAAGGTCTTCCCAGAAGAGCAAACAACAATTTTTGTATCAGATTCTTTGCTGTTCTTAAAAGTTCACTTGTTTTAAAAATCATGAGTCTAACAGCACATTCCCATTAAACTTTCAAATAACTATACTGACAGAAACTTTTTAACATCAGGCTCATTAAATCTGCTACGTTCATCTTTGGTGTAATATTATTGTTAATATTAGTGTTTTAATGAGATTTGCAAAGTGTTTTGATGTGCATCTGACAGTGCATAGCTCAATGAACTAAATGCATATTCAAGGCTATTACGTTTAAACTCAAATGTAAATCATTTTATTTTCCACTTGTCAAATTTGTCAATTTATTTGTACTATTCTGGTTGTCATGATTACAGGTGTTTAAACATATGTTGTTGTGTTCACAATGCTCAGGCTGTTGTGGTTGTTACATGAATAAATGTGACATGACTATAGGAAGCCTACTACTGACGTACAATATAAAAACGTACAATATTAATTTTATGCTTTTGCCAGTCAAACACTTTAGTAAAGGATCTTGACATTATTCTTTTGCACAGGCCACGTGCCTGGTACTGCCGTGGTTTTATTTACCTACACAGAACCTTACCCTCTTGGCAGTTGTCTCCCTCGTATGGTCGATGGCATTCACATGAGTATCTCATCCACCCCTGGCTGATGCACCTGCCCCTGTTCTGACAGGGCCCATCGTCACACTTGTCCCGATCACTGCAGCCTGCTGTTATATTCACCTGTTCAGCTTTCGCTGCAAGCCCAAGCCCAGGCACCACCAACTTAGACTCCATGTGAAAGTCCTTAATGCAGCCAATGAAGTGTGTAGCTCTTCTGTCCCGCGTTCCACCAATGAAGAGACTCTCAGGAGCTCCACTGAGCTCAAGGTAACCGGAGCCAGGTTCTGAGGATGAGGGCCCTGCTGGGCTTTGGGATGACCTCTTAATGCTGGGGCAGTCACCTTTCACACAATGCAGTGTTAAATCCAGCACTTCACCCTGGAGCAAGGCCTCCAGTTTGTGCCATCTTCCATCGGCCAACATCCCATCGACCACAACCTCCTGCAGGATGTGCCCTGGCTCCTGGGTCCGCTGCATGGTGTGGCGTAGCTGGCCATCGATGAGCTCTACAGTAAGCAGCAGGTTCTCTGTTCTCCTCTGCAGTAGTGTACCAGCAGTCTGATCTGTGCGGAAACTTAAGGTAATGTTCAAAGGTGTATTACCATTTGTAAAAGACGGAGCAATGTGGAGGTAGCCGTCAGTCTCAAAAGAAAAAGTGGTGGAAGTTCGGCATTTTGGACCAGTAAATCCCTGAGGACAAGCACATGTATATCGGTGGCGCCCATTGATAAGAAAAGGTGAACATGTGCCTCCATTCTGGCACCTGTGACCCCGGCATCCTATCAGAGGCACTGTACAGTTAACCCCTCCATAAAGTTGGCCATTTAGGCTTTCCTGAGAGCAGTGGCAGGTGTAGTTTCCTTCAAGACTTTCACAAGAGCCTCCATTCCGGCATGGCTCCAAACCACATTCATTGATGATTTCCAGACAAACGACACCTTCACAGTGTGGAAAGAAAAAATGCATTTTGTCTCTCAAAGTGTATTCTAGTTCTAGTTCTTATTCTAGTATCTTCTAGTTTTTTAGCTTTAAGGATGTAAGATTTTAAACATTAAAAAAAGAATGCATTCTACCACAATGTAAGATTCTAAAATTACACATTATATTCGATGCACCCCAATATTCTTTAGAAGTGTAATTCTCCACAAATTCCCATCACACCAGTGTGACGATACACCCAACGTGCTCTTGTTTTAACCTATAATGAAACTTGGAAAACATAGGTGTTTGCACACAACATAGTTCTCTGCAGGAGCTATGCATTGGGAATATTAACTGTTAAGGTGAACAGTTATTTATATATCGGCTACTTTATGTGCTTATTAAGTTATTGTGTATACATGTACATATAATGGGATGTATATACCCTACCACAGTTCTGTTTAAACTAGAATATGTACCCTACAAATAACAATGAACATACTAAGAAAGAAGTTTGCCTTTTGGTAATCAACAGTTTCGTTGTTAATAATATTGCTTTCTAAAGGCCATTACTTATTTGTTGAATATTTTTTACACATTTTGCATTCATACGCTAACAAACGTTAGAATAAACTCAAGAGCACAATGTAGGTAGGCTAATAATTAAACTACAAGAGCCTAAACTGCCAATGAAAACAATACCTGCTTGAAGTAACACAGCAATCCACAAGGGAAAATTCCACATGTCTTTTGGAGCCAGGTGTATTAGTCCAGCTATACTGATATATTTACTGTGAAGAGAGTTACAGCATGAAAGGCCATCACCAAAGGCTTCATGCAAAGTGCGTCTTTCCATGTATACGGGGAGTGACAAGCTTAATGCCAGGATCACTACAAACCAGATCCATGGGATTAGGCTAATGCACTTACATGTCTTACTGACTACCTACGCAGGCATAGGGTTCCAGGGACTAATTTGGGCGGCAACAAACACATTCTCACCCGACAGACTTCTCAAAAAGATCTTGTATTACGTAACTGACGTCGCACGGAGCAAGAATCCAAGTTCACCTCACAGAGAAAGAAACAGTAAAAAAAAGTTTGACGGTAGCAGCTTACATACCATATTTTCACACCTAACAACAGCACATTTATTTCAATGCTTAGGCTATATTTGCTTTTGAAGACCATGATAGCCTACCATTTTGAAAAGTGCCTTTTAAACCATCGTGATTCTTTTTTGGTATGCAATGGAATGTGAACTGTGCGTGAGACAACACTGGGTTTTGTAAAGACAAACAGCTGATCTGAGCGTCATTGTAAAGACTAATTTACATTTTAGAGTTAGGCTACACCAATTTGCTTTATCATAAACTCTTTTGGGTTCCTGCGAAGCTATAGGCCTATGTGGGCCGAACTCTTTAAAAGTGATGCACACATAGTCGGTATGTTTTCTCCAAACTACGCAGTTCCGTTTTATTATCTCATACATAACATAGCTCACAGTGACTGGCGCGACTGAATGACTAAAGAAGACCACATTTCCTCAATTACCCACAATGCCCCTGGTGTGAGTCTGACAGCTCTTATTTTGATATGGTAAGGTATTATCCCAGCATTCTGTCGATAAGATATTTTTATTCACAAGTTTTACCAATGCCCTGAAATTTTAGCAGCGAACTAAACATTTTTAAAATACATAATTTATGCTATAGAGTTATATTATTTTTAAGCTTGTGTGCTATTATTGCGAAATCAAAACTAACCAATAATCACCCTGCTTATTTTGACGTGCATCACTTCCTCGAAAACAGGGAGGTGGAGCACTGAGACATATTCGGAAAAATATGTTTTTCAACATATATTTGGGATAATGCATGTGTTCTAATACAAACGATTAAATCGTTGACGATTTAAAGGTAGGATTTCAAAATTTGTTGTATACGGCATTGTTCCTGTGAGGCGTTGTGGGGTCGTTTGTCAACACACTCCTCTGAGGGGGGGCCTTGTAGTAGGTTCTTGACATGGGGGTCCGTAAGGAGGACAGTGAATTCGGATGTACACCGTTTTTTCTGCCAAGAGTGAAATGCAAATTGGTGTCCATTGACTGAATGACGACGGCGGCTTCATTAACACTAACGAACGATAGCTTGTGCTATTTTTTGCTGTATAGCCTTGGTTAACATTCAAGGCCTATTACTGCCGATCATCACAATAATAGCTTTGCCTTACAAATTGTAGGATTATAATTCGGTGGTAGATAGACCATGTAGTAGGCTGATTTCAGTTAATGCACCAGAAAGAATTAAAAAAAATGTTGATATCATTTTCCAAAATACAATAATCACTACTCTCTCAGTGATGCTATATTTAATTTCTGTATTTTATCATAATCTCCTAGGTTGGTAAACGACCCCAACATTTGGAAAATGAAGCGAAAATCAGGGGGTTCCCAACTTTCTAAAATGAAACAGCGGTTAAGAAGTTCTGAGAGGGAAAAACGGGATCCCTCAGGAACAAAATGTAGTCCCAAGACTGACCTCAATAGCTCTGGCAAATTGTCACAAAAGAGACACCTGTGCTCTGTACACAATGAGAACAGTTTCCTAAAATTTTTAAATGAAGACAGGCAGAAGTCTACGTCACTCTGTGACCTGACGGTCTCTGTGAGTGGGAAACAGTTTAGTGTCCACAAGGTGGTCCTTGCTTTTGGGAGTAGCTACTTTCATACCAGACTGTGTAAAAACCCAGACACCAGGTACATCACTGTTGAGCACATGGATGACTCTGCCTTCCACCACTTGCTGTGTTTCCTGTACACATCTGAGTTTGTTGTATCGGATACTGAGATCCCATTCCTGGTGGAGGCTGCTCGTCTCTTGAACATGGCGACTGCAGTAGAGCTGCTGATGGACCAGTGTGGCTCCACTGCATCATCCCCGGTGCAGACAGAGGCTGGGCCGATTGAGGATCCGGCTGAGACAGGGCAACAGAGTTCTCCAGAAGGTGGGGCTAAAGAACAGGTGTCAGGAGCCTTCAGCTGCCTATTCTGCAGCCGTACATTTTGCTACAGGAAGTCCCTGGAAAACCACATGACCAGGAGCCACAGCATGGAAAGCCAGGGTGTTCAAGGCGAGGTGGCTATAGAAACAGTAGCTGTGGTAACTACTAGGAGGTCTGCCCGGCAGAGGAAGACCCCAGCCAAGTTTGAAGAATGTGACAATGATGGAGGAGTAATAGAGGGCAAGCCTAAAAGAAAGACATTGAATGGGAAAGCAGAGGAGGTGGATGGTGGAGAGGACGAAGATGAGGATGAAGTTGGTGGAAATGAGGACTGCAGTGGGAAAGACTCAGAGGAGGGGAAGAGGAGAGCTGAGGATGAGAAAGGACAAACACCTACCCAGGTAGAGGAGCTCATTCAGGGAGAGGCAGAGGAGGCGACAAAAGTGACTCAGAAGGAGCACAGCACCGGGCGCAAGGAGGTTCCAGACAGCAGCAGCACAGCTACAGATCAGGGGGATGCCGAGGTCGCTGGAGGGACTCCAGCCAGTCCTGAGGTGGCAGCACACAGTCGGTTGGGTGACTCCTCCAGTCACGCATACCCAGAAGGCCTAGCTCCTGTAGTGATACAGAGCTCAAACAGAAGGACCCTACAGTGTCCAAAGTGTGACAAAACATTTGACAGAATAGGTGGGTGACTATGCATTCAACACTAAATATTGGAGACAGTTCTGGTATGGTCTGATGTTTTTGCAGGTGTGCATTACAATTCATTCCATGTTTTGCATGAAAGAATGAAGTCTCCTCTACCTTAGCTTGTTACAGATAGACATTTGATTCATACTGTTTCATACATAGTAGTCATGTGTATCTAGGATATATATATATATATATATATATATTACTGGTTTTACAGATAGACAACATATAAAACAAAGAAGAGTATCTCAGTATCATTTAAACCCTGAAATTAAATCTGTAAATTGTAAAGGTCACTGATTAAAATTGTGCAATGTTGTAATATCTATTTTACAATTTTTTAAGTTTTGGTTACATGCAATCTCATTTTTTATAAACAGGAAAATATGAAAGCCACACTCGAGTTCACACCGGAGAGAAACCTTTTCAGTGTGATATTTGCCACCAGTGCTATTCCACTAAATCCAATCTCACATCACACAAGAAGAAGCATGCAAATAATGCCCCTTTCCAGAAGAAAGACCACAAATGTCCCTTCTGCAACAAACTGCATGCTAGCAAGAAGACAATGGCAAAACATGTCAGAAGGTAAGATGAACCTAACCTCACTTTCAGCCTGAGTGCTTAAAGCATGTTTAATTTAAAGCATGTCAGCTCTTCCTGACACATTCGGTTTACTTCTCATTTATTCTTACATGAATAAGCAGAATGGTGATACTACAAAACACATAATATTGGTTATATATTGGTTATAATGAGTTTTTTATATTTAAAACGCCTTCTTGGTAACCACTTATAATGTTCTCTGTGCATTACCGGTGTACTCATGGTTCAGGTTGGAAAGTATGTCAAACTGATGTGTGCATGAACTGATAAGCAACTTTACCGACAGTATCTAATACTTTTCCATTCTTAGTCACTTACCTCACACTTAAACATGGCACGAGAAACAAAGATCCTCTTCACCTTCCCTTCAGGCAGAGTGCTTCAGCAGCAGCATGCTGCCATCAGGCACTTTCCATGCACATTTTAATGCTCTTAATGTTTTATTGAGATAATGCTTAAGGTGCTAGTGATCTTTGCAGGTTCCACCCTGACCACATACAGGAGTTCATGACCATGAGGAAGAGGAAGAGTGAGGGATGGAAATGTGACGTCAGTTCCGTGCCACACACATACAAACACATTATTAGCATACATGCAATAAAAATGTACTATGTGATCTGTGTGGTTTGCTTTCCCTTGACTGTGACCCTTCTGTCAAGCAGATATGTCATAAGTCTTTCACCCGGAGACCACATCTGGAGGAGCACATGATCCTGCACTCCCAAGACAGACCTTTCAAGTGTGCTTACTGCAACGACTACTTTAAATCACGGTTTGCAAGACTGAAACACCAGGAAAAATACCATTTAGGTATGTTTATGATGCTTTGCTTCATTCTTACTCTATTCAGGACGTAAAACATAGTTTTTAACTCTAAAGAGAAACCCATTGTTTATGCTATAGTTTGTGTGCTTGTATGCTTATATTGCTGTATATATATTTTTTTAATTCTTTATTGTGTTCCATACCAAAACCACTGTTCTCACTTCCTGGTTGACATATTCTGGCAAATCTTTCCAAATCCTTATGCAGTGTGCAAAAAAAAAAAACCTGTCAAACCTGCCTTGTTGCATTCTAATCGATAACGGGTAGACAAAGCTGTTCTCAAGACCCACAGAAACAGAGTGGCTAAGTTGATTGATGACAACCCGTTATAGACTGAGGCTGAGTAGTGGTGTATAATATGAGACTACATGTTTTAAATTGTCAAAGCATGTTAACCATTTTTATTACACTTGTTAAAAATAAGCATACAATGTGTTCTGTAAAAATAAGAAAATTAGAGTTTGTGCAAATAGTGTTTTTCATTCTTCCTCCTAAAGGTCCATTCCCATGTGATATCTGTGGGAGGCAGTTCAATGATACAGGAAATAGAAAACGGCACATAGAATGCACACATGGGGGAAAGAGGAAGTGGACATGCTACCTGTGTGGGAAATCTGTACGCGAGAGGTATGGTCATGTGGCCATTGTTATTATTTTGTTATATTTGTTTTTGTTGTGTTACATTCATTACAAGTCATATGTACCAGTGTAAAACTATTTATTTGGTACCACTTAATGTTAACAGTGTCAGTGTTACAGTGTATCTATGTAGTTAGGTATGGGACTACAATCTGTGTAATAATATGTAATGTCACGCACTAGTGTGTTACTAATACATAATTACTAGTACATAATTTCTTGTTGCATGTATAACACTAGTGCATATTGCATATTGTTGCACAGGCTGTACCACTGCAGCTAATTAGAAATATATAGTGTAACACTGACACCATTAAAATAAAGTGTTACCATTTATTTTACTGTTTTCATGTTGATGAGTGCTGGTTTGTAAAGTAAATTGCTGCCTACAGACAATATGGTAATGTATCAGAAAGACAACTCTCATAGTACATTTCAGCCCTACCATAATGCCTTGCCAGGAAAGAAGACCATAAATAATACCTCACTAAAAAGTGCCTAATAATACATCTCCCAGCAAGACGGGGGAGAACAACTAAAGCTCAAGTGCAGTATGACTTGTGTGGGTATGGGGAGGCCATCATAGCATAGCATTGAGGCCTCACTAGACAACACATACACTATGGCACAGTCCCAAAGCATAAATGGTTGGTAAAGATTGCCAAGGATCACTGACGTGGCTCCTCTGAAAAACAGATGTATCATGCTCTACCAAAAACATAACAACAGAGTGAGTTTGGATCTAGTTTTGCGATGATAGCTGTAGTGCATAGTGCAGGATTTGAAGTAGGCTTTGTTGCAATTTTTTTTTGAAACATTCTTAAACTTATGATGTCATATAAAACATCTAAAACAGGCTATACACAAAAGAGAACAACTTTTAGTGCACATCTTTGCTAAACAGAGATTAACAGAGTTCATCTGTTAGCAAGCTAGATGTTTTTTTAATCTTTCAGAGGTAGTTATCTGTTAATATTCGCAAGATAAGCTGGCTTTAGCTAATGTAATTGACTGCCTAACAGATACATACTGTTGAGACCCAAAAGAAATTTGTACACACAAGCAAATGTTGCTTTAAACAGGAAGTATACCAGATGTGTTTCCATTTGCCATGTATCTGCATATCTGCTTACGTGCTTATTTTGTCTCAGAACCACGCTGCGGGAGCACTTGCGGATCCACAGTGGAGAGAAGCCTCACCTGTGCAGCATATGCGGCCAGAGCTTCCGCCATGGCAGCTCTTACAGGTAGTGGCCTCTGTTTATGTCCCTGCCCATTTCACAGTTTATTCTCACTTTTTTAACTGGAAACCCGAAAATATGATTTTGTCATGGGTCTGTTTAGAGTGTGTTTCATTGAGTGTGTTTCATAATTTTCTTACACAAGATGACTCATGGGCTGATGAAAATCTGGTAAAACATAGGGGTTGCATGTAGTTTTACAGTGTTTAAGACATTCATACATACATACATACATTTACACATGCATTCGCTAGGGTTACATCTAACCATTGACAAGAGTTCTTGAAAACACTATTGTGATGACACCGGTTTACTGTGTTTACAGGCTACATCTTCGTGTTCACCACGATGACAAACGGTACGAATGTGATGAATGTGGGAAAACATTCATTAGGCACGATCATCTCACCAAGCACAAAAAAATACACTCTGGTATGTTCACACCCAGCTGTTTGTAACAATGTACCTATATAATATTTGCATGGAGGGAGATCCAGATGTGAGAGGCTAAATGGGAGAAAAAATGACTGTAGAAATTTCTGCCATATAGTTGCCCATCGTATTCCATTTTACCCCAACCTAGGTTCGTCTAATGGTGTGTGTGTGTGTGTGTGTGTGTGTGTGTGTGTTACAGCATGACTCAGCTTACAGAGTAGTTGATGGATGAAATGGTAGCAACCATTTTTTTTTTCATCAAGAGACAAATACATAGTTCTCATGAATAAGTGGCAGTTTGCTCAGTGTGCTACAAATCCCTGGATTTGCTGTTTTACATTTGATTTTAGGTTTTTGGTTACAATAGTTTTGTGTAACTTCTTAAATCGCTATATGATATACTGAGGGTAACTGTGTGCCTCTGTGGCTGTTACACAGGTGAGAAAGCGCATCAGTGTGAGGAGTGTGGCAAGTGCTTCAGGCGCCATGACCACCTCACTGTCCATTACAAGAGTGTCCACCTAGGGGAGAAAGTTTGGCAAAAGTAAGTGTCTGCTACTTACTGATGCAAGACAAGACATTATAGATGTAACACAGAATGACCCTAACCCCTTGCCATTCACCAGGTACAAAACAGCAGTTCACCAGTGTGAGGTTTGCAAAAAAGAGTTCAAAGGAAAATCCAGCCTGGAGATGCATTTTAGAACACACTCTGGTAAAATAGATTTTTTAAACCTTGTTATTTTTTATTGATGTTATCAAGTGTAAAGCTATAAGTCTTTTTAGTTGTTAAGACATGTAAGCCATATACTGTATGTATTTTGTTTGACCTGTATACACAAATGTTCTTCTAAAACTTATATATGTATCGTAAAAAACAGAATCAATATATTTTTATTTCTCCATTTGTTTCCTGCTCTGTTGAGGAGAGCCAAATGGTTTCTCTGACTTTATCTTCCTATTTCCTCTGATACAGGAGAAAAGCCATACAGATGTGTTATCTGTCAGCAGACCTTCCGCATTAAGAAGACACTGACTAAGCATATGGTGATCCACTCTGATGCTAGGCCCTTCAACTGTCCTCACTGCAGTGCCACCTTCAAGAGGAAGGACAAGTTGAAGTACCATGTGGACCATGTACACAGCTCCAGACCTACTGAGCAGCCACATGTTGACCTTCCTGGGGAGAAAACAATGCCCTCACTGTCATACTCAGAACCGGCAAAGCAGTACAGGGCTGAACACAAAAGTGTGCTGCAGAGTGTCTCCTCGGGCGATGTGTGCGTGCCTGTCACCCTTGTGCCGGTGCAGATGTCGGAGATCTCTGCACAGACCGATCTGGCAGTGCATGGAGCACCTCATGGGGTCTTGTCACAGGGGCAGCAGTCGGTGACAGGGTACCAGCCGGCCACTGACCTGGTGTTCCTCGAGAAGTACACGCTCACGCCTCAGCCGACCAATATCGTCCACCCAGTGCGGTCTGATCAGATCATGGACCCCAGGGAACAATCTTACTTGGGCACGTTTTTGGGACTAGACTCGGGCACACCGGTGCAAACCTTGCCCAACACCGACCACAGTCACTAAACTCCCAAACTGTTGTGTTCATTTTCTTTAACAGAATCTAGACATACTGGGCCACTGCCCACGTTTTTTCAGATATCATTTTTGTAACCTAATAGCACACTCCAGCTTGTGAATAGCTGTTAAAGTCTGGTTTATACTCGCTGTGTCTGTCAATGACGTCAGTACAGATTGTGCACTGTTTTTAAGCATTTTAAACTTTAGACTAGTAACTACCATCCTAACATGTCTTTTCCTTTGCAGAAATATGCTTATATTTCTGGGAACACAATAAATACAAACATTGACCAGAAACTTATTCAGTTTTATCCACAAACCAACATAAGTCCAAACCTGCAAATCCTTTATGAGGATAACTTCATTTTCCTTATCCTATTGTCCTACCATCACTCATAACGTCTTTCTTAATGAAATGTATTTGACATAAATGTCCTTATACTGCTGGGAATACAATAACTATACACACTGACCCAAAACTTCTCAGATTTGTCCAGTTTAATTCTCAAATCAAGATGTAAACCTGCATTTCAGCCATGTTTTACTCCTCTGAAAAGAAAGGTTTTCTGAACTTTTTGACTACTGTGGCATTATGACACCTTTGATGAGCAAAAGATTGGGTGGGCACATTGGTGATGTTACATGTTATGTTGTGCACACTAACAGAGACACAGCGAGTAAAAACCAACCTGAAGACTGGAGATGGCAATAATGATTGATTATGACTATGGTCACTAAAAGGACTGTTAAGTTAGTGATTGATTATGACTATGATCACTCAGACAACTGGTGAGTTAGTGATTTGGTGAGTGGAATTCATGTGTTGTATCATTACACAGCACCAAAACATTTTGAGAACTTCACATACACTGTATGTTGCTGTGTTTTGTGTGCTTGAGAAATTAAAAATCATTTTAGATATTTTTGTAAAACTAGAAATGCCATTACAAGGAATTAGAAGTGCATAAAATGCACTGTACAGCATAACAGCAGCATACTGACATTTATTCAGCACACTGACATTTGTTTAGCATGGCAGCAAACTTACAACTCTGCACTTGCAGCTCATGAGCTCTAACAGGGACTGGTATGTGGCGCTAATGAAGGCCATGATTTGAGTCCAACTGAACATTTTGTATGAAATCTAAAGCACAGGCCATAAGGCATTTATCGTATATCATGCGCAAAGGACCTGTTGTTAAAGTAAACTGGCACTATGCTCATTAAGATTCCACTATCCATTCTAAATTGGAAATTTTGTTTATAAAAGATAAATTAAGGGTTAAAAAAAATCCCACATTGCCATGCCACCTTTTTAGGACCTACACACTGTGGTTTAACCAAGTGTTTATGTTTAGTGGTTCAAGCAGCATTATGTACAAAACAAATAATGAGAACTATATGTAGCCTACCACATAGCAGTACAGGGTATGACCGCCACACATTGATTTTTGGCTGCACTACATAGCAAGCTGATTTTGTTTTTGTATTTCGACATCTTTTTTGTTGCAAGTGGGCATGGACAGGTAATTTTCATGCAAGAAGTTCCACTGAATATAATACAAAAATAATTTTGTTTTTAAACCACAGTTTTTTTTTTACAGATAATAGCCAAAGTTGATCTTGTAAAATTACAGCATCTCCTATGCATGAAGTTTCATAGTACTTGACTGCATGCTTCCAAAGGTTGTCTGGCTGATTGTACATGACACATTTTGTGCAGTTTTCGCCATATCTGTTTAAGATGTTGGCAGTTAACAATTAACAGATGTTGGCTTTTTATTCTCTGAATTTTACAGTACTCGCCTTTAGAGGTTATTGTGCTGATTGTACATGACACATTTTGTACAGTTCCTGCCTTCTCGGTCCAAGATATTGACAATTCAAAATCTGAATTTTTGCATTTACCAATTTCACTAGGTGGCGTTATGCTACAAGTGAGTGTGTATGGGCTGGTTTGATACGCCTCTGTAACACCAACAAAAAAAATGTTGTCTTTGGTAACAGTTTAGGTGAGTTATTTAGTGAAAACTTGAAAAACAATTGATGAAAATTGTTTTTATTGGAAGTTAGTGTCGACCAGTGTCTTCAATGTGTGAGGGTCAATAGACTTCAAGACGAAAAAATTGTGTTAAACTGTAGCACTCTCCAGATAATAGGAAAAATGTCATTTTGTGCCATTACAGCACCCCCTATAGGCTGACTGAGTACTTGCCTTGCTTTTAGAAGTTATTGTGCTGATCGTACATGACGTACTTTGCCACAGTCCAAGATATAGGCAATTCAATATCCCCATTTTTGCATTTACCCATTTCACTAGGTGGCGCTATGCTGCAGGTGAGTTTGTATGAGCTTGGCCGATAGTCCTCCATAACACTGACATACAGCTTTTGGGGGTCTTCTCCTTCACGGATACTGGCACAGCAGGGGCTGGACTCCGGGGACCAAAAGCTTTATTCGTTATATGCCTACTGGGGTTATATGCCCACAGATTTTCATAATCCCCCAGTTTCAGTGTCCCGCCAATCCTTTACAGAAAACTGCTGAAAAAAGGGGAGGAAAAAAATCTGACAAAACCCATATGACTGCTAACGGCAGTCATAATAATAAGCCACCCACTATTAATGCAGTGCACTCTTAAGGACTGGGGAGTTTTAAATAGTGCTTTTGTGGAACTGCAGTCACATCCTGAACACACCCTGCCAATGTGTGAAAACAGCCATCTCTTTCATGAATGTGTTTTTTTAAAAACCTTACTGGTTATTGGTCATTGATAACCAAACGTGTAAATGTTCTAGTAGTGAAAATAATAAAAAAAAACTGTCTTGAGAGTAGGCCTACATACTGTGTTGTGTTGTTTTGTTTTGATTCAATTAATGGACACTGGATGTCTAAAAAAACAGTTTAGGTTAGCAAGGTTTATTTATATAACACATTTCATACTTAAAAGCTAAGTGAAGTAGCCTATGAGGGGCTGGTTTACCAGGCTACTTAAAAGCAGCTCAATGTGCTTTACAGGGAAAAAAACCCAAATATAGCAGCAAACTGCAAAGACGGATCCTGTTACTTTTTTATTTGTATTAAACATTTTCATCATTGGAAGCAGGTTGCAGGCTTGCACCTGTGTTTCCAGCAGTATTAGCCCGTAGGTCTGATTTGTTTCAGATGTTGTGAGTGACATTAGGACAGCAGGGTTAGTATGCTAAAGTTGGCCAAATAAACAAGAATAAACAAGAAGTTAATTCATTGTCTGAGGATGGACAAATGTCTTTGTAATGAACGCTGATTAGAAAAAAATATTGTCGCAGACTGTGCAGCTGTTGCCTTTGTCAGAACAGAAAGTGTCACAAAAGGGCACTGTGGAGCTTCAAAGTGTGTGGTAAGGAGATTTTTTTGTAATCGCTGACATCCGACTCAAGTGCATCAAGCACACATTGAGCCTCGAGCAATATCTGCTATCCCTGTCAACAATGTTGTTTGCAATGATGCATCAAATCCATACGGGAGGTAACACTAACTCAATGTAAGTTTTACGTGTCTTTGGAAGACACGTTTAGATTATTGAAACATTCACTGGTCATGATATATCTGTGCAGTGTTGTCGTAAACAAAGTTTTGTATAAAAGATAAACGCCTGTCTCCTATAGACACCTGTCTGAAATAAAACACAGGGTCTGTTGAGTCATTTGGGAAAATAAAAGCCCGAGGTATTATTTGCAGCTTTACGGTACATGGGCAGGGCTTCATGCCTTTATCCCTTGAATCTGAATTGTGTTACTATATTACTCTCCATTCAAAAAAGTAGCCTACATAAAACGTACTTTCAAAGAAAGCTATGTAGAGTTTGCATGTCAAGTTTGACCAAATGTGGGCAATTAGCAGACAAAATATGGACTGTAAACAATTTTAAGTTTCGCTTATATTTGATTGACATGTAACTTTCAAACGGTTCATCTCAAGATAAATCCTTTGGTAACATGTTGTCAGCATTGTCTACAGATGACATGTACCAAATTTGGTGAAATTCACATCAACGCCCTTTGACGAGTTTATTTAAATTGATCAGCCTACATCTCCGCTGCTCGGGCGCTTTTCATAACAATAATAAAACAGCAATGAAAAAAAATGTTTTGAAACAGTTAAACTACAGGTTAAAGCAGTAATTACCCCAATAGATAACATAAAAAGTCTGTTATTCCCACCACATTTAATATGTGGTTTTATTTTCATATTTGAGAACAGTGTTGAGCTTTTAGTCTTAGGCAAAGGTTTTAGCCTTTGCTTTTGCCCAGTTAAAGATACCATCTCTCTTGGCAATGTCATCCCACCAATGTTTTAAGTTGTGTTAAGGTACCAACTTGTGCATTCTTTAACTTCCCTTGCTGTTTGCTTGCTTTGCTCAGTGTGTATTTATTCCCTCCTGAGAAATGCAATCTGAGTCGAAAGAACGTTAACTTGAAACAGTATTTATTTCACGTCCTTTGGTTTGACAAAAACACTGTGGCAGACATCAATACACCAACATTTCCGCTCTTTGTCCTTTGTTTAATTTACTGTGCACTTTCGATTTCCTGTCAACAAAAGCAAAAATTGTAAATGCATATTATTTATTAACACTGATGTTACACCTGTATTTACCATCTCTGCTGATCTTAAAATCATCAGCTGAAATTAAACTTACCCAATTATAGTGCTGTCCACCTGTTTAAAAAAAAAAACAGAGGTCAGTCAATCAGTGGCAATCTTGAGGAAAGACCCAGTGTTTGTTTTTACATATTATCTGCACATCTCTATTGGTTTATTTATAAATGCTGACCAGTTTTGAGCAGATCAATAACAATCTATGAACAGATACATTTTGACACAACTTACATCCAGAAAAGGTTATACGTCCATTATGGCAACTACCAATAGCAGTAATCCAGTAGTAGTTGTCACATTCAAAGTTCTCTCTTCCACCTTCAGTGATGTACTTTGCAGTGGGCAGTTCTTTCAGATAATGTACTTTGCCCACAACTTTGCAGTAGTTCGCTGAAATTACAGAAAAAACATGCCAAATATCAAACCATGCTATAAACGTATATAAATGTATAACTGTACAGTGTAATATGTTGCCTTCATGTACGTAAGTTTCAATCAGTTTAGAATTATACACCTTTAGGAATATATGTTGATAGTTCTTCTCTGGTTACTCGTGTCAATATACTCACCTTCACATCTTGGTGGTGTATCCCACTGTCCATTTTGGCAGGTCACCCTTGCGTTACCATTTTTGATCTTATAGTAACTTATACACTGGTATGTTACTGAATTTTGGTCCTTGCTAACAATATCCCCATTTAGTATTTTTGGAGGGTCAGGGCACCCTTGACCTAGGAAGAAATGTGAAGTTGTCAAAAAAAGTCAATTAAGAAAACATGAAGTAGACGACCTAAGAGGTAAACCAGTTTTCATTTTAAAACTCCAAATGTAGCTTAACACACAAAAATGTTGAACTTAATAGTTGATGAGTGGACATTTCTTTGCACCAACAGACAATCTTACCTCCAACACCTTGAAAACCATCTACACCTCTGCCTCTGGAATTCCCGTCTTTTGAAGTGGAAAGCAAAAATACACATTTAACAAACACATTACTTGACATTCATACACCATTGTGGTGTGTAAGTCATACAACAAGGACATCCCCCTCTTGCCTTTTTTTTGACACCAATCTCCAAACAAAAAGCTTTCATCACGTGTCTTATCCCCAAGGTGGAATTTATCTATAGGGCCCTCTAACTCATTACACAACTATATCAGGTTTGTGGTGTAAAACAAAACTTAACTGCCTGCTTATGATTTTTGGTTAGGATTTCAGTATAGAGTAAAGTCCCAATCATTTTAACTACAACCAAATAAACAGGGGGAAAACTCACCTGCATGTCCGTCCCTGCCATGTGGTGTGTCTGGCACTAAAACTGGGATTTACCATTAAACAGAAATCTGTTTAATAATTCATCTATGCCAAGTGCATATCACTGTAGTAATCTATATTCTGTCACATTCTTACATTTTCTTGAACTTGAACATTTTCTATAGAACTAGTTTCTCTCAGTCATAAACATAACCATGTGATAATCAATTATTCTCTAATTTAAAATGTACAAAATGTTACACATACACAAGCATGCACACACGTGCACAAACCTTACCACAAACACCAGGTTTTGTCCAATTGCCTTGTTGACAGCGGCTCCATGAAGGGTGTCTCATTTCGTACTTATTCATACATTTATAATACACGACATCATACTCATTAAAAATATCCTCATAATCCTCTCGTATTATAGCGTTAATCACTTTAGGAGGTGCTGAACATGAGTTTTCATCGCCTGCAAAAAAAGTCAAATATATGTGTTCAAAGAATCACCTACGATTGTAGAAAAGTAAAACAAAATGTACTGGAGGATGCTGGTCTGCTATGTCTGCTACGTCTTTACCTGGAGATACATGTCTAAACATAGGTATAATGGTGTTAGTTACACTTTCCTTTTAACCTAACAAAATTATTAAATATCATAGCTCATTATAGAATATAGGGTCTTAGTGCTAATTACTAGTGTAATCCATCATGTGGGTCAGCCTATTTGTGCCCCTATTTGGACATTCAGAATATGCCTGGCTAGTATATAAAAATACTATGCAGAAAGGCTATATATAATTTAAAAAGTTCAGTCAACCAAATCTTTAGCTTAACCAATTTAAAGTTATTTTATTCCAAACTTGGATAAGTAATCAGGCCTGCTGATAAATGTTGTAAAAAGGTATATATTATGCTTCTAAGTGTCACAGTAGGACACAGTAAGACTCACGTTTGCAGTCGGGCAATGTCCATTCTCCTTTATTACAGTGTGCATACTGATTGTCAGTTGCATAGCCCTTATTGCACTGAACAGCCACAGAATCTTTATCCTTATAGTATGGTTTTTTGTGTGTCACTTCAGCATTAGAAATCGCAGGATGAATGCAGTCATTTTCCCCTAATAAATCAGATCAGAACAAATCCATGAAACATAAAATGAACATGTCGAAATGGCTGCTAATTACAATGGTAAACACAAAGCCATTCATGACTGAAGGGAAAAAGTGCTAGATACTTAAGATGGTGCAGCCTGTAGGAGTATAATAAGAGTAGGATGGATGTGTTACAATCAGTGTCTATCTATCGATCTATCTATCTATCTATCTATCTATCTATCTATTATACTTTATTCTTAGGACACACAAACCAATTAGGAATTGCTGCAGTCAAGCCATGTACTGTTGCGTTGTTATGACAATGACAAGAGCCCACATTAACGGGTCATTGCGTCATTATGTCTCTATGCCGTTTATGCAAGAAATGCTGTCTTGTTGTGACTTTGCCCAACTGTAAAGCACTTTGAGCTGCATCTTGTTATGTATGAACTGTGCTATACAAGTTAAGGTTATTATTATTATTATTATTACTGCCACAGTGTAAAAAAGGATTAGGCTTTCTCCATAAAGCTGGAGGTAGGGCACTGCAGCCTGCATACAATTAGACCTCTCAATATTCTTAAAATAAAGGTTTTAAAAATTGGAAATTAGATGGTAAACTAGATGTACTGCATAGTGTTGCCATATGCTTGTGCAAAGAAAGCATTCCAGGTTGGTTTGTATGTCATTACTCAAATCATTCTGAAATAAAGTCTTGTTATCAGAACTCTTCTTTTGGAAAAAAAAATCTACTATTTCCTATTGCGTCATAGTGTTAGTTGATAGGATTGGAAATGGACAGGTGCATGATGTGTAATATGTAAAAAAAAAAGATGTTTTGTCTTCAACCATACAATTGTGCAGATACCAAAATGTAGTGAAACTACAGCACCCCATGGACACACATATATGGCTTGACAGCTTGTCTGATAGCCATATTTGTGTAATACCTACTCTTTGTGTGTGTGTATACGCTGCATGGGGCTCTGTTGTTGAAGCTGCATGAACCCAGTTTATAAATTGTACTTTACAGCTGGCATTTTTTCCCTCAGGCTTAATAGCGCCACTCGCATAGAAAATGCAGTCATTTTTGTGAGATCCACAATTAGTGGCTAGTTTTTCAACACTTAAACATTTCCATTACTCCATTTTACACAAGCAAACAAATAAGTAAAGAAATAAACACTGTAAAAACATAGACTGGCTTTGAAATCATTAGCCGGTTAGTTCAGAAGGATAATCAGGAGCACTCAGACTTGGTAGCCTACCAATACATTCAGGATCGGGGCTCCATTTTCCTTCTTCACAAGTGATAGTGCTCCACCATCCACCAGTGATAGGTTTGTATCCCTCGTCGCACCTATAATTCATCATGGTTGGACGGCCCTGCTGCTGCTCAATGCGGTGAAGGAAACCCTTAACCACAGAAATCTCTGGGCAGGACTTGGCAATCACTGAAAGAAAGGTGAAACATGGCTGTTGTATGGCGAGCAATCAAATAATATAAGAACAATTAGCAGTAGGTCAGACCTGAGTGTGTAGTCTGGACCAGGGTTTTTACCTGCAGCTTTCCCACATGGCAAAATGCAGAAAATTATGACTATGTAATTTGTAATTGGATTAAGGCTCGGCATCCTCCTCCGGGCTATGGCTGCAGAACCGTCCTCGTCGAAAATCGCAAGTCAATGAGTTGCCAAAGTGCATTTATAAAGTTTGTCGCTCTAGTCACATTTTGGGGAGGGGCATCGAGGCCAAATAGCAGCAAGGTCGAACTTTGAATTGATTGAGAGACACCCTTAAATAGACTGTATCTGACAATATGTAGGCTACTACCTGTAAAACCAACTAAGTAGCCTACAAAATCAAACTGGTTTATCCCAAGTGTTCAGCAAGTCGCAGCCAAACCCCATGGCCTCGTGTTGTCTTGCGCTCATTAATGAATTTAACTAATCCGTGAAAATGAACGTAATCGTGGGACTGTTAACGACCTTTCAGCAGACCCGTGCACGCAACCTAGTCCACGCCTCAACCTCACTCGAGAGTGGTGTTGGTTCTACGACTGAGGTGCGCTGTGGAATATTGGTGATGTGGTTGAGTTAGTAAAATGACCATGCTTGCGCCTCGCTGGGGTCATTTGTTATGACTCCCTTGGGTAACCTATACATTGGTTTTCGCTATGTCTTAAAGCGAGAGCGTAGCCTAGCCTACTGTTGGTGAACATCTGACGGTCCTACAACAGTTTTCCTAATAGCTTTTAGTTCGTTGAGGAGATGGTGGATTTAGAGAGCGAAGTACCCCCTCTTCCACCTAGGTACAGATTCAGGGATTTACTCATCGGAGACCAAAGTTGGCCGAGCGACGACAGGTAGGTGCTCTTTTCAGCAAAACAGTATGTTTGTCGACAATGGCATCATCTGAACGGACTTTCAGAGGACGTGCTCTTCCAGATTCTACACTCGGATGATTTAAGGATGTAGTTGAAGTAACGAAGTGAAGGAAATATAGTCTTGACCTGTCTTGTGTTATTTCAGGGTACAGGTTGAATTTTATGTAAATCAAAATACATTCAAAGAAAGACTCAAACTGTTCTTCATCAAAAACCAAAGATCAAGTAAGTATAATAGTGTTTTTATAAATATTTAACCGTGTTTAATTCCATAAACTTGCATGACAATAGCATATGCAGATTGGAGTGACTGCTTTGAGTGACAGCTGTTTTTTGTGATGTGGGTGCAGTGGAGGAAGTATTGCACAAGTTTTGACATCTTACTTCCCATCCCATCTTATTTTGCAGACAAGTAACAGGCTATCACATCTTTTTCAGGTCTGAGGATCCGTGTGTTTCATTTCTCTTTAAAGGTCTTAAGCTGCATTTTATACATATGGAGAGTACTGGATGTCTCTGAGCATCAGTATGCATGGTACATAAACTACATATGCATGTTAAACTACATGGGCAATTAAACCACATATGCATGGTCATTAAACTACATCTCAGGCTACACAGTTGCTTAGACTGTTTGGATGATGTGTGTTGGTCTGTGTTGAGACCCTTTTTTCTTTTGCCATTTGTCTTGAGTCAGCAATAAGGAGCATATAGTACTGGCTACAAAATACATCTTTGTTTCAGAATGTTTGTTTTTGGGTACTTCTACTGCATAGACAGCTCAGCTGAGTGGTCTCTTCGACTTAAATTAATGACTTTTTTGGCAAATTCAGCAAAATCTTCTTCTTGCAAACTTTTATTTACCTTTGTTAGTGTTAGGTTCTAAAATAAAAAACAGAGGAAAACATGGGTGGAAGGTAGGAATGATTTAATTTGCTGTTCAGTAAAAAAAGTATATCTTTACATTTTCTTTTGAAACTTTAAGAGGTACACAGTCACTAGGGCCGCTGCAATGTGTGCATAAGAGAACAATAGAAAGGGCAGAGTACCATTCTCCTCTGTGTAGGGGCAGGGGCAGAGTACCATTCTCCTCTGTGTAGGGGCAGGGGCAGAGTACCATTCTCCTCTGTGTAGGGGCAGGGGCAGGGGCTAGTGGCTTAGTTGGTGTGGTGGTAGCTTCTTTATTATCCTCCATCTGATGTTCAAACATGTGCTTGTGCATAACCACTCATACCTAAAATAACCTTTTCTGTACTTACCGCTTATCAAGTTATGTCTACTCTTTTATCAGCTGGGGATGCGATTCTCAAAACTATACTCTGTTTATGATAGACTGGTGAGTGGATGATGGCTAGATGATTGAAATTAAGAAATATGAAAAAGCAGCAGCTTTCCCATTCAATATTGCTTTTCTTTTCAGAGGTAGAATATTAATACTTAAATATTCTGTTTAGGGCTCCAGTGATATGGGTGGAAAGAAGGAAACTGAGTCTGTGGGTCTTACAGGTAAAATATGTGTTGTGTCTCCTCATACACACACCTGACCAGATATGTAGATATCTTTGACAAATGTATTTGGATGTCAAAACATACTTGTATTCATTTTATACTACAGAAAGAGGTTGTACCAATATTGTTGGTTCTTAATCATTATACAACAGTATCGCACTTATCAAAATGTAAGACGATGATTTATTTTGTAGGTGTTGGTTGCACTGATAGGTCTTTTTGAAACAATCCTGCTGACCTATTTAAGTTACAAGGTAAGCTAATATTCTTGCTTTTTCATTAATGATGATTTCATAAAACGTATGTGCTCAATTACATTTATAGACATTGCATAGGCTTAAGGTTATTATGATTCTTTTGCAGCAGCTTCTAAATAATTTTCTACAAGGCTATTAAAAGGGCTACAACCCTGACAATATTATCTGCATACTACACACTTTTAAAAGCTTTATTATCTTCTTATGACAGGGCAATATATTGGAACAGATCCTTCGGATTACATTTATATTGGAGATGGTAACCAACGTTCCATTCTTACTCACAGTAAGTGGTCTCCAGAGTATGATAACTTGATCAAAGCAGTTCAGTAGTAAGAGCCCAAGTTACCGTCACAAATACAGAAATTGGTTCTCAACGTCGTTTCCTTAACTTACTTGCCTTAGAAGTTAAATAGCAGATAAGAATTAAATTGGTGCATTTGGTTAATGTTGTTTGTTCTGTGCAGTGTACTAATAACAGAGGTTATATAAAGTTTTCTGAAAGCAAAGTTGTGAAAGTCCTGAAGTTTTGTTAGCAAAGTTAACAGTATATACATGTGCTGGTACAAACAACGCTACTATAACGCTACTACTACTGTGATTTCAAAGGTTCTCTTCGCTCCTCTCAGAAACCTTTTTATTCCTGTGTTCCTGAATTGCTGGTTGGCAAAGCATGCTTTGGAAAATATGATTGTAAGTACAGAACTAAACTTCATGATGGCACTAACAAAGCTCATGGTAACAGTACTCATACTGCAATACAATATCAACAACAACTACTACTAATGTAACTACTACTACTAATGCAATTTAAACTGCAGCTTCGTTCAATTTAAACTGGTTAGTACATAAACTAAACACATGTCATTCCATCAACAAAAGTGACCAGGTCAAGGTGATCAGGTCAACAGGGTGAACTGATGTAATGAGTATAGAGAAACTATGGAAAGAGAGTGATAGAGAGAGAGAGCGAGAAATAAAGAGATATAGAGAGAGAGCGAGAAATGAAGAGTGACAGATAGAGAGGTAGAAGGTGAGAAAGTGTGTGTGTGTGTGTGTGTGTGTGTGTGTGTGTGTGTGTGTGTGTGTGTTTGTGTGTGTGTGTGTGTGAGAGAGAGAGAGAGAAACAGACAGAGAGTGTGTGTGTGAGAGAGAGAGAGAGAGAGAGAGAGAGGGAGAGAGAGCGAGCGAGCGAGGGAGACCTTTAAGGCTAAATGGACAAATTCTCAGCAACTTAGTTTTTTTGGCTCAGCGGGTGGTTAAGCATTGATATCAACACTGGTGTCAACATGAACTCTGAAGTACACACCATATTTTAAGTGTAGGAAAGTAACAAGTGTGACTGATAAAATGTCAGCAAGTTCCAGGATTCTGCATGCTGCTGAATTGATTGCAGTGTGTTTGTGTAAATGTTATCTCTTACTTTTTCTGTGTAATGGAATCATACTCATTATTTTGTGTATACCCTCTCTTTCTATCTCAATACCCAACAACACACCTCAGAATGACCTTCATCGAGCCATCCAACGAACCCAGTCTGCTATGTTTAATCAGGTTCTCATTCTCATTACAACTCTAATCTGTCTCATGTTCACAAGGTAAGCATTACAAAAACACATAAAGCAGGCAATACCTCTTACAATGCACAATAAATACAGACAAGCATGATGTGCCATTGTCTCACAGGCTTGTAACGCAGAATATGAGCTGCCAGTTGCTGCTCCCTTTTAGGCTAATTCAATAGATGGAGGAAGGCAGTGCAGATCACGCACCATTTCAGTGGCATTAATACCAATATTGTTCCTTTGTGGATTCAATTGCTGCTCATTTTCTGTGGTTTCCTGCCCTTCATGAGATGCACTTAGTACAGTCTCCCACCAAAGTATGTTTCATACAATGGTTTACCACATGTCCCTTGTGCACCTCTGCAAGCACTTACTAGAGCACTGCTAAAATTTTAATATATCTTGGTATCAAACTTTGCAAGCTAGACCTAACCTTTTCACATAGCTCTGTGCTGCTATTGTATACTGTAATGAAAAATAATGGGCTGTGTTCTGAGTAAGTTAGAGGTGCACAGGGTTTGCACTGCAATGACCATGTGATATTAAAGTTCATGTTGAGTTCATGCTTGTTTTGTTCTTATGTTTTGCTGAGTTCACCAGCTGTGAAGTGACAATCAGCAACATGTAACATGTTGCTGATTGTCACAAAGACATCTCAACAGTAACACGGAATGATCAGTTGAACTTAACAGAACAGAATAGTTGGTGCTATTTGGTATAAGTGGCTCAGTGGTTTAAAGTTCTCATTCTTCCTTTATGATTGTGTCTTTGGTGATTGATTGTGATGGTGGAGGCAACTGTGAAAGATGGGAATGAATGAGGGTGTGGGAAGTTGTGATCTGTAAAGCTACGTTGCATAGCCTACATAGGGTTGCAAATGGAATCCTGAGAAGCAACTGAAATGGTCTCCTATTTTTTTTCCTACTACATTGATGACTTTCATTACATTAGAAAAACACTTAACTTAATCAACTTATGAGACTTGTTTTGTTACATCATTCGAACAAGTTTAGGTTGTTTATGAAATTAACATTTTGTTGCGAACATTGGTTTTGTAAAATATAATCATGCATTTAATTTTTATACTGTATATGCTGGATATAACTGGATATGCTTTTATTCCTTTTCTCTACAATGCTTTCTTCTTGGTTTTGTTACAACCTGTCAGTATAAAATTCTAAGTATATAGGGTTTCTTGTGCTTGATTGCTTTTTAAACAACAGAGAGGTACAAATGAATGTACATGCCCTTTTGCACAAGTGTTCTTTGCTTATGCCCTCTTGTACTGTGTACATTGTTGTCGGGCATCTAAAAGACAGACTACGAAATCGGAAGTATTTTTTTTTGCCTGTGGTTTGACTCAAGCAGTTGGTTACTTTAGTTTAATGAGTACTAAGTGGCCACAGTGCTGCCATTAGCTGTGACTGTAATGTGGCCTTCTTGGCTTTTAGTGTGTCTGTTTGCCCTAGTTGCAACACTCAGGGGATGAAAAAAAAAAACAAAAAAACAAAGAAGAGGAACTGTCATGGGTCATTTGCTTGGCCTCACAAAAAAGTTCCGGATGATGCAATAACACAGTTCCGATCATCTGTGTAATGTTTACACTAGCATCCCAGCATCTGAATGAACTAAAATAACCTTGCAGCTAGGTTCTAAGTAATATTTAAATCCCTAGAATATAGTGTGGAATTGTTGTAGAACATCTTTGTTTATAGAATGTTTTGAATTAATATTATTTCACATTTCCAGTAAACAGCTTTTCTGTATTAAGCAGATAATAAAAACGTGTTATTTTCTTAATTATTAAAATAATTTAAAAAAATCTTTAAATCTTTAAATTATGCTTCCCTGCTTAAAAAGACCTTTGGTGTTAGTGGATTTAGACAGATTTGATGTTTCTACAGATTACATGCCTAGTTTGAGACTGCAGCATGTAATGATTCACTAAAAATCTATTAGTTAAACAAAACAATCACTGTGGCCACTCTTACACAACTCTTATTTGCATTGTTACTCCAAGTTAAATTTAATTATTTTATTCCCTTGCCGTGTGTGTCACTTGATTTTAAGGTATGTGTGTACTCCATTGGAGATAACCTGTGCCATTCCTACACTTACTAACATGTCAAGTTGTTCTTAAGTCTGTTTTAAAAGTGAATTCTTATACAGATTCTTTACTTGTTTCCCATGGAGCAGCATATGTGGCATTCAGCATCTAGAACGGGCTGGAAACAAGCTGTCATTGTTTGACTCATTCTACTTTTGCATCGTGACATTCTCCACGGTTGGGTTTGGGGATGTGACTCCGAACATATGGCCCTCCAAACTACTAGTGGTCATCATGATATGTGTAGCGCTGGTGGTTCTTCCCATTCAAGTAAGTCAGTTAACACAAGACCTTTTTCTCAAGCTCCTCTTTTATATAATAACTGGTGATATAATGGGCCATGTTATTACCCCTCAGTCATGACTGTACACTGTGTCTCTGCTAGTTTGAACAGTTGGCCTACCTGTGGATGGAACGACAGAAATCTGGTGGGAACTATAGCAGACACCGGGCTGAGACAGAGAGACACGTTGTCCTGTGTGTGAGCTCAATTAAGATGGACCTGCTTATGGACTTCTTAAATGAGTTTTATGCCCACCCTAGACTGCAGGTAGGTGTGTGCTGAGACACCTTTAACACTGCTAAGTCAGGAGCAGTAACCCCTGTAGTACACATACATAGATACTTTGCATACAAGGTATGCAATGAGTACATGAATCCATACTGAAGAATACTATTATTTTTATTATGCTATCTAGTTTAATAGTTAGATGTACTTTAGGCATTACTATCCGGTGTCCTTTTATATGCTGTTTAGAATAGCATGTCTCCTTGATTGTGTTAGTTCTCAAATGCCTCTCCACAAACCCCAAAGGGATGATTTCAAATGATTCCAAATTGTTTCGCCGAGTAAGTTCCCATGAATGGTGAGCAAAGTCCAGTGTGATGAGGTGTGAGTCACAATGCCAGGTAAGATCTTCTAATGACCAAGGACAAGGCAACCTTAGGGTCGACTGCACCACCACTGCCCACCTTTGTGATTTATGAAAATGAATGACATGCTATACCAAATGAATGACATGCTGTATGTGGTCCAAAGCATTTAAAGAGGGATTATGAGGAATTATAGTTACCCTAACTAAAACTCATGATGAAATAGCCACTGTGACTGCTAAGAATGTGGTCAAACTAATCAGTTCCCAAATGGTAATCTTGGCATGGTCCACATCTACTCAATACCCACATACCTGGGGTCAGAAAGCAAGCTAGGTGTGAGAAAACCGCCTAATCAATTACAGTATGTTTGTGGGGGAAGGCTACTAAGAACTGGCACAAACACTGGGTCAGAGAAAGCTAATCATCATACAAAATGACATGGTCTGAATGAATCAGAATTCATTTGTCATCTTGCAATAAATGGATATTTGGCAGTCGGCCTCCCCAAGTCTTTGCTGATGTCCAAAACTCCACCAGCTAACTTGGATTAAACCAAACAGAAGATCCTCAATGGACACTTTCAGTACATACAGATCTACAAATACCTCAATTGTTAGCAATTAGGCTACACATACTGTACATGTAATACAAAACCTCACACAACAGTCTGCTTCAACTACTTATTAATAGTTCACCATGCTTCTGTGTGTCTGCAGGATTACTATGTCATCATCCTGTGTCCAACAGAGATTGACTGTTCATTGCGCAGGGTGCTACAGATCCCACTCTGGTCCCAGAGAGTCATCTATCTCCAGGGCTCAGCACTCAAAGATCAGGATCTGTCCCGGGCCAAGTGTGTCAGCCCTGATACATTCATTTTAAAGATGATTCCTTACAATATAAAGTACACACATATGTGGACTGTAAATGTACATATATTCCAGTTTGCTATACGCTATCTATTTTCATTTCATTCACAGGTAGGAGCTTAAATGAAATACATTTGTTATTAGAAACTAGGGACAAAACATTTTCAAATGGTCATTGCCTCAAATCAGATCAGATGTCAAGTGTTTCCTGACCAAACATTATGGTGAACACACCACAAAAACAGCCTGTGTCAGGAGCATGTTTCCAGAAAGTGTTGTTGAGCAACCACCTTCAAAATCATGCTTCTGTATCATTTCACAATAGTAGTGGTCATTGACACTTTCGGGAAATGCTCCCCAAGGCACAGTTCGTGAACTGAACTGGAAAGTTGACAAACAATACCACTGTAATATTCTTTGTCAGATAGACAACTGTTTTTTTTTTTTATTAAAAAAAAAATGATTTTGCATGTACATAATAATAAATACATTTCCAAGTAATAGCATCCGAGGAGGCTGGTAAAAAACAATGTCCTGTTAAATGCCTTTTCAGACTGGACAATGCTGAGGGGTGTTTTATACTGAGCAGTCGCTGTGAAGTGGATCGCACTGCTTCGGTAAGCTCAATGGGGAGACATCATATTCAATGTGTTGTCATACATAATGCCATGTGTCAAATAATCTAAATAATTTGATATTGCGTTTATTATAAGGATCACCAAACAATTTTGCGAGCATGGGCTGTGAAGGACTTTGCCCCTAATTGTCCCCTGTATGTGCAGATTCTCAAACCAGAAAATAAATTTCATGTGAAATTTGCTGGTAAATTTTTTTTTCAGTATATTTGTATAAAAAAAATATATGTAGTTTTTAATGTTGATATTGTTGACATTTCTGCTTTGTGTATAATTTGTCCCAAATTTGACCTTAGATCATGTTGTATGCGAAGAGGAGTTTAAGTATGCACTGCTGGCTCTGAACTGCGTCTGTCCTGCAACTTCCACGCTCATAACTTTATTGGTGCACACCTCCACAGGCTTGTAAGTGTGGCTGGCATTTTTATTTTTCTCAGATCCTTGATTTTTGATAGTGATGGGCTTGTGGTGTGGTAAACCTTGTAATAGGAGACTTGTCACTTATCAGTGTTTTATGAAGATCCACCTGGCCACTAGTTTCTGTAATGCCATGGTTGAGTGATGGACAGATGACATCACATCTGTGAATCCCTCAGGGAAGGCCAGCAGTCACCAGACGAGTGGCACAGAATTTATGGGAGGTTCTCCGGAAATGAAATCTACAACATTGTACTACAAGACAGTGTGTTCTTCTCCAACTACGAAGGAAAGAGCTTCACTTACGCCTCTTTTCATGCACATAAAAAGTGAGTTTGCCTTAACAGAAAATAAGCCTGGTTAAGAAGTTCCTATCTAGATCTCACAGCAGAATAGAAACCCTGCTGTAAATTACAAATACCTTAGAAAAGGAAAAAAGAAAATTGCCAAAGATGCAAGAAGAGTAACATACATGCTAGGTTTGTGGATTTAAGTATCAAAAGTCCTGTATTTTCTGTCAGGCAACACCAACTCCACTAACTTATGTCAGAGATTGTATTCACCTGACAGACTTTTCACTGTCTACTGCTAGGTATGGTGTGTGTCTGATTGGGGTAAGTCGAAAAGACAGCAAAGACATCCGTCTCAACCCAGGGCCCTATTTCACCATGAGTTCCACAGATACTTGCTTCTACATCAATGTCACCAAGGAGGAGGACTCCACTTTCAAAGCCCAGAAGAAGGGTAGTGGGCAGAGCAAGAAAAAGGTCCACCTCCCTGTGCACAGTATCATTGCCAGCATGGGTAAAAGAAAAAAATAAAATATCTTTCTTCTTTATCTTTAGCATATTTAACATTTTTCCAAAGTTACATAGACAGGAACAAAATGTAAAATAGTTTTCCACTTTGTATGATAACATGAAGTAGGACAGGGCAGTTAATGTTACAAGTTGGCCACTCGGTAAAGTAGGCTTATAAATACAAATCCTTAATACATGTCATCATTAATTAATATGTAGTTGGGGTCTACTCTGTGCTCAATCAGGCAATGTGGTGATAGATCTCCAGGACACCAGCAGCAGGCCCAGCTGTGACTCCACCCTAAACCTCCCTTCCGACTCCACCAGAACAGGACGCAGGAGCAGCATCATGCCTGTGCCTGAGGAGCCCGACACCTCCTCTCTCCAGACCTGTGACCTCTCCAATGACCAGTCCGAGGATGAAACGCTGCTTTCCTCTGATGACCTCTCCACTGAGGGGTATCATAGTCTTCCTGGCAAATACTACAGCACTGAAGCAGTACATTTTCCCCCCAGACCACTTTCTCCTTGTCATTGTTTGTTTGTGTCTTGCTATGTTGGTAGGTACAAGCAGGATTACCCTCCAAATCTGCCCTACATTGGAAGCTCTCGCACACATTGCCACTTGCTGAAGAAGAAAGCACCATATTGTTGCCTTAGACTAAAGAAGGTATATATCCAGTTGTGCATTCTGCTCTTTGAAGTTCTAATGTTGTCCTCTAACATGAGCCAGGGCACACTATCATGTATCACACTCTGATCAGTGATTGTCAAACTGTGACAAACCTTTACTGTAGGAATGCACCCATAACAATAATGAAGATGCCAATAAAGCTTACTGCTTCAAGAACAAGTTGATAATAGTGTCTGCTGAGACAGCAGGAAATGGGCTGTTCAACTTCATAGTTCCACTCAGAGCATCTTACAGGCCTAAGAAGGATCTCAACCCTATAGTGCTTCTCCTAGATAACAAGTAAACCTCTTTCTCTTACCCACCTGCCACCAAATTCTCCCCTCGCATGGTTTACATGTTGTGGTTTTGTCTGTGTCTGTGCATCCTCCCTATGTTTCCTCCTGCTCCCACAGCATGTCTACTATTCTTACTGGTGTGGCTTAAGGTCAGATAGTGCTTCAGTGGTCTCACTGTCACCTGTTCATGCAGGATTACTCATTTTCTGTTGCAGGCCTGATGTGAACTTTCTCGAGGCAATCTGCTGGTTTCCTCTGGTCTACTACATGATTGGAACGATTGATAAGTATGGCACAGTTGTTACGAATGAGTGCTAAGTATGGCACTGTTGTTTGATGTGGGGACATAATTTATCATGATTTCAGACCTTTGGTTAGACCCAATCACTGCAGGTCTCCCTTTATAAGATAGCTAAAACTTCATTTCTTATTTAAAATAAAAAGTTTGTATATAACATGTATTAGTTTTCAGCCATGTATGTGTTTTTAGCCATTTCTTTTCTGTACAGCTGGTTAACAGCGACACTGTGAGTGAGGGAAGCAAGGATGATTCCAAGGGCCCTGGCCCAACAGGCACCATTGAGCCTATTGATTAACCTAATTATTATTAGGTGGCCCAGTATCATCTACTTTCACAGGCCCCAAAAAATACCTAGCAAGCCCCTGCTGCTGAATCCGGAACCAACTGCATGATCCTGATCTGGCGCTTTGCTGACACCCTGAGATACACCTTGAGCTTTTATGTGCATTTTTAACCACCTTACTGCTGTTTTTCAAATGTTTATTTTTTGTTGTTTTTCTTAAATGGTTTTGGGGTGTGAAGCCTGGATGACGTTCTTCTCTGTGGGGTCTGTTCTGCGGCAAACATGGTAGTGGTGGACAAAGAAAGCACTATGTCTGCAGAGGAAGACTACATGGCAGATGCGAAAACCATTGTCAATGTCCAGACACTGTTTAGGTGAGAGTATGAAAGTAGGGAATTAGATTAGAGGGGCAATGCGGGGACAGACATGTGCCAAGATTTAGTAGTGTGTAAGGCAGTGTCATGTGACAGCACCTGGAAAATAGCAGTTGTGAAAGGGGAAAAATACTACTTTTCAAAAGGAGCTATTTGAAGATATTTGTCAGTTCATGGTATAATCAGTAATAGCAGTGATGTTCCTTGTTTGACTTGCAGTCAAGTTATGACTGAATTTCCTCTTAGCTTCAACCAGCAGGTAGCAGTGTTGCTCACAAAGAAACACCACCTTTACTGTGGCTGTGACTGACAAATAGTCCACATGTTGTATCTTATATGGGTGATGTTGGCAGATGATTTTAACCATAAGGGTTCTGTCCTGGTCTGTTTTTACTCCTGATTTAGACCTGAGGGGCTAATATAGAGCAGAAAATGTAATCGTCAGTATTGACATTAGCAAAACAACAGAGAACATGGAATCATGCAGAGCTCACGATTAAGCCTCCTAGAGTTCTGTAGTTACTGATAAGCAATTAAAGTACAATGGACTACTGTTCCAAACAATCAGATAAATATGTTTCTGGATAGATATGTTTGTTAGGCATGTTGTCTTATTCTCTTTACAGTCTCTCACATGAGTAAATCAGCATGCTCATTTTGTATAATTATACATTTTTAATTGTTTTTTTCACCTTTTTGACCATTGCACTTGTTCTTTGTGTTCCAGGTTGTTTTCATCCTTAAGTATTATTACTGAACTGACACATCCAGCCAACATGAGATTTATGCAGTTCAAGGCAAAAGACTGTTATTCACTGGCTCTCTCTAAATTGGAAAAGGTTAACAGAACCAAGAATCATTTTTCACAACACATCTGGATTTTAAAAATGTTAATGATTCTAGTGTATATTTTCTCTTTAGAGTAACTTCTTCATTACATTCTGGCTAACATTTTTGTTTCCAGGATGTAACAAAACATACTGATAATTGGCAGAATATTTATATTTTTTATTTTGTATTTGTATCTTTGCATCTAAAACAGCAGAACGAAATTGCTGTTTTTTACATTCTGCCAAGCCTTCAATTTAAAATAATTATACCATTGAATGTGTCCATGACACTATCCTCTACTTCAACCAAGCCAGTCTAATTATGATTTTGTTGTTAAACCATCTATAATACTTCACCCTCAATAGGATTTACTGTTCTCTCTCTGTCTCTCTTCGCATACACAGAAAGAGAGGGCGAAAGGTTCCAATCTGGCCTTCATGTTTCGGCTGCCATTTGCCGCAGGGAGGGTTTTCAGTATCGGCATGCTTGACACTCTCCTTTACCAGGTCATTAAGCTTATTCCGCCTTGTAAAGCTTTTAATGTATTTGTTAGAATATGCACGGCATCCTTCTGTCAGTCACATAATCTGTCATTTTATATACATACATGCTAATGTGTTGCACACATACTTTCTAGAGAGACACAAACAACACTCGCACCTAATTAAAATGTCAAGTGAATTACATGCATTACTTTGTATCATATGGCTTATGCCCTGACATCATGTTTTTGGTACTAAAATGTAACTGACTAGACTGTGTTGGTTCATCACTTCAGTCTTTTGTGAAAGACTACATGATCCCCATAACAAGACTTCTGCTTGGACTGGACACAACCGAAGGATCCGGTTTTCTTTGTGCTGTATGTATTTTTTTTTTAACTCATCATTTTTAGTTAACTATCATAGATATGATATGACAGAAGTAATTAGGTTTTTTGTTACAGTACAATAAGAACAAAAACAGTTAGAAATTCAGAAACTGTTCTACAAGGTTGTACCAATACCTTTATGATTACTAGGGTTAGGGTCAACCCTAACCATACATCAGTATTCCTGTGTGTGTGTGTGTGTGTGTGTGTGTGTGTGTGTGTGTGTGTGTGTGTGTGTGTGTGTGTGTACACAGATGACCATCACACAGGAGGACTTGTGGATCAAGACATATGGGCGACTGTACCAGAAGCTCTGTTCCTCTGTAGGCGACATTCCCATCGGGATCTACCGTACAGAGATGCTCGATCCCGAGCCCTGTGAGGTGCTGTGTTAGCTCCCTCTTTCAGCTCAGTATGTGCAAATGACCTTTTTGCCAAAGAGCAGACCAATTTTGATTTCCTGTGGCTTGCTGTGTCTTGTTTACTGTCTTAAGGTTGGATTGAGCTCAATAGGGCATGTGAAAAGCTGCCACTGTTGATAATGTCTTTACACAATCAATGCTGCATCCACACCACAGAGAATCCCTTGAGTCTATTTTTAGCCTTGGTTCCATAAAGTGCTCCATGAGACCCTTTTAGAATGACCATTTCTTCCTGTTTTGTGCTTGTGATGTTGGATCATGCAGCATTCATATTGTTGCTATTAGTTAATCTGAAGGATAAAAGGACAGTAATATAACTGATGAATTTCCAACAATTTTTCTTTAACCCAAAAACCATTTCATGCTATTTTGACTTGTAAATGACTTTGTATTTTAGTAGGCTTTACTTTTATGTTTGTATTAAAATCCAACAAATCTGATTGTTTAAAATCTGCTTAAACATTGCTTTCCTTCTGAATGGAATATTCACAAGCACTATGATTAGTGCACTGACCTTTGCTACTCCCCAATCATCCCTGAAGGGCAGGCAGTCCCAGCTCTCAGGGGCTGTGGAGGACTTTGAGGAAGTGCAGGAGCAGCAGGAGGTGAGGGAGCAGAGGGAGCCGTGCTCGGTGGGGAAGAGGGCTCTGCACATCCCCTCCTGTGAGCAAACAGCCAGCAGCCGCCCGCTCCTGCACCGGAAGAGCATGAAGTGGGCAAGGCGTCTGAGCCGCATGGGCCCCCGGAACGTACCTCGGCCCCACGAGAGGACCAGCCACCAGCGCTCTGGCCTGCCGCCACAATCCGAGAGGGAGGAGCTCGCCGAGCTTGTCAAGAACCGCATGAAAAACCTGGGCCTACCCACTGAAGCATATGGTGAGAGAGTTGACTGCATGCTAAAGGAAATAAAGAACATTTTTCATCATAATCAGCATCAGTAAAGGTTCGATAAGGCACCAAAAATGACTTAAATGACTTCACCTTTCTGCTTTCTCTAAAATGCAGTTACTTATTTTCTCTGACTCAATGTATTTGTCTTTTTTCAGATGAAATGAATGAGAGTCTAAGCAGTCTCTCTTATGTTTTAATTAACCCCTCTCCAGACACGAGGCTGGAGCTCAATGACATTGTGTAAGTAGAGTGATGGCTCTCATGGCTCCTATGCTTTTGTAAATTGTTTTCTTGTATCCATGCAGTTAGCCTGATGACGTGTATGCTTTAGAAAACTCAATTTCTCAATGTATGTTATCATTTAAAATACAGTTATGTGGTGTTTCCACTAAAATAATGCTTTATTTTTTTCAACAGGTATATCATTCGTCAGGACCCTCCATCCTTTGTGCCTAAGAAATCAGAAAGCAGAATAAGCAGTCTAGGTAACAGTCAGTGTATTAGCACAAGCCCAACATTGGAAAGTCAGCTTTGATATGTAGTGTATCCTTTGGTGTAAGCCTGTGCCTGCCTTGCCACTAAATTTGAGCACCTGAAATGTAATATCAGATTCCTCTGAGTTGGGGTTACATGTGAATGAATGTGTCGTTGGTACCACTGAAGTGGTTGTTTTGTCCCCTAAGAATGAAAACATAACCTTGCTCGTAATAACCTGGTATTTATTAGTGTTTAAAGTGCTTTGTCACATGATCTCTTTTGTAATGCAGCAGTCTAGGTTAACTAAATTGTATGCATGGTATGGCTATGATAATTGTCAGTTAAAACAAGATAGTCATATACTCTTTTTTAAAATTGCAAACCATTTAGACATAAAATATTATGGCAGTACTAACTGTTATAATTGTCAGTCATATCAAATGGTAAATGGTATCAATTCAAAATTGATGTTAAATGACACAGCACAAAGAAAACCTGACATGCAATGCTTATAAAGTCTACCATACTGATGATCATCTCATTAAGTTTCCCCTTGTCACAAAAATCAGTGTATTACATCCTTGCATGGCATTGTATTGCATGCTGTTTAATACTACCACAATATCACAGCTGATGTCGTACTCAGTATTAGTCTACCACTCTAAGCACTCGTCACTGCACTTCAACTGTTGTCTCCCACAAGCCCTCTAGTCATTGTGTGGGACACACAAATATGCAGCACTGACATGAGGGCCACGCCCCTCCACACACACACATACAAACACACAGCTGCATAAGTGTACACACCAACACACACACACACAACACACAACACACACACACACACACACACACACACACACACACACACAAGGAAGTGCACAGAAGGTTTAATATCAAGCAATCAATACTCAGTCAGTCACTTATTAAATCACTACAAATTTGTATACCGGAAGTCTGCATGTAGTGAGGTTCAGAATAAGTGTCATACACACAGCAGTCATCACACCAATACAATCACATAGTAGTGTTGCAAAACAAAGTCAAATATGTGAATAAACAACTAAACCTGTAAAGCATGACAATTAATAAACAGTGTGAAATCTGAAAGGATTGCTTCACATCTCTTCACACAGATGGCTGTATTAATACCTCAGCACAAAATCAATAAACATAAGCCTGCTTTTCACAGCTGAGGCTAGGACAGTGGTTGGCTCTCAGGGCCATTCTGTTTTAGCAATCATTCAGTTTTGTTCAGTTTAAAACATGGCCACTGTGAAAAAAGGACACATCCACCTGATATGGTAATTTGCTTTGTTTGTCTGGCTGTTCTGTCCTCAGTGGCTTCTGTCCTCAGCAGATGGAGGGTAGTGTGGGCAGTGATGCATCAAAATCAATTCTGTCTGCGCCACAATAGCATGTAGCAGAACACATTTTGGCATAATCACATTCCTTTTGTTTTATGCAGAAAATGTGTGTGTATGTGTGTGTGTGTGTGTGTGTGTGTGTATGTGTGCCTGTGTCTGTGCATGTGTATGTGCATGTGTATGTGTACATGTGTGTGTGTGTGTGTGTGTGTGTGTGTGTGTGTGTGTGTGTGTGTGTGTGTGTGTGTGTGGGAAACAACAACAGTCACACTCCACTGTCTGACCACATAATGAATGAAAAGCAGTGAATTAGGGAGCACTGTGGGCAAGAGCAGAAACTCCACTGTGAGGCTGCAACACTCTGAGGCTGCCACGCCTGCAGTCATGCAGAGACCATTTGTCAACCAGACATGGTGATGCATGGGAATACACATGTGGAACGATATTAATATTTATACTCACCATGTAAAGACATTTTGTGAAGATGTGGATCTTTTTGAATCCTGCCTGACTGCATGCAATCCTAACACTAGTCCTAGCCAATGTACATGTTTTTATTTATTTATTTTATCATTACATTCATCACAAGGCCCTTTTCCACATTGACACAGTTGAAGGGAAGTACAAACAATTTAATAATTAATCACTAGAACCTTTATTCAAATGATGGATAAGATTAGTAAATTGTACAAAAACATAGATTAATAATTTACTAATAGAGCATGGAATAACTAACAAAACTAACTTGGCAAAATTATTTGGTATTTTAATGCCATGAGGGAGACTTAGAGAGGTCTTAAAGAATTGTATAAGTGGATATTTAATTAAACACAATTAAATAAAAATGTTCAATTAAAATATTTCCGTCACACACTGTTTAAATGTGAGTTATCTTAATGACAGTGAGACCACTAAGGCTTTACATCCTGCATGCTTCTCCTGACATGGAATCCCCCTGAGAGACGAATGCCCTAAGCCATCAAAGATTCTATCTTCATCTCTTCCCCGACCAGCGGAGTGCCTGTGGTCTCAAAGGGAGGCCGGGGGATCAGGTCTCTCCCTAGTGCCCTGCAGCACTGGGGAGGTGTCAAGTGAAAGCAGGGAGTCTCCTGATCCAATGGCTTGAAAATCCCTCAGGGCAGCTAGAAAGCCCGGACCTGTAAAGTGTGCTATACCTTAAGGAAAGCCTTATACCGTAGTTGACATGTTTAAATTGGCAGTAATCGTAAAGGTTTTTAGATATTGAAAAGTCATATTAATAAATAAATATTGTCATTGCATGCCAATCAACAGGCCAATTGTTTTTAGCTATGCATAATTATGGCACTGAGATTGCAAGAAACGTTATGCTTAATAAATGGGAGAATAGAAATAGAGCTTTTTGATGATACCAAACACTCCCTCATTCACTAAAGTGGTGGCGACATGAAAGCAGAAAAAAATAAGCAGGCTGACTGACTGATACATTTCTGCTGAACCGATTTTACAGTTGCCGTTGCATTGCAACGTGATAGGTGGTTTAGACTTGTTGGGGTCCAAGCAGCCAAGCTGCTGGTTAGTTCATTAGTTCATTTTTAGGTCAAGGACACAGAGAAGGGGCCTAGTTCTGAGAAAGAGACACAAGTAAACCAGGATCATGTCAAAAAGTGTAATGTGCCACTGTGGACTGGCCTCCACAACCTCTTTTAGCCCTTGGCACTCTGAGGTGACATCTCCACGGTGCAAGTGCCATGTTTAGTTTTACATGGTAGCCCACTGCTCTGGGAGTGTGTGCCCCAAGTGTGGGCCAGCTCACTCCTCTATCTGAATGTATGTGTGTATAGTACCCCCAAGATGGGTGGAATGCAGAAGACAAATCTCTTTCCCCAAAGGTTACTATGACAACTTAACATCAGTGAGTAAAAGCAAAACTTTTTTTGAGAAAATAAAAAAATGGCCCTTATTTCTGTAGGGCACACACCACATGTTTTTGAACACTGGTAAGTCACAGAGTATCCCACCATCGTGGTTCATTGTGGAATCATGGAAAGAGTCCAGACAGACTCCTGTACACAAACATGTAAAGATATTTGGTCAGAGAGTTTTTTTTGTTTTTTTGCCAGAGTGTCCACGACAAAACCAGATATACCCACCTGGCTCCCACACACAGCCCATCATCAACCCCTCCAGAAACACACACACACACACACACACAAACACACACACACACACACACACACACACACACACACACACACACACACACACACACACCATAACTTTCTACACACTTCAGTCCCATTTCTACACACTTACACCCAACACTCTCCTTATGCCCCCTCATGCTACCCCATGCCCATCTCAAGACATGCACTTTACTCCCCCCTGCCCATGCACAGTTTTAGACTAACAATCACCAGTTTCACTGCATGTCCTACTGTACCCAGTATGTCTATGCATGTGACACTAAACCATACCTGTATGCTTGTAGGAATGATGGCCCATTTTACCATAGCATTTTCAGCTAGAATGGGCCGCTAAGTTTTTGAGGTATTTAAACATTTCTAATGTAACTGTAACTATGTTTTCTTGATGTGTATATGAATGAAGACGTGTATTCAAAACTAAAAATAAAATTTTCTAGTTTTAACTACATCTGAAAATTATATCCTTTATTTTAAGTGCAGAGACTGACCATTTACTGCCACTGTCCATATAAGGGTTCATCCTGCCCATCAAAGAAACATCAGGGCATTCAAATGACTTGAAACACATAAACACAGAGCGTGCGAAAATATAAATTAGATGGCAGAAGACAGAATTGGAAGCTCTGGGTGTCAGAGTTGATGGCAAAAAGACCAAAAGACAACTAAGAAAGCTCCTCATCAATGAACTGGAAAAAAACAAATTCGACAATGGAGAAGGACCCTCTAATCAGATCGACATGTGGAAAGCAGGACTACGACAGCTCCTTGCAAAAGAACTGAGCAAAAGGCTGAGGGATTTGCTATGGATAAAGATATTGCTAGACCTAGATGACCTAGATGACCTAGATGCTTTCCACAGCTGGAGAGGGATGACCCCACTCTGGGTAAGAAGAAGTCTCCTTACATTATGTGTAGTGGGATGACACCTGTTATCAGGCATTATTTTTCTAGTTATACAGATCTGAAAGCACTAAGAACTGCTACAGCAAATTGTGACATTACATTTAAACATTGAAATGTTGTCCTGGGCGACATTGTTCTAGATGACCTGGAATATTTTTAAGGTGAGCTAAAGACTTTAGATCGCTATGAATCACAGTAATAAGCACGGATGTTATGTGATTATGTGTAATTTTCTCTGCAGAGAATATGGTTCACAGTAGAGCAAACATATTAAAATCCGGCAAACCGTTTGGGTTTTAATAAATGAATTCACTCCATAATACAGATGTGAATCACAGTGGAGCAGAAAGTGTTAAGGGCCTTGTTGGGCCAGAGATAGATTGGAGCTTCACCTCTGTGCACTTTACTGGTCTCCTCAATAGGAGGTTTTTCTCCATCCCCACTGCGAAATCCTGATGGGGCAGAGTGAAACAGCAGCACTTCAGTGATGGACCTAGCATGTGGCCTTGACATGAGGAATTTTTTAAAAAGAACTTTAAATAAACCATCTGAGCGTTAGATCATAAGAGTGTCTTTATATTTATTTTAAAAACCTTCCACACTCCCAGTATTAAATCTGGCATGTTTAATCTCTAGTTAACGTCTATCTATAACATCTGTCTGTCTATCTGCCTGTCTGCCTGTCTGCCTGGCTATCTATCTATCTATCTATCTATCTATCTATCTATCTATCTATCTATCTATCTATCTATCTATCTATCTATCTATCTATCTATCTATCTATCTATCTATCTATCTATCTATCTATCTATCTATCTATCTATCTATCTATCTATCTATCTATCTATCTATCTATCTATCTATCTATCTATCTATCTATCTATCTATCTATCTATCTATCTATCTATCTATCTATCTATCTACATACCTTCCTTACCTACCTCCCCACTTACCTACCTACCTACCTACCTATCTGTGTAATCAACCTTGATGTGTGTCATAAAGCAGAGTTCAATTAGCTGCTGTCACAAGCAGGAATGGATTAAGATGTACATGGACCTCTAGGCTAGGTATTTTGTGGGCCCCCCACTCAAACCTCCAACTACAGGTCAACCAATATACACACTACTGGTTAAAAGTTTGCATACTATCCCCTTGTATGGGTATTTCTGACTGTTTTTACATATTGGGGGAAAACAGAAACACAGTACTATTACAGTTTTTCTCAGTCGCTCTGATACTTTTCTCACAACACTATTAACATTTGCGCAGCAGTTGCAGTCTCAAAACAGTTAGTGCAAACCGCAAAACCTAGTAGATAACCTGCAAAAGCACGTCGATTGCTCAAAATGAATAGTCCATTCCTCAAAAGCAAGTATTCATGTCAATGAAACTGCCAGTGTCATCAAAATGAGAAATCTTGACACCATTGTTTATGAACAAGATAGTGAAATGGCTTTGTCATGTTTTCATTATGACAGTTACTTCTCTCAGTGTTTTCCAATGCAGAAAAAAAGGTTAGAAATCATTGACACTACCTGAAAATGCTCAAGACGGCACTATACATTACCTGTACAGCCATTTTAAGTCCAAAAGCATTTGCAATTTGTTCAGAGAAAGGACAAATTGCTATTATGAGGTGCACAAATGACTAAATGTTGTGGAGGTTGAACTAATAGTTATGAGAATTTACATTTGGATCTGAGAAAAGCACCAAAATGACTGAGAAAAACTGTAAGTAGCAAGTGCGGGGTTGTGTACACAAAGTTAAATTGGCTACTGTGATGACCACATTCTGCACAACTGGCTAAATTGAAGTAAATTGCCGCTCCAGCTGGCATAGCCATCCATCAGTGCCCCTTTTAGTTGTTTTTAGCAGCTGGTTTCTAATATCCTGTTAACTTAACAAAGTTTGGTCTCATTGTTCCATCTCTGCATTTATTTCTTCCCTGATTTTTCCCTTTATGCATTTCTTTTTAAGAGTGTTTGTCGTATTTCCTGTCTGATATTCTCATTATCAATTGTGTTACTAGTACACACTACTAGACCAACTTAAGTAATCATTTGACGAGTATTTTGAAAGCCAAGTCTGACTTCGTAAATGCCTTATGTACCCAATCGGTGTACAATACAATTTGATTTTGTCTTCTTTTGTAGAACTTCAATAAATTGACTGACCAATAGGGCCCCGCTGGCAGGTGGGGCCCCTAGACTGCAGCCATATCTAGCCCAGTCCTGTCCATATATGCTATATGCGCCACAGCCCTTTCCAGCCACAGCCCACCTCCTCCTCGCCCCGTCCTCTCTGGAATGCTCCTGCCTATTAATGTGCAGTGGCACTCCTGTGATGCCATGTGGGCTCATTAGACCGTCCGCTGGCAGATCCCGGTGTGAAGGGGACACTTGAATATGCAAATGACACTACTAATTATGGCCAAGGGAGTATTTCCCAGGGACACATCTGGACACACACTGGACTGAAAACTCAAAAACAGGCAGAGAGAAGTCAGAGGCGCATCCTGTTTACCTTAGGGAGTACAGACGGAGAGACAGGCCGATGCCCTTTCTCTCGCCCGGAACTTATTGCTTTGAGCCCCTTACTGAATGGGATGCAGAAGGAGGCCTTCTGGCTGTTACAAATGCTTATGAAGAATGTTGTCACACATATAAATGCAAAAGAAATTGCAAACAGACTGCAGAAAAACTAAATTGAACAGACTGTTTTAAGGTCATACCAACTCCCAGGTCTGTTTGAGTAAATAAGTCACCTTCAACAAAGCAATCTGCTTAGAACATATTTAAAGTACTTTAAAAAAAAAACAGCATAGTTTTTTGTTCTATATTGTCTATTTTCTCTGAGTATAGTACAGTTGCTAACTGCTTCAGACCACAAAGGTAAAGTTTGGATAGGTAAACTACTTTATCTCTGCGTGTATGAGTTTGTATCAGTATCAAAAACATAAGGGTTGTTTATGCGGGAGCAGCTGGTAAGCTCACTCACACATGTGTGATATTACATAGTGTAAAGGAGAGATATTCTATGATGAATCCTGACAATGCTGCAGCACCAACGATTAATGGATTACGCAATGACTTCTGTGGACACAGCACTGGCTAAACCAATGGTTGAATTTAAGAATATATTTGCCGTCATTGCATCCATCCTCTGCTCATCTATCAGTTTGGAGCTGCCACAAAACGAGACAAACACAGGCTACAGTGCAAAATTCGGACAGCTAAGAATTTTGCCTGCCCTTCCTCCAGGGCTTGACTTGACACTAGAAGGACCAGTAAGCGAGCAGAGAACATCATTAAAGCCCCCACTCTTCCTGCACACACTCTCTTTGACCTCCTTTACTTTGGCAGGCGCTACAGATCCCTGCGCACCAAAACAACCAGACACAGGAACAGCTTCTTCCCCAATGCCATCAGCCTCTTGAAGGACTGACAAGTTGGGTCATCCCCACTTTGGACATTTATGCAGTTCTCAGACTGCTCAGACACTAACTATCTTTTTCACACTGTATCTACACACACTTTATCATTATAACATACCTTGGACGCTACATTGTACTACTCTGTTCACCGTACTGTTTGTCTCCATGTATTAGGCAACATGTAGTTGTAGTCTTTAGCAGTACAAAATGTCCTGGTTTTTCACAACTTCCTGACAATTTGTTTGTCTGACGTTTCAGATGAAATGGGTTCAATGCCTTATTTAGTTAAAATGACAACCTCAGAATTCTGTTCAACTGCAAAAATTAATCTTTGTCCTCTTCTCATTTGCTTTGATTTTTTTTCCAGCAAGGTCAGACACTTCACTTCAATAGATGAGTGTCTCAGTGTGAATGAGTGTGCGTATGTGCACTCCTGTGTATGTCCGATGTGTCCTTGCATGACATTCCCCTGGGATTTTCAAAATTCACAACAGCCTCGCAATACACAATATCCACCCCACAATAGCAGTCCTATCAAAGAGGTCTGTTTGTCAAGACTTCTTGTGGGCGAAGCCAGCACTGAGGAGCACTGCATCTTGGCCAGTTGTACCCCGCTAGTCGTACAATCAGGCCCTTTGTTCTCAGATGGACATTCCTGGTTAGCTTTGGTCACTGCTGGGAAGTACGGCAAGACCCTTTAAATAGCATGAGTTAACACAAGTGTAGGCAACAATGAGCTTTATTATCAACATACACTGTGAACATCAAAAACAATGGACACCCCCCTCCCCCAAATCACCGCTCCTAATCATTTAAAAACAAACTCTTGATGCCATAAAGAGTTGAGGACGTAATAATTAAAGTAATTCAGACACACATTCGTTATTTATTGCAGAAGCAGACTTACTTGTGCATGACACAAGTCAGTGAAAGACTTAGGGGCCCTTTTCATTGTCATCATGTCCAGAGCTACCAGCTTCTTTTTAACCTCTTGCCCCCTCATCAAATGGCCAGGAACATACAAACACATTGGTTCAACTGCATTTAAATTTACATTTCCACCCTCTGTGCTGATGCTCTAGGAGCTGTGCCTGCTGTAAATGTACAAACTGAACAGTTACAAAAGTCCCTTTAACAAAAAGGACAGGGCAAAGCTCTGACAGTCTAAACTTTTGTTTAAAAAAAGAAAAGAAAAAGAAAAACACAAAAAAAACAAAAATAAAAAAATGTTTTTTTTTTTTTCATTGGAAGTTCATGCTTTACCAGTTCCAATGGTTGTCCATGCTTATTTCCTCTAAGTTTGCAAAAGTGAAAACACATGAAAAGTGGTTTTCTGTAACACCATAAACCTTTTTTTCCAATTCATAAATTGTTCTCTAGATGCTAAGTTGATTTAAGGTTGGAAAAAAAGATACAAAACTGACTGACATCACCATGGCAATAAGTAAGCCTGTATTCCTGTGTTCTCTAAGTGCACCTCCCCCGTCGCCTGGTAACCCCTGGGCTCCAGAGAAGCTTTGCAGCAGCACCACCCTGGGCTACCACACGGTCCTGCTACCACCAGCGCAGAGAGGCACACTGGGGCATCAGCGTGCTGCCTGGGGTCCTGAGTGGCGGGGGTTTGAGCTGAAGGACTGTTTGAAGACTGGCGGTGAGGAGTCCTGAGCAGAGACATCAGACACAGCCTCTGCAGAGTTGGCAGGGGCCACACTCAGAACCGCAGATGGGCCTTGTGTTTCACCATGTATCTGTCAACACAACAGGAAAATACATAAGCAGTGCTACATTTGACACAGAAAGGCCAGGGCCTGCCATCTGTAATGAGCCCCAACCTTTGTAATACATGCAGACTGATTACAATTTAAAGCAGATAATCTGGTCCTTTTAAAAAGACTGCAATCAGCAACATAAATAACTACAAAGAGGAGGGTTATTTAAAGCACTGTTAACCTGGCAAACTACAAAAATAGAAACAGAAAGTGTCTTTCTTACAAATTCCCTTTACTTGAGGTGAGTGTGTGTCTACTGAAGTGTCATGTTAATAACACCTGGGTGAATTAAGCAAAGTCTATTCTGCTGAATCAACTCTCCCCATACACAACTTGAATACCTGCTCTCATGCGGACAATGAAAGAAACCTAGTCATTGAAAGGTGACCCATGTTGTGGGCACTGCCACAACTAACCCTAAGAACACAGCTAAAGACAAGCACCGCCTCCCCCAGGTGGTGGTGGGGGGGTGCACTGGCTTTGACCAGCACTGGCTGTACTGTGCCTCAGGACAAGCTCTAAACAGAAACAATCGGAGTCAGCCAAAACGCAGCATGACACAAGCAAAAATTACACCGCTCCACTAGAACACAATGGTCTCCGGTGCAACAGACTGACAGACAGGTGAAAGACGCATGCGTGTAGACGAATGGTTGTGTGACCTCCCGCATCGTTCTGTGTCCTCCATCTGGACTTGCTAATTAGCACAACTGGTGAAGCAGGCAGTAGAGCCAATAACTGAGATCAGCTGGCCCGATGTGACGGCCACCATGGAACTATTCCTCCGGCCGCCTGTTAGACAGATTTATGTCCTCGGTTTGGATTTTAAAATGATATTGTGTTTTTTGAGGGTGACTGTGTGTTTTGCCTTTCCTGAAGCAAAGGCACATGCACAGATGTACAAGCCCTCTGAACACAAAGCACAGCGATTGAGGCCCTCACCTGTCCAGTGTCTCCCAGAAGCGGAGGAAGATGGGTCTGTCCAAGTGGCGCTTGTGATGGCTCAGCTCCAGCACAGTCACGTCCCACTTCTGTACGTTGGGATCTGTCCGTGCTTCGTCATACTTCAGGTGGAAGGCTCGGACTGGGGGAGAGGACACGGGTATACTCAGCCACAAACTCAGAATAGTTAAATAGTGGAAACAGTAGTTGTTAAAGGCTTTTTATGCAAACTTATTTAGAAGCTGAAAGGGCATTGTCACCTTGCTATTTTCTTAGTGACTGACTGCGCAAAATGTATGACTACCTAAGTATCAATATAAGCACACAGCAATCATTTGTGTAGGATTTCAATAATGCTGATTACAAATGAGGCATCCTTTCTCTAATATTCTTTCTTCAGTCGAATCTTCTTTCTGGAGAACACAATGACGAAGCAACATGACAAACAACAAACTGTATCCTGATTTGATCAAAACACAGACATTATAATGACATTCTTGTTTGTAATTGAACTCCAAAACAGTTTCACTTCTCTCAAATACACAAAACATTTTGGATTCCATGACACAGATAGGTAGGAAGGATGGGTGGCATGCATTTAATTAAACAGAAAAATCAGAAATTAGCTCTCATTATGACATTATACACAATGTGCTAGACTTAACTGTGTTTTGATGGCTTTCAAAATAGATCCCTCATTTGTTAGAACCAAGTCAGGAATTGCATCTACAAAAACGTCAGTGTTGAGCAAAACCCTGGTGGCCCGGTAATGACCAGGGGCCATTCACGGCGCATCTCAACTTAGGCCCTGACAAGAAGACAAAGCAGGCACCGAGGGCAGACCGTCTGATAACGTCTCTGCGACATCGACTTTAAAACAAAACAGATGTTAAGGGGCCGTGGTTCTGTCAGGGAGAGCACTGTGTGAGTGTGCAGGTGAAACAGTCACAAGGACCAACCCTCCACCTTATTGCATTTTTAAAAATGAATACAAGGACCTGAATCAACACATATGGTTCTTTCCAGTTACACATGTATACAATCCACCTGGCTGTATACTAGACTTGAAAAATACTTCATAGTGTGGACCACTCAGATGGTGCTCTGGGCTTTGTCTTTTCACTCTATACACATGCGGCCTACAGACATCTCTTCAGATTCCACTTTCAGAAAATGTTGTTGTCCTGAGAACACTTACTTTTGGCGAAAATATCCACTGGGGATCCGTCAGGAAGCAGCCATGGCCAGCCTTTGAACTGCCAAGCAGGTCCCTGCACGAACACAGCCACCACCCGGTCCCTGCAACCACAAAGAGACACAGTCTTTTACGAAAACGTGAGGGGTGGTTCTTATTTAACAAACATGATCTAAGATCCAAAACTTCTGGACTTTCCAATTCCACGAAGGAAATAACTTTTCGTACCTCCTTAAAATAACAACTTGGCTGCTAAGCGTACAAGATTACCAGGCCAACCTGATTCAGTCAAACATCTGCTAATTCTTCAGGAAAAAAAATGATTTCCTGGCACAATGCATTTCTGACTGTGCTATAATCTCTCCTAATAATCTGTTTTGCCAGGTCTGTGAAATTCACACAACTTTTTGTTCAGCTATGCAAACCCTAAGCAAATAACTACAGATAAATACCAGTCCTGTGGCGCGAGCTTGAGCGGCTGGTCAATGACTCTGTAGGGCACAGTGACACTGAGCGTGTTGCCGCCAGGCTGGATCTGATCCTTCCGCCTCTGCAGAAGCACCTCGTTGTCACGCTGGATACCCTGCTTCTTCTTGTCCTCAGAGGTCACAAACCTGTGGAGGAGGGAGAGAGACAGTGTGAGAGCGAGGCACAATGATGCGAGATGTCAAAGCTGCATTATACATTTTTTGGTGGTGTTGGAATTAGCCACAAATTTCAAAATGAACTTCTGAAACCTACAATGCTGTAACCTAACAAATAGCAGTGTGAACATTAAAATTAATTATTGTTTTAGTTATGACATAATCTTTAAATTCAAATGCAGCCAGTTCAAAGAGCTGTGGTGTGAACTACTGTCTAACTTACCTTTAGCAGCTTTACCCCAAAAAAATCCAACTTTCAAACTCTACATAGTAGCCTGTAAAATGCCAAGGTAGAGTGCCATTTTGGGACATTATAGTCATGTGGTAATGATAGATCTTTAAGAGAAACTGGTATCTACAAGCACAAGGACTTGACCGTTGAGCACAATGGCATTATATGATATTATTGCTCTAATAAAAGCCCTGTGAATGCTCATACTGCTATTCTAGTCCGCCCTTCACTCCTTCACTCTTGCTGGAGCTCCGGGCCTTGCTGGTTGACTTCAGGTTCATCACATGGCTACATGTCAAGAGTCTGCGCATAAACAGCTGCCTCATCACATAACCAAATGCCGATGCCTTGCACATACTGAGCAGCACTCAATGACAAAAACCTGTCCTCTCTTGAAACGGACCAACGGGTATGGTTGGTGGACGACCATCGAAGCCTGTGTAGCTCTTGACTGCATATGTGCAGGTATGCAGTTATACAGCAGCAGGTTCTTGGACGGTGGCAGATTTACTACGGAGACAGATCCTCTGATGCATCAGGTCTGCTGTTAGCTTTTTGTCTCTTTTGTTCCAGTTAGTGTTTTGTAAGCTATGGCTAATGCGCTAATGTTGAAATGTCGACTAATGTCCAGACATTAGTCTGAACTGAAAAAATGTAAAATACTGAAAAACATACATACCAATATTATTTTTTGTTTAAAACGCAAAAAAAGTTGGTTTTAACAGCATCTTGCTACGTTTGCTGTTACCTTTCTCTTCAGTGTATCCCTACAGCAGCGTGGGGATAAAATCCCAATAATAGGCACAGTTCCGCCAATGTTCAGAGACTCTCAAAGGCAGTTAAGCGCTGCCCTCTGAGAAGCACTGATGTCTGGAACCCCACATCCCTCCCCCACCAGGTCTGAGCTGCCATCTTGTGACTTGTGGTGATTTATGGGTCCAATTAAACTGCAAAACAGCAATTATGCCTCTGATGTGCATGTCAGTCTGTGTGTATGTGTGTGTGCTTACAGACTGTTTAATACAGTCAATAACTTAGGTGTGTCGAGGTGCTTGTGGTTTCACACTATCAAACACCCAAACGCACACATACATAAAATGATGAAAAATGGGCAGATTGTATTTCAAGTGAGCACTCTCCCTTTCTAGTCCAACCACGTGGGCCCACACACTACCTATATCTAGTGGCCTTTCCAGAGGTCATTACTCACTGACAAGAGGTCTACAGCCATGCAATGTCTTTGGACAACAACACCATAAAAAAGGCGCAAGACAAAGGCAGCAAAGGGACAAAGGCAGGGGTGATTTCTTCCAACCGATGGACAAGGCTACCGAGGAGCAGTGAGACTTACTTCAGGTCCTGCAGCAGGTCCTTAGCATTAAGCATGGTGATTAGAGAAGTTGTGGCAGCTGGGATGATTATTATAGGAGTTCTTGATCCTGGGAAAAACATCATAGTGTGAGAACCTTCTGCCACTAGGGAGATCCACTCAGTGTAAATGACCCAACTTGATTCAAATAAACTTTAAGAAGAGACTATTTCATACCTTTCTTTTGGTTTGGTGGTGGTCTGGCTTGAGAAACTTTAAAGGAAAGAGAGAGAAAATATTGTTACTAAATTATATATATACTATATTATTACCAACGCAAGTATGTTATTTCTAACTGTGTTGACAGTGCCATGTTTTTAAGCATCAGACCGCACACACAGATAAACTCAGCTACAGCTACAGCCACTCTTCACAAGAAATATCTGTGAAAGGAAGTGTTTCACACCATTGTTTTGGCAACAAACCCTGCCCAGTTTGACACTTCCACCCAGCTGTTTTACAGGTGCAAAACCACATTTGACGGTAGAAAGCAGGTTCAAATAACAGCTGTCCTTAATCAACACCATCCATGATTCAAAGGCATAAGCTATAGCAATATGCAAATACACAAACAGGACCAAGGTTCTGCAGTGCCTCTTGCCCCGCTGAAGGTCTTTCTTGCGCGGGAGGAGTTCATAACGGCACATCGATCCATTAATCTAAATCAGAGTGGCGCTGGAGAGCTGCCACACACAGCCAGCAGGCTCATCCCTCACGCCATGCAGCACTGCACTCACACCCCACCTGCCCATCATGGCCGAGCATGTGTGTGTGTGCAAGCTGATCAGTCATGGTGTGTGTGTGTGTGTGTGTGTGTGTGTGTGTGTGTGTGTGTGTGTGTGTGTGTGTGTGTGTGTGTGTGTGTGTGTGTGTATACACCAGCCTACTACATGTCCAGCTTTGTGTGGGCAGGTTTATGTACTTGCACAATACTGTCTGTGTGTTAAATTTTTCTATAGCACAATACAACTGCAAACTAAAGCACAATACGACTGCTTTGGTGTGATAGATCCATATTTACCTGGTCGGGGCACAGGCTGCATAGCAGGAGTCTGGGCCTTTCTGGCGGATGCCCCCTCCTGAAGGAAAAAGAGAAAGAGACAACAGAAGGAAGAGAGGAGAGGGAGACAGAGAGGGGGGAGAGAGAAAGGATGGGAGAAAGAGGCAAAAAAAGGAGAAGGAAAAAGAAAAACATGAAAAACAATCAACCAAATAACTTCACATTAACAGAGGAGATGAACAGACTCTTGCGCCCCCCCCCCTGCTCTGACTGCTTATCACAGCACCTTGGCGTGCCAGCAGTCTCCTCCAACACTCAGGATCATTAGTCTTAATTGAAGAGCTTAAATCATTTAAAAGTGCTCTCGTGTCTGACTCTGGCCACCAGCCTGTTCATCCCCTGATGCCTACAGATAACGTCCACCCCCACCACAGGGATGCTACATTGGGCTCAACCTCCCACACTTCATCACAAGCAGTGATCCATCACTAGGCAAAAGGAAATGGCGAAGTCCACCACCAACATATTTTTGTATAAGAAAATACATCAGAGATTTACACTCAGCTTATACCGAAACAAACAGAAAACATAAACCATGTTCACCTGATATGACCCCTCATACTGAAAGAGTAGGAGTAATGATTAACCCTATATCCAGTGATAAAAAGAGAAGGTGCTAAACTAGGTACAATGCAGATCCAACATTGGAGTGGAGTGTTTATTTAATAGTGTTTCCTGTCCAGGGGTTGACAGGTGTACACATTGTGGTAGATGGTGGATAAAATGTGTCCAGAAATACAACATCATCATAATACAACATCATCATTATGTGGCCAGGAGTGTTCATCATCATGTAATTTAAACCTGCATAGTGACCCATACTTTAGAACAAAAGACAGAAATTCCACTGTAAGTCGCATTATATAAAAGCAACTGCTAAATATAATGTAATGAAGTTCTTCAGTACAAAAAGCTGCAACTGAATCGGAATTACAATCAAGCAACAGTGTCCGTCCCCTTTAGGAAGACTGCTTGGTCCAATGGTTTTAGTTTACCCTCCATTCATTACACATGAGCTAAAAAATATAACATCATTTTCAGAACACAGGAAGCACACTGCTTCCTGTACAAAATAACAATGTTTTGGCAAATGTAGGAAGCAGCAGTGATGCCCTTTTCACCCCACAATGCCCCTCCTCCTCATCCCTGGCCTCCCACAACGCCCAGGAGCGAGCGAGACCCATTCTTTATCACTCAGGATGGGGGAGAGCCAGCACAAAAGACGCACATGGGGGGAAGGGACATGACAAGTCACGGGAGCAGCAAAGAATGTCAGTTACACAGCTGTAGCCACACATACACACCCACACATATTCAGACACAAGCACACACACAGATTTACCCTACAAACACAATCTGTACCATCTGAAAAAAATCCATCCACAAATTTACAGCACCCTTTTAAGAGTACAGGCAGCCAACCGTGGTTGAACACATACCATCTAGAGCAAAGTGCACCACCAATCGAGGCTATATATAGAGCTGCCAAATTAAAAACACACATCAGGATGATGACTTGGGGAAACATGTATTTTTGGAAACATATGAAAAGGATAGGGGTGTACAAGTGACTGTCTAAAGGAGAAGAACACAGAGAGGAATGTAGCATGTACTGGAGAAATAGGTGGAGAGAGTGAGACTGTGAAAGAGTGAGAGAGCGAGAGAGAGAGAGAAACAGAGAGGGGAAAAGGAAGATGTGAGCGAGAGAGGGGGAGGATCATCCTGCCTAGCAACGCCAGGAAATCAGAATAGGAGCCGTTCACTGAGCTCTCGCTGCTCTCTGCGAAGCTGTGCATCCGTCCATCACCCCGCCGGAGAGTGGTCAGCCCTAGGGGCATGGATTATGAATGGGGGGGAACAGACTGAAGATCAAAGCGCTCTGCATCCACGCGAGACGCCTCATTGTGTGACAGACCAAGGGGCTAACAGAAACATAGCGCTTAGAAGAGAAAGGAGAAGCAGACGGAGGAGGAGAGAGGAAGCTCAGCTCTCAGCTAACAAGCAGCAGGAGCACGCAGAGACAGGATAAATGAGAGAAGAGATTTGGGAAAAAAGAAAGAGAGACTAACCATGCAAAATATACAGGATGCAGACAGAATGACGGACTACCATCACAACTGGCAGGAACACACGTCAATAACCGTGCGGTGAGTGTGCCAACTGTGTCACGAGCAGCAGCAGCACCAGCTGCCTCTGCTCAGCCCAGACGTGTGCATGGCGAAAAGGTACATTCAACTCGACCAGATATTAATAAATAATAGAGCAATTGAATCTTTGTGTAGATCATGCATGCTGCACCCATTCTCTGCCACTGTCTCTTTTTCTATTATATATTAGCATTAAATATCGAACAAATGTAATATATATGTACATGTGATCATACATGCATATGCATTATTATATAGGTATATAGGTAGTCCTGATGCTACATTTATATTCACACACTACATATATTAGGCTGACAACATGGCTCCTGGCAGTTCTTACTGGTCTTGGTCAGGTGTACGGGGGTAGACGCTGTGTGTGAGCGAGAAGGCATTTCTGTTCATATCCTGTGATCCCTACCAACCAACAGGGGAAAGCATTGAGTGTTCTGCTGCTGCTGCTGAGAGTGTGTGTGGCCACAAACAGCCCTTTGTCTCCCGAACCTCTCAGAGGCCTGTGTCTTTCCCTTAGCATATAAGAGAAACTTGCACTCTCTGGAAATGAGAGACCAGGCACTGAGACCAAAAGAGAAAAGAGAAACATCAGAGTGGAGACTGACTGAAGGATATTTAAGAGTCCAGTAAACAAGTCAGGGCACACTTCAGAAAAAAAAACATGTTTTCCACGGGAATTCTTTCAGTATCCCCTGACATTGCTTTGATATACTACTCCTTAATCTATTGTGTTGCAGGGAATCTCTGCATCTGTGGATGAATTAGGCAGGTGTATGTTTGGCATCTACCAACATCAATGAGAAGTCTACTTGTGCAGTGTATATTGTAACCTGTTCAGTGATCTGCAAGTTCAATTTGTAAATAGCTGTAATGCAACTTTTCTACCTTTAGCTGTTGCGAATGGCTGCTAGATTTATGTCTGGCTACCACAGGAAACCATCAAAAACTGCCTCCGCCATGGCACTTCTGCCTGTAATCCAAAAATACAGATATTCATCGCGACTAAGGATAAGACTAAGCTATTTCCAAGGCAGCACTGTGGGTATCTGGCAAAGAGCACCAACATCTGTAACGGCAGAGAAAATGAACTCTACTACATCCCATAATGTACAGATTTGACACAGTGTCAGTAAACACAATGCAAAATCTTCTTTACGGATCGTGCTAAGCTTCAGGGACTGTAGTCAAGCAATAAACTGTGAGGCATTAACAGTGAGACTGATCTGACAATAATAGCTTTCGAACATTTATGCCACTGGCATATAAGGCTTAGCTTGTCACGGTCAGCTCTTTGTGGTGGGCATCAAAATCTGGATTACATTGCTACTTCTAAGTTTATGGATTACAGGAGTCAGCACTCAGTCAGTGAACGCACACACGGACACAAAATCTATTGCCTAGTATTACATACTGTATTTGAAAGTATTCTCCTATAGAAAGAAACTCAATCATATGAAACACACTGTACTGTGAAGATTACCATTGTTAAGATCACTTAAAAAGTAACCAGTTATCGTTGTTAACTATGCGTGAAACTAAGTATGAGGGTGTGAGACATGCAATGCCTTATTATCTATATGAACCTGTACTCAGCTGGACAAAGAGACAGCTGCATACATACAACACTGATACTTCATAACAAGCCTATGCCACATTTCATTTAAATATGCAATATACTTTTCCACAGTCTATCATTTCGATGAACAGAATTTTAAAAATATTGGCATATTTTTACCAAAGGCTTTTTAAATGACAATAACACATTTCACTATATATTCATTCAAATCAACTAAAACACAGAAAAATGAATATCTTGTCAATGCCAATGAGCAGTGAGACAGATTTCTTTACTTGTAGTTAGTAAGAAAATCATGGCTTTAATTGATAGGAAATATGTTTCTTTTGCACACCAGAAATATTATACTATTATACAAATAGTATTTACTATTTCCCTGAAAATAGCGACAGATTGGTGAACCTGATAAAAATATATGGACATTTTTTTTAAGCAAGCCATTTTGTAGTCTGCCAACATAAAAGACAACCTACAGATTTTTTTCCTTTTTCCTAACACAACCTTTTCTCCAACCTTTTAACAGACTAAGACAAGAATGATGAACCCTTGCTGTCACACCTGACCATGAGCATTTCTCTGACCAGCATCACCATGAGCTACGTGTCCACTTTATCGTGGGAGCCAAAAGGAGTTTCCTTCGGCCAAGCGGCAAGGCCCACCATGCCCAGGTGGCCAACGCTCGACAGGATCTGACTGGCGTTGATGTGTGCCACCGGCGCTTGGCAGCCAGGATGCGGTGGAGACGACGGCACTGCTGCACACACATCGCCGCGCTCCTCTCTCTGCTCTCCTTCCTGGGCTTGCTCCTCATCCTGGGCCACCAGGAGTGGCGACCGGGCCGCACCGGCAGGAGGGAGAGCCAGAACACCGCCCGCGGGCTGGGACAGCTCAAAGCAGAGGCCACTCACAGCCAGAGCCGCAACCACAGCGTCTTGCCCCGCAGTGCGGCGTGGAAGGCCTCTCCAGCTCCACCGGCCAACCCAAACCCCAAGCCTGTGGTGAACCTCAGCTCCTACCCAGGAGAGGAGGGTGCAGTGATTAGTCTGGAGAACTCTCTGGGCGCAAACAGCAGCCTCAGCGAGGAGATGAAGGCCGCGGGCTCCACGCTGCTCCTCGA